>JADDOH010024786.1:0-466298 GCA_016648135.1 Agrypnia vestita | reverse complement strand
TATTTCCGCCTCATAATGGCGCCTGGAACCAATACTAAAAACCTCACTAGAAATAATAAATGCGACTAAAACTCGATAAATACAATATATACTATTCGTAGTACGTCGTTGAATTGGCACATGAATCGTCTAATGGATGAAGGACCCCGTTGTGTATCGTAATAACTTCAAATTCTTTTATAGGAGCAGTGTGGAAACAATTGCATACTATTACGTAATAAAAACATCTAACGAACCTAATAATCTATACATTTATGTTACAATAAAATACGTTCACCAGAAGAATTCGTGTATTAGAAATAAAACATTTTCGATTTGAGACAAACCAGTAAAATCGTTCGAACGGCGCAAAGGGAAAAATTCACACATATTAAATAACATTGAAATTAATAATCATAAACACTTTGTATTAGCAAATTCTTACCTTGAATGGTTTCGTCTTAGACGTGCATGAACCTGTTCATATTAGTTGCGTGAGAAAATAATACATATATTTGCTATTTACGAAATACGACATTTTGAAGCGAAACTTCTTTATAAATAAGTAGATAAGGTCTCGGGGATGGTTTGTTCGAAAGGATTCTACAACAGCCCGTGAGTTTATATGAAATAATAGTTTCTTTGAATGCTAAATTTTGTTTTTTTTTTTAAACCCTCAGCATCTCTGCTGAGAGGGGTTGAGGCTCCGCGCCCGCCTAAACCCGGTGACCGACTTCCTAAGTGACTAAACGGCCCCCCTTGTTCCTCCGGAACTTACTGCATCCCGAGACTCCATCTCTTCTTTACGAGATGTAATCCCGTGACGCCCTTCTTTTAGGCTTATAATTGAGAAGGCCGTACTCTTTTGGCACGAGTTTCTGATGATGTGTGTTGTCTTGAGGCGCCTTTCTTTTAGGCCGGTGTTTGAAGAATCATGTAATCTTTTGGTACGAATTGATGACGACATTATAGCCTCCTTTGCGGGCATAGTCAGCGATGTTTCAAATTATTGTGCAATCTCATTATGCCTTTTCAGAATGGCGTCCCACGATTCTGCATCTTGCAACATTTACTTTGGTCAAATGTTAGGGTGTTAGTAACATATTTATAATATCCCAGCTACTCTATATGAGTGAATGATTTTGTACTGCATCTGGCTCTGTCTTTTTACAGAGGATGAAATAGAAGTTAACGTTTTCTATTGAGATTTCATAGCATTCAGGCATGAAAATCCTTCCAAAGTCAGAGAATTCACGACGTTGGTTTACGCTGTTTTTGAGCAGGATGAGGCGCGAAGGTCGAGTCTAGTGGCCACTCCGAACAACAAGGGAGGTCCCGCTTTTAAGAGTACCTCACAGGGGCTTGCGCGGATTCCAGGCTTATGACACGAGCGTCATCCACAACCTCACCTAGCTCAACGTTCATAAACCAGAAAACTCCAATTCCAGTTAGATCTTCCCATTCTGTCCTTTACTTGTCGTTCGGAAGCTACTTGTTAAGCCGGATATACCGAGGTACTCAAATCATAAAGACTTAGCTGAAGACCGGATTGCGCAATACTTATGCAACACAATTATTATAAGGCTACTAAGCGTTTCTTATAGAATTACGTGTATTCAATTATTAGTAAAAATAGTATGAAAATCCCCATACTTTAAAGTATATTCGTTCGGAAGAATTTCTTGTACAATTTGGATTGATATCTGGTTATGCAATACATAACGCGTCGACAATTATTATGAATATATTAAGCACTGCTTATAGAGCTCCGTAAAATCAATTGTTAATACAAATGGTATGAAAATCCCCATGCATCAAAATATATTCGTTTGGGAGATATTCCCGTACGAATTGAGCCAAGATCACACAAGAAATCGTGATATTAATTATACATTATTGCTCCGATTTTAAATCTTCCCAAAATAAATACATTTCAATAGTGAAAATAATTAATCGATAGATAATATAAATGTGTTCCTTAGCTGTTACACAGTGGCGGTATGATCCTCTCTGGTACTGATGAATGGTAGATTCCTCCATACGTCCGGGCAGCACCTCCGTCCGCAAATGCTGTTCTCCAAATGAAGTCTCTGGCAGTAGTCTCTCGGGCAGCGCTTCCGCTGGCAGGTCTGGTCTCGAACTGAAGGGGCCGAGTATATCGTGTTCGCTCCTTTTATAGTCTCGATTGCACCATATCTCCGAAATTCACCCTAGTGCAGTGACTCATCCTATGCGCGATGACCTCACCGCCGGCGCTCGCCATTGGCCGGATTCAGTCATCGGGACGGTCACCTCCGGCTCAACCCGTCGAAGGCAAAGCGCGCCTGTGATTGGTCCGTTTCGTTAAAATAACAGTAAAGCACCCGCTACACGCGAGACTTGCTGTTCCGATTCATAAATAATAAAGGCTCGTTCGCACCTACTCACAAGGTCGAGTCTATTAGGATTGTCATAAACAATTTTAGTTTGACACAGAATTATATCTAAGGTATAATAAAGACCTAAGAAATATTACTTGTATAGCTGAATATTCAATATTTTGTTAGCCTCTTGTAATACATGGAATCTTGAGAAAAAATATATCAGGCTTTTACTTTTAAACGATTCAAACCAGAAGAAATATATTTTTGATGTCCATACTTGGCTGTTTTTTGAATATTATTATTTTAAGATTTTCTAAATTTATTAAATCTATCTCTATGTCGACCATCACAGTCGCTACCGCTGCCTCTCCGCGGACCGCCAAAAAGATACTATAAATGTATACTAGGGCTTAGCAAAGACGCGAATGTTTCGTCATTTTTGACAGATAACAGCTTGTTAATTATAATAATTGAATAATTATACTCATGCGAAGTCTTTTGCGAACGCCTCTTGATTCGCTCTATAAATTTTCCATACTTTTCTCTCCTCGCTCGTACATTCCACATGACCAAATTAACCCAGTGCTCCTCTCGTTATTCTATCGACTATGCTACATAATGTTCAACATTCGTTCCTAATTTGTTCATTCTTCACTTTAACGTGTATGAATTTTTCACACACGCGTGTAGGCAATTCGCTTTCAGTCTACATTCTTTATTTTGTTGACAAATCAATAATTTGTTATGAAAATCTTGAAATAGTGAAAGTTATGTAAACATTTTGCATTTTATATATTTTTTAAACTACATAAATCATTATTTAATTAGAAACGAATTAATTTTGCTTTAACTAACTGAGAAATAGAATGAAATAGAAACGATTGTGCGCGTAAGCAGTCAGCTTTAATTAAAGCACTCGTTGACTGATATCTCGTTAGCCGATCCCTCGCCGTTCGATATCACCTTTATTCGGATCCGGTCTTTGGAGGTGTTGAACCTAGCTCACGTGGCCAGTAAATAGTGCAAATAAAAGGAAATCGCCTTTCTCGTAAAGATTCAATTGGCTTCGTGTGCGTTACAGCCCGATCCAAAAACACGCGATACTTTAAAAAAAAAATATATGTTAATTGTGGTGTCCGAAAAATCTTAGAAGATAGAACACAAAAGACGTATAGAGCAAAAAATGTTAATATGTATTGTTTTTTTGCCATACGCATTTTGCATATTTTCCGATGCCGTATACAAGTATGTGTGACAAATACATATTATAGGGTTAATTATATGTATAGGCAGAGAAAACAGGTTTATCCGATCAAATATTACTTTTAGGAGTATTTATTTTTAGTAAATAGCTTCTATAGTGTAATTTTGTAGTTTTACAGACAATTAAGAAAAAATCTACAATTTGCTATCGGTTTAGACAAATTTCGTTAAAGGCATAAGAATACATGAAGACAAAAAAATATAAAAATAATACATAATTTAAAACCTTTCTAATTTACAGATTTTGTGCTCGTATATTTTGTGGAAAATATTATTTTATAAATGACCGGCTCCGCCCGTGACGACCAACTGACCAATTGAGCCGCTGAAACGCATCACTTTGAGCATAAGAAGCAGAGCAATTGTGATTTCTCTCTTACCGCCTTTTTATGAGACAGCAATATAAAGTAAAAATCATGTCTTGACCGCTATTATACAACATTGCTTCTTCTTCAATCTTGCCATTTAACAGTTGTCTTGATATTTCATGGAGGAACTTTACTATTTTTGTCTGTCTTGCTAATACAACCACGTCGTTGCATTGAGAATATGGCGGTTGATTTCGGACGTCTTTGGAATAATACAACTTTCGTGATTATGAGACTATCAGTATCAGATTATACCAGAGTAGTAGATCGACTGGGCCGCGCGTCGCCTTCCCGCTGCCGATCTCGGCCGGATGCGCGCGCAGCAATCCCTCAGGAGTTAGTGAGACGGTACTCACCTGTCATACAGCAATAAAACCACACCAACCCATTTGAATTCCCACATGAAACGTAGTAGTCGATTTGTCCTAACTAATCGGTCTCCATTCAGATGTGTGCGTCTCATATTAAGCAGGGTCGTAACTACCGAGAAGCAGTCGGAGCTGGTGGACACAGAGTCGCAAAGCGAATAGAAGCAAGATATAAAAAAATCGTATTGCAGTTTCTGATTCCAAAATGTTTTAATAATTATTTAACATCCAAAAGATTTCACGTAAAAATAAATTGAGCATTTGGTCAAAGTTTAGTTATGGCTTAGCCTTATAATAATAATAATAATAATAATATTGGATTATTTATATAGCGCCATTTTTGTGAAAATTTCACCTCAAGGGCGCTTTACACACAAAAAACTCTTACATACTAAAATCATAGAATCACAAAATGAAAAAGAAAAGAGAAAGAAAAACAGTTCAAAACATAAAATAGTAAAAAAAAAACAACGTTAAAAACAACAATATTAAAAATGTTCTGGGAAAGATTTTGTAAACAAGTGCGTTTTAAGTCTTTTCTTAAATAAAGTCTCTAAATCCGTGTTTCTTATCAGGGAGGGCAAAGAGTTCCACGCTTTGGGGCCCGCCACCGCAAATGCCCATTCGCTGAACCTAGTTTTCTGGAACTGACTTGCCGGTTCCACAATCCTTCCCACCGCTGAAGTAGACGCTGACCTAAGAGTTTGACGTCTCCCATTTATGTTGTCTGGAATACAGAGCTCCTGAAGATACAGAGGCGCCATGTTATGAGTTGCCTTGTACATCAACCAACACAGTTTGATACATATAACAAAAAGCCAACACCATCGATTAAAAGGGGAAGGGAGACGACGCTATAACAAAATCTACACCAGGTGCCCTGGCGAAGTTACGACACTGAGTTAAAGGTATTATGTATTTGTGACACATTGTTAACGTGAGACCTTTACGGATCCATAACAACTGCACACAAGATACAGTCAGCTGTTACTCGACTGTGATTCGTGTGCCTGTGACTTTGAATTTACTAACCCCCAATCTTCTGCTTGTTTTGACGTTTTAAGTTTGACAGGTTTGAAATTAATGAATTCAATCAATAAGAAAACTTTATAACGTAAAAAAAAGTTATTTTATTCACTTATTATTTATAATTATGCATAATTTAGCGTTTTTTTACATTTTAGAGCTTTCTAATTGTTTGAATTCATCAATTTCAAACCTGTCAAACTTAAAACTTCAACATTGACGGCATTATAATGTTGTACAATAACTGTCAAGATACAGAAATAGCAATATTGCTATTTTCAGAAATAGCTATCGGCCGAAATCATTGCTATATAAAAAAAACACTGCTATTGGCCGAATCCAGTGGTCAAGCGTTCGCGCCTGATTCCAGGAGACCAGCATAGGTTTAATCCTTTATTATAATAAAGCAAGAATAATTTATTCACAAGAGTTTAGGTCAGTTTGAAAATAGCAAGAATGTAGATGTGACACTATTTTAAAAAAAAATCATAATAGTATGGAAGCTGTCATGGGTATGCAGTTATGCTGTTGTTTGGTCACTGACCTTAGTGAGTGAGAAAAGAGTAGGTAAAATATGGCTGTAATTAATCATTAGAATCGGCTAGTTAAAACCATGAAATAGAACGCTAAATTATGTATGCTGCTCGATTTATGAGTATCACCCAAATATATTTCTGTATAATAAATTAAACAAACCGTTTTATGAAAATGTATCCGTATTAATAACTAATTATGATTTTGGAACGGTTATCTTTTTACATGTCATGTAGAACCGTCCGCTTCCTCTACAGTAGTTACTTTCGCTGTAACAAATGGATGATCTATTCGAATATAATACAGTCTCGATAGAATTTATGTCTCGTGGGGGGCATAATTAGAGAAACATACGTGGTATTATTTAATGACAGAGTGGTTTAAGAGAGACCGTATTTCACTCATTTTTACGGTCTATTACTTCTACGCATATTTTATTATCATTGTTATATGCTTCGATTTTTTTCACCAATTCCAACTATTTCAGTGAATTGATTATTATTAAAAAAATTATATTATACGAGTTGCACGGTCATTGGTCACATCTATGGATCGAACAGAAGAGGTGGGTTGGTTGGCAATTCCTACGAAATAAACTCGATTTATTGGATTTTCGTATACATTCAGTATTTCGGGATATTCTGCAGTGTGTCTCCAAAAAACACTAAAAGACTAAACAACACTGTTTTATTCCACTATATTTATTTTGAATTGTTAGAACGTTTTCGGAATTTCTCCCATTGTCATCCATCTTTCTTCCTTTATTGCACTCATATAATAATTTCGAATCAAATATATGAGTGCAATAAAGGAAGAAAGATGGACATCTTAGAGATTTTAGAAATAAATAATAATAAAATAAATAATAAAAATATAATTAACATCCAGATAACCTCATAACCATAACCTCCCCACTCCTATCCATTCTAACCCCGCCCCCAACCCCCACCACCATTACACCCACCCAATCCCTATAAATTCTGTCTCGAATTATTTTTAATTTAGTTGTAAACGTGTTGTTATTGACAATGGGAGAAATCCCGAAAACGTTTTAACAATTCAAAATAAATATAGTGGAATAAAACAGTGTTGTTTACCCTCATTTTTTTTTTTTTTTTAAATATAAAAAATGAATTTCCACAAGGTTACAAACAAAAAACTTGAACATTTACTAAAAGACTATCCGCATTTTGATCAAGCACGAATGAGAAATAGTATGAATGTAGATTTTGTGTCAAAAGAAGTTGAAGAGTGCTGCACGATGGCAATTAGGTGAAACTTTTTTTGCATTAGTAAGTAACTTACTACGACTTTTTCGTATTTAGTAACATATTTAAATTGGTATTGATAACTTATTGAATTCAATTTTTCTAATTATTTGCGACCAAAATCTAGGGCATTTGGTCATTTTGAAATGATCATTGAACCCTTGATCTTTGGAAACAGAAAAATAAGTGCGTTATTTACTCAAGTCTGGGTATTGTGTTTCGCTTCTGAAAGAAACACGCAAACATCCTCACTAGCACACAAACTATTTACGCTACGGAATATAATTAATTATATTAATAAGATATTTATAATATAAACTTCATATGACCGACTTTTCTACTTCTATGAAGTAATAAAAACTTTTTGCTGTGAATAATTTTCTTGGAATGTAAAGGCTCGCGGCAAGGCTTATCTAAGTCCGTGCCGAAGCATTGTTTCTGAAATTAAAACGAATTTGCCATTAGCCGTCGCGAGGCGCGTTAAGATAAAATGGTTCGGGCCGTAGTGAAATAAATCGCCTTTTGCTTATTCATTTTGATTTACAATAAATGGAAAAATATTTTAAACTGCAAACTTATAAATATTATGCGACAAAATTCACTAACAAAATCGCTGGCACATAATTCACTTTTAGCGTTCATTAAAGTCGTTTTATGAAAAAAAAAAAAAGATGTCGATTTTGTTTCAGAAAATAATATAATGTCTTTACCTTAGAAATTTCATTAAAGAGAGACCAAGTTTTCGAATGGTAGAATAACTTAAGGGGGGTAAGGTTTGTAACTTTTTTTTTTGCATTTTATTTTTAATTTTTTAAATGAATGTATAACATTGCAAGAATATTGTTTCAAAATTTCAAGTCAATCGGAGCAAAATTTACGAAATTATGAACATATTGACGCGCTCGCCTGAGGACTACCGGACGTGCTTATTGTATTGGAAGAGTTTTGTGTAGACAAGGACAAAAAGATGCTGATGATGAAAGCTTTTTGCTGTGTGAACATGGCATCGACGATCATGTGTAAGTATAAAATAAGTGTTGAGTTTTATTTTGAATTTTACAGCGTGCAAAACTTTAAAGCGTTTTCCCCACATCACACGTTTTCAAAGTCGGTGTCCATCATAACTTCAAAACTACTGCACCGATCCTTTTGAAATTTTGAACACTATTTCTTTACATAATTTACGAGGTAACGCTGCAGCCTTTTTCTCAAATTTGTTATTCGTTTATATTTTTTAATAACAAATTAGTCGATATTTTTCGCAAAAAATCGCGTTTTTCCCTTCAAAGTGTTCCAAAAAATTCAAAAATTGAAAATTCAAAAAACCCTCCCAGCGTTACCTGGGAAAATCTATTATCTAACGAATGAACTTTGATTTTTTGATTTCAGATATCTAGCACCAAGTTATGATGGACACCGCTATTCTCCTTTTTTCCGAGACACGTCCGAATAATTGCTGCCATTGCCGTATTTTTTAATGTTTCGTTTTGAAAATTTTACACAATATTCTTCAAATGTCATGCTTTAATGTACCATTAGTTTAAATAAAGAGATTTTAACTATGTCGTCACAAAAAATTCACAAAAACATGCCTTTTTTTGTACGAATTAACCTTACCCCCCCCCTTAAATATCTGTCAATGAATGAGTCAAGCAATAATGGTATCCAACAATAAATAAATAGAAGTATAATACAGATAAACTCATATTAATTTGCTCAACAGATATTGAAGCTTGTCACATTATCTAAAGTGGGCATCACACTCAACTCACTTCCATGGCGGCGAGCAGGGAAGTGAGCATGAATGTGACCAACACGAGTAATGTAAACACGTCACTCGCGCTGACCATGATCCTGTCTCGCTCCCTTCGTTGGCGATTTTTTGTGCGGAATTCAAAAGACCAGCAGCACGAGGTTTGACAACTGTTAATATACAGACAGATTGGACGGATTTTTAGATCCTTACACGAGTGAGAGAATTATATGTGGGATTTGAGAGACGAACAATTCGAAGTCTACAATATGTCAATTAGTCCGTTTATTTATTTCATAGGTCGAATGTTAAGTAAGTAAAACAGCGATAATGTAAACACATACTGCCTTTGACGCTGCCACAAATATTTTAGGGAGTAAATACAGCAACGTGAGGATTAGTGTATTGCCCGTATAAAGATTAAACTAAACACAACGCTGATACCACATTTTTTTTATATACCTATGGTTGTGTTGTGATGCTTGGCGTTTGAAACAAGATAGCAGGTTTCAAAAAATTAAGTCTTGCGCAATATTTATGGCCCAATACATGTTAAACTCATCGGATAATGGAAGAGATTAAGGAACTCGGAATTTCGGGCCATGATTTAGGATCCATGTTTTCTAATTTCAAATGTTTCAGATGATAGGATGTTCCACCGATATCACGGTCCAGTTTGTACGGCCATCGCCTCCCTCTCTTTAGCCCTGAGGAGTTCTTCCAGAAGTAAGTGACCCGTAAAACCTCCAAGTGCACGTGTGCGCTTTGCAAAACTGCACGTGGTACGCTTCTAGGTCCCCCACCGTGTTTGTGATTTTTCTGCACTGTTTTTGATTGTAGTTAAGTAATATTTTAATGACTATTTATACTGTTTGTGTCTACATTTTATTACTCGCATATAATATAAATATATTCAGCATCCATTCCTCAAACAATTTTCACATCACACCTGTCCTAATATGATATAAGCCCTTTTCCAGATGAATGAATTATGACTACAGCGTGATAGACATCCGTTAGAGATTAAAAATAATTACAAAATTAGCGACCGGTTATTTTATTTTAAAAAACAATAATTGTCTTATATGTCATGCTGACATATATGCACAATTTAAAAACATTCGTATTTTAGTATAGAAATAAAATAAATTTAGTACTTAATGGCCTATTTTCTGTACTACTAATTCATATTTTAACGCTCATTTCTAAAAATGTGAGCTTTTATTATTAATTTACATCAGAAGACATACACTACGTCAGATTTCTTTAATTGTTTTATAAAACGAAACCTAATTTTTTATAAAACTTTTATCTATACCTATAAAACTCAATGTCTGTCTGTCTGTTCTCTATACAAATCCACACCGTTTATCCGATTCGATTCAAATTTTGCATTCTTATGCTTTGGAACCCGGCGGGTAACATAGGTAACATTTCTCCTTTTCTCTTACCCCTTCCCCTCCCCCTGACATATTTACCATATGTACCGTTTGACCGATAAGACTCAAAATTGGGAAACTTATTCATTAGGACTCGGCGAGTAACATAGACGATGTTTCCTCCCAATTCTCATACCCCTTCCCCTCCCCCTGACATATTTTCGATGTAAATCTATACCGTCCGACCGATCGGACTCAAAATTTGGAAACTTATTCTTTAGGACTCGGCAGGTTACATAGGCTATATTTCCTCCCTTCCCTTTTACCTTTTCTCCTCCCCCTGATATATTTTCGATGCAAATCTATACCGTTCGAATCAAACCTTTGTTTCCCCCCACAAATTGATTTTCAACTTAACCCTTAACCCGTGCAACGCCGGGTACGAACAGCTAGTTCTTTTATAAAACTAATAAACTTACATTATTATTTTGAAGATAAGACAACAATAAGGCATTCTTTAAAAGACCTCGACCGATTAAATTCGTTTTCAGGATACAAGAAAACTGTCCAGTTACGGAAAATCTTTACACGTATATACATAATACGTTTTCCAATCAGCTAAAGGAAAGAAGTAGATAAATCTACTCGTATACTAAGTAAATTGACGAAATGATAGAAATTAATTGAGTTTTATGCTTATTCAAATTTTTCAAATTCAATTTTATGCTAGCACTTTGCTAGTAAAGTTTTGTACAAATAAATTTTATCATTTTCTGTATTGGTATAAACATAAAATTTTAATTTATGTAATGTATTCAGTTACGCTTTAAGATTTCAACTTCTATTTGAATCAATTTTTTATATACAAAACTTAATAATTACTTAATTGTTTGTTATATTCTTTCTCTCTAGCAACATTTACGTAAACAGATTATTAGACCATAGATTATTTTTTCTTTCTTTCTTTTAACTCGTGGCGTCTGCTTGTCTGAAGAAAAAACTTTGGATCGATTTTTTAACTATTTTTCCCGCGATCCAATCGAGCTGAAACTTTGCAAGTAAACTCGTGGCGACGATCAAGAAGATCTATCAAATTTTCTTTAAAAAAAAAAAATAATAGTATAATTTTGGCTTTTTCAAATTTTTTTTTTTTTTTTCGTACAATTCAGTAAGTTGTATGGTAGACACGAAACCTGAAAATGGGAAAGGCAGTATTGTAAAAACTTGGTTTTTATGGGTTACTTTTTTAACTTTAACTTCAAATTTGAAATTAAATTTGAGTTTTATTAATGCGGAAGGTGTCATTATTTACTTCCAATTTTGCTATTTTTTTGCTGAATGTTATTCGTACATTTATTATTGGTACATTTTTTTAAAACATTTATGGTATGATTATAGTTAGAACTTTTACTCTTAATAATAAAGTAATATGAATGATAAAATATAAAAGACGTAATAATAATTCTTAATTAGTAAAATTTATGACATGAAAAATAATGCTATTTTAAAATAATCAACAACCAAAAGAATAAATATTGTACTTTGTATGTGTTTTTATCAGTCTGATATTTAATTTAAAATAAAATAATTCAAAACATGATGATAAGTTTTGAGCTATAAATAAGCATGTCGTCTTCAAGCCATTATAATTATATTTATTGCTTTATATATAGATAGATAATTATTGTTTACTGGTGGACACTAACAACCTTTTAAACAAAATAAACACAGTCGTGAAGTGAGAAAGATAAATCCCAATTTTATCTTCGGGATGGACAAGATGGCCGATTCAGGGATTCATCCTCTCTTACCTTCGAGCAATCCACCGTATTCTGATTATTATGGGACTATTTAAATAACCAGTATTTTTAGAAATTTTCTGCATCTGGGTGACATCAGGTTTTTCTGACAGTTATGAATAAATAGACAAAGCTTCATCATCACAAATATTGAAGTGACTAGTTTATTCCGTAAGCAGCAGAAACCAGCCTCTTTCAAAGTAGAGAAAGCTGAAACAGATTTATAGAAACCTTTTATTTTCTATGCAAGTGTTTTGCAAAGAGAAATATTTTTTTTTATAAATCGAGAAAGTGCTCGTAGTGCAAGTTGTGAAGTTTATTACATTGAAAGCATAATTTTTCCGCGCATGAGTAGGTAGATAATAAATACCTAATATTACACTTCAGTATAATTTATATAAATTGCTTGTACTGATTTAGGATTAATCTAAATTTACGTTTGATTGATGACACAAAAAATATTTTACCTTCCACGAAATTAAAATGCAGTATTCCACTTTTTTAGCTAACCGAAAAAGAATAACAGATACGTTATAAAAAATTAATATATTTTACATAGCAATTTAATTCTTCGTCATAAGGCTGCACATTCGTTTTCCAACTGTCAAATTCGACGTATTGTGTCATTAAATCGTGCTCTTTCAAGACCATATGAGACGTCAACTGTACCCAATATCAGATAAATATTGTACTTGCCCTATATTTATGTATTCGTTGCTAGAGAAGGAGGTTATGTGAAAAAGAGATGACGATATTAAAGGCGACACTAAAATATGCACATGAGAGCAGTTCGTGCTCGTGTATATTAGTTTCGCCGCCGTACGTGTGTGCATGATGTCTTGTGGAAATGTCTTGGAGGTGAAAATGAACACAATTCCCGCCATCCAATCTAACTGAAATTTTGCACGTCGACTCGACATCGATGAAACCCATTTTGACAACTTCGTCGGTATGCTCGGTTATTGTGGTTGGTTTCGTTTTTCGCGGAAAAAACTCGTCGACCGAGAACTCGATTCCAAAAATTTCAAAAACGGACGCTGCCCGCAGACGTCTTTGGGAAATACATTCGTCGCGGGATGTCTCTACTTTTCAGAATTGAGTCGAGTTTCAGATTTTTTCATTTTAATCCGAAAAACCACTTTGCAATGTCAATAACTGCGAGTTTTCATCCGATCCTAAAAATGAAAACTTTTCCCGAAACCGTCTTTGAGACCTGATTTTTATTTTATTTTTCGGGATTTCCTGAATAATCATACTTGGGTGACGTCATTATGATAAATCAGTATAGGTGAAAATTAATCAATTAATAAAAATGAGAATTACATATAAGGCCGATATATTCACGGAAGTCTACAAGGCTCCTATAGCTTAGTGGTCAGAGCACCGGCCCCGGAAAGGAGATGACCCGGGTTTGAATTCCGATAGTAGCCAAAATATTTTTTCGTGGATTTGATTTTTCTGTATGTCTTTCTAATTGAATAATTAATTTGGTTTTGAAAATTAGTCATTCCTAGAAGCATCTATCCTACTCAGAGAAGAAGTTTGAATGAGTTTGAATGACATCAAATGAAAAATTCTGCGTACAGGTTTTTTTCCTAGCGTATAAAGAATTTATAATGAAAACTTTGTTTTCATGGGATAAATTATTAAATATTGATTGTATTATTTTTTTATCTACTTATATTTTATTAATTACTCCTACATGTTTTAAAACACCCAGACAATAGACAAGTTTTTCCGATAGTATGTAGTAGATGTAGGTGTAATTATTAAATAGATTCATGCAAATAATACAATCAATCTTTAATTATGTCAATCTACAATGTTGCTGAATCAAATGATAAAAGGTTAAATTATTGCCCGAATTCGGATTTTTTTTGTCTGGAATAAAAAAAAGCGTATTTATTTTCTCTTAACAATATGTATGTACTGTATAAAATACCTTTCTTAATTATTTTAGTACAGGTTCATCACCATAATGTAATTTTTATACATGTGAAAACATTTCCTGCGCGTGTTCAAATTCAAGAACTGCAAATACTAAAAACGCATTTTTTGAAAGCGGCCTGTCGATTAATACTTATATTTTCTTATTACTTTTATATATGAACAAAAAGGTTCTATCTATGTTATTGTACTAAAAAAATGTAGTCTAGCATATACATTCTGCTATAAATGAATAATAAAACCCAGATTTTTGAAAGAAAAAAAAACACCGAAACATTCAGTTGCAGTGAATTTCCAGCCATAAGGTGACTGCTGTGAACTAATAACCTCTGAATAACCTCTATTTTTTGTATTATTTCAGATGACACGTAGCACCTTTGTACATAATAGTTCTTGTATATTATTTAAAGATAATTGCCAATAGCTTTTGATGAATGAAAATAATAATTAGGTACGATAAATTAAAATTAACTTTATGAACTCGTTCATTTTTCATGTAAAACAATAAACAAATAAATATGAATTTTTATGTTAATTCTCCATGCCGATTATTTTTTATAGTTACCGTTTTTTATTTATAAATTTTAAATAATTATATGTTCATAGCTCATGATTATTTTAATCAAAATACATAATTCTCAATCTCTCATCCATTTATGATAGAGTAAATAATGTAGATATTAGGAATAAGCTGATCTTTGCTTAATTAATAGAATTAAAAATGGGTCGCTCAGATGGTTTGGGCATGTTGAACGAATGAATGAGTAAATAATGGTAAGAAAGACATACAACGCAAGTGTTGACGGCTCCAGAAAAAGAGGGCGACCGCGGAAGACGTGTTACGACCAGATTAACCAGATGCTGGAAGATGGTACCGTTAGAAGCCTCAACAACCGTCGAACTTGCATGCGAAGATGTATGAATGTGGATGAGGCGAGATTTGCATATCAGGACAGAAGAGTGTGGCGCTCTATCCTCTCTGCTTACCTCCTCGGGGAAATATCGTGATTGTAAGTAAGTAAGTAAGACACAAGCTACGCTAGACGGCGCTTTTCTCACAGCCTTAACTTGTGGCCGAAATGTGTATTGTAGTCGATGATATAATATAATAAACTGTAGATACGTTTCAAGCGTGAAATCTTGGCAACTCAAAAGTAATGTAATTGCCTTTCTTGCATTCGTTATCGAACGGACCTTCTTTGTGATCGGGCACGACGCTACGCCGAAAAAAATGTCCCGGGAAAAAAGGAACGGAGTATCGTACACTATTGTAAGAATGAGTACGTTATTTTAGTTACCGCGACTTCAAATTACCTGATTTTTCTGTTTACACGCAGAGCGTTTGTTAAATAAGTGTGCCGTGATTTGTTGTCTCTTTCAATGCAACATTTGGCATATTTGCTACATATGAAAGCCGGCTAGTATGGGAATAACGTGTCTATATTATAATACGTCGAAGATGAAAGCCGGCTAGTATGGGAATAACGTGTCTATATTATAATACGTCGAAGATTGTAGTACAATAAGTGCGCCGCGCCGCGTTGAATTTTGAAGTGTTTGGAAATCCAACATTCGGAGCGACGCCATAAAATCCAAATGAGTTTATGCATTACTTTGGAGTGATGGAATGGAGCGCTGCCAAATGGAGTGATGGAATGGAGCGCCGGTTGATAGGGGCCTTTAGATGGGTTGTAGCTGGCGTCCTCTCCTAAATACGAGGATAAAGAGTTAAAAACAATTTTGAAAAGTAATTTTACAATTAGATATACGTACTCGTGTATCTTAAATTTCTCGGTGAAATGCTTAGGTTTCCTTTAATACTATTAATGGGTATTAAAAGAATGAAGTCTTACAAATCATAATAGAGAAAAATAAAATGCTACAGAACGCAGATACGCGTGCATAAAAAATGGTAAAACAACAACAAGAATTCTCCAGTTGAATACCATCTTAGAATGTGATTTGAAAGTCATTCAATCGAGTTTTTTTTTTTCATTTTTGTATCTCATCAATTAGTTTAAAGGTCACGTGCAGACAGATTGACAAATATTATAAACAAATTGATTCGGTAATCATTACTGCATTTTCAATATAAAATAAAAATTGGCAATAACACTTCAACTTAATGAATTTACACGCAGGAATTAGGCACCAATAATATTATTTATACCTAACTAATAAGTTTCGTTGCGGGGTTATTCAAAGAGGATAGAATGCTTAACTCCTATATTCTGACATACCATTCTCGCTTCAATCACTTTCTAACATCTTGCATAGTTATTTAACAATTTGCATAGTTATAAATTTACCTTCTCTAATTCACCCCCCCCCCCCCAAATTCCTATCGTATTTCACCCCTGGGCCGTGATATAAATGCGCATTATATTGAATGACTACTGTTTCGAATTTTCTTCAATTGCACTCTAGGACCCTGATGAAAACAACGTCTCCCCAACGCGCCCTCTCCGAACACCTCACCCCGTTCGGATCAAATTTTGCATATTTTTTTATTCTTTAAGTAGTGTAGTAAAAACAAAAAAAATGCAAAGAAGACTTTAAATTTCCTAATACAGGTGTCCCTTTAAGTAGCAAAGCCCTTTTCATTCAATTTTGAATATAAATTATAATTTACACTTTGGGTGAAATGTCAATAGTTAAGGAGATAACAGAAATCGATGTTTGCATTTTTTTAAATATTTCTGACTTATTTTCTGTAAATCGCTGGACTATCATGAAAGTAATTTATATCGAATATTAAAAATACATTATCTTTGATACAAGTCAAATTAAATTGTATTAAATGGAACGAATTTTTAATATTCCACTTAAGTTACTGTAGTGATAAGAACACTTTTACACAGAAAATTTTACGCGAGAACGTTTTACAGAAAGAAAGTTAGAAATATTGAAAAAAAAGCAATCATTGATTTCGCTTATCTCCCAGTGTAAATAATATTTTTTATTCAATATTAAGACTCCTCGAAGTTTTTACTACTAGCTATGAGACACCCCGAAACAGACATCATTATATATCATTAACATAACTTTAAATAAATCATTATCATTATATATCATTAACATAACTTTAAATAAAATGTAAGCATCACATATTCCTCTTAAAAGTTATTATATGCGGGGTATAAAAGCAAAGGCAGCAATATCCAAAATAAATTGAATAAAGTCGTCGAGGATTATTAATCTATAATGTACTGAATTCGAGATTTTATAGGAATCATAGTCTATAAATTTATATGAAACATGATTTTGAAAGAGATAGATACATAAAATCTAGAATTCAGTACATTATAAATTAGTTATCCTCGTTGACTGCATTCAAAATATTTTTTTAATTTTTTGAATATTTTTTTTTTTTTGTTTTTTTTTTTTAAAAAAATTAGAGATGTGAACACGGAATACGTGTCACATCAATATTCTTACTATTTTCAAACTAAGCTAAACGCTTGTGCTATGAAAATAGGACTAACTTGCTAGTCTGGAGTGAGGTTCGAACCCGCAACCTTTGGATCACGAGGCCAGTGTCCTAACCACAAGACCAACAAGCTACCCCACATATCTGTTTTATACCCCACATATCTGTTTCATCCGTAATTAATGTACAACTTTATTTCACTGTATATAATTGAATTTTTCGATTACGATTAATTAATTAATTACTGGCTTTAGCTATGAAAATAAAAGACCCTATTTAATTTGATGAATTTCTTTTCCCTTAAATTCGTTGGTTTTTTCCTTCACGAACCGCGATAATGCTTTGGAATTAATACTATAGAATTAAGCGCCACAAATGGCATGTTTTGCGTCACACCTCGTGCACAGGTACATGTGTAAACAAATTTTATCGATGTATTATCATATACTATTTGCAAGTATTACAAAAGAAACCGCGACTGCGTCATCCCAGCCGCCTTGGCCCGACCCCGCGGCGAGGTTACGCGGACCGGTCTTGCAGACTTTGATCGTACCTGCTCACGTTCCACCTCATCTTCCGCAACGAGATATTACTCATGTTTCAATATTGTTACCTGCTAGAATACGTCGCAAAATTTTAGACATCGTGGGCAAGCAACGAATCCTTTTTACAAAGATTTCGGTAGAAATACAGCGAACTCTCAATGTACCTACCGTCCAAACGATTTAAACAAACAAAATATACGAGCCGTATATCATGAGCGAAGCGAAGCTTTAAAACAGTATTAATTTTCAAACGCTTTTAACCGATAGTTGCTTTTAATTGAAGTTATAAAAATAATACGTCTAGAAATATAAAAACTTTGTGAAATTTTTAACACCACAACGTATAATACAAGTGCAACGCAAAACCACTATTACTTTGTAAGAATAAAATGTATATAATCGACAACCTGCAAAATTCAAAATTGAATTGAAAATTGTATAAATCTAGTCATATGTATAACCTTTGAAAAATCACGGGAGATAATAATAATTAAAAACGACCCCTGCGTGTAGCCTGAACCCAGCGCTGATTGACGCACTCGGGCGCTCGGGCCTCATTAGCGGCTAGTCACCATCAATGTTGTTGTAATTCCAGCCTAATTGCAGTAAGTTACGGACAGACAGACATTCGAAATTAGGACAGTTGATAGATTTCTCATTAATTTCCAATAAGATATTTATTTTTTTACTTCATGTATATACTTGTTTCAGTATATTCCGTTTTTTACTTTTTACAATAATATATTTAATTTTCCATTTTGTACGTTTGTTTGTAGCATATACACTTCCATTCGTATAAATTATGGCTTACACGTACCTATCGTACGAACCTCGGCGTAGAAAATTCTGCACACCCACCGATCTTAAATAGTATTAAAACGTAACAAAAGAAAAATTTCTGATATCATCAAACATAGGTAATAATTTTGTATCTGTCCGTCTGTCTGTCTGTCCCCTAACTTCGTGTAACGTCCGTTATTTCCTTTGAATTCACGACTAAAAAAACGAATTAAACGGCTGGAGATGAGGCTTGAAGCCCAGGCCACCAAACCCGAACCGGCCATTTCATACATGTTGCTACGGCCGCTTCTCCGTGGAGCGCCAAAAAGGCGCTATAAATATATACTAGGGCTTAGCAAAGACGCGAACCAAGGTTTTGTCATTTTTTACGGGTTGCAGCTAGTAATGATATAAAGATTAATATATTCAAATTCAACTATTTTTATATATTATCAATATGTTATACTCTCTACCTTCTGTTATCGAAGTCATGAATGTATTTTCGTCCCTATATTCTAGGGGGGTTGGAGGTCCAAAGTTTGGACATGGCGCTTCCACATTTCCTCGTATTGCGCCACTGGCACTGCGGTAATAGCTGTTACTCAAGATCTGTGTCTTCGTGCGGTCATTGTCGCCATCTATCGCCTTCTCTTCTGAGTTGCGGAGAAGATACAATTACGTCTTGGTATTCGGTCTTCTGGTTTTCGCAAGACGTGTCTACGTCAACTTAATCGAGAGGTGACCCGACAAAGCCGCGCCAACAATGCCGCGAAATAAAAATAAGAATTAGTGAATAGAATATTTATTTCTAAGCAAAATAAAATAAGAACGCAAAATATGAATAAAACAGAACGAGCAAAGATAATATTTTTCATCATTGAAATTGGCAGATACTTCGTGATGCAACATTGTAGGTTTAAAAAATGTTTTACACACACACACACGCAATATGAGTTATTAATTACTACTATAGTTACGAGAGGAGCAGTCCCTCTCATCATCAGGTATTGATAATAACTGTTATTATCTATACCTGATGATGAGAGGGACTGCTCCTCTCGAAACTATAGTAGTAATTTAATAACTCATATTGTGTGTGTATTACAAAGTAAAGTAAAACATATTTTAAATTATAATATTTTTTGTTTGAAGTACCTATACTTATAAAGAAAAAAATTAAAATTATTAAGTATGGAGCAATCAAATAATGTTAGAAATACTTTAAAAATATACAAAATAAAATAAAAGAGACAGTTTAAATTTATGAATTATTTGCCAATCTTCTTAAATACTCTTAATTTATCTATATTACCATATAAAGGCATTAAGTTAGGTTAGCTTAAAATATAGATATTTTTTATTTATTTAAGTTTATAATTTATAATGAGTATGAATATATTTATATATTTAGTGACTCGATAAAATTTTTATTCGATTATAGGTTAATCAAAAAGGATTAACTTATTTTATCAATCATGTTTTAATGTTGAATCTGTGTTATTTGGTGTATTTGCCCCTTTAAAGATAAATCCGGCTCTGAGCGCGACTAACGTATAAATGATACGAAATAGTTTAATGTTGAAGGCATTTAACGGTGTCTTTTGAAAATTGCTTTTTCTTTTATTGGCGCAAAATTGACACAAATGCGTAATAAAAAGAATAAACTTTTCCTTAGAATTTGTATTGAAGACTCTTTATTTTTAATTCAAACCCGTTTAATAGTCAGCGTGTACAGAGGTCAGACGAAGATGCCGCTCATTTTCCCTTTCGCATCGCTCGTCCGCTCGGAGAAACTCTCGCTAACAAGTGAGTTGTAGCAAAAATATACCTGACTTTGCATCACTCCATACGCGGTCAAAACGATGTCAATTAGCAATCCGCGCCGCACACATCCGAGAAAGTTTCGATCAAAGAAAATCAATCAGCTTCGATAAATAATTTTGCAGCCTTTTACAGCGTTTTAAGTGAAATGAATGGCTCGATTAGCGGGCGAGATAGGTAGTCTCTTACTTCGTCATACTTTGGTTTATACCCCAAATATCTACTCGCATATCTAAATGTTTTACAAATCGTGAACACTTACATTTCGGTAATTGGGCACAACACAATGATTTTAACGATGTCCGTTCGATTTGGCCTTTTTTAGTTATTTAACGTGAATTATCGAAGTAAAAACATTTGTCTGTTTTGCCGAATCTCTCAGTTGAATATAATTTATTATTTTAGTATTTAAATAAATGCGAATGTAATGAATATAGATTTCATAGTTTTGTAGGCTTTCGATATCAATTGAACTAAGTCATTTATCAATAACCGAAAATTTTTATAGATACGTAAAATATTAGTGACGGTTGACTGAAATACACAATTCAACTCTAAAAAATATGTGATAACATAGGTTCTTTTTTATTTTTATGCCGTACTGGAGATAATTGTTTGAAATCCCTTGAAGAGAAATTCAATTTTTCCATGATCTATCTGGACGCGTCTTCCAATATTCATGGCCCGTGAATACGATAATATACTGGACAACCTGGGGATGGCTAAAAGGTCAGAAAGGAAGAGGCAGGCAGAAAGATCGATCACATCGAAAACGCTATTAGCTATCCTATTGCAAAAGCTATTTATTTAATTTATTTATTTAATATTCACGGAAGACCAACAGCGCAACAAAGAAGCATAGAAAATATTAATATAATACAGAGGGCCAGTTATATCAGAACTTTGGACTGCAGAAAAAGTTGAAAGAAATTATCATCGTCTTCAGATCCTCGAAAAGATGAAGAAATTTGCTGTAAAATAAAATTAATCAACCACAGATACTATTAAATTAATCGTTACGGTAAATAATGAGCTGACATGCTTTTTTAGAATTTTTATTACACCCGGTACTATTTATTTTCCAAAATAATCTAGATTCTCATCTAATTATGTTATGTGCACTCAATTATAACAGTTATATAATTCCGTGTTTGTTTTATCAATTTACATAACTTATGAGATGTGTAAAGTCGTGCGTATCGAAAAATTTTCCAATTTAGAAATCGATGATTTATTATTGATAATTTCTCATAATTTTCTAATCGTATATCTCTTAAAATAATATTAGATTGACCATTCTTTCACTCGTAACCATAACTTGCAATATTTAGCGGTTCTCCGACACTTCGGACGATGATCAACCACTGTTTATTATTATCCGTTTAAATGCACATTAGCGACACAATGATTACTTGTTGAGAAAATTGGTTACAGCATTCATTTGAATTTACTTTGATTTTTTATCGACTCAAATTAGTTGGTTATGTAAAAATATATCAGTCATTTTTAAAAGACAAGAAATGTGCTGGTGCCATAATATTTGCCATGCAAAAAACATGTACGAATCGTGTGAGAATTTTGTGTATGTAGGGACATACGCGGCGAAAATATTATACAAAAATATTTATTATTATTAAAAAAGAGTTATCGAGGCCACTATTAAAGGAAATTACTCTTTACAGTTTTGCGAGGCTCGTCTGTAATTCAACAGCCCTATGGTAAAGTTATACATTACTTACTTTCATAATACAATATCAGATTACTTACAGGGAAACGGAACCATCGGTATGTGTACAAGTTTGCTTTGTGTGTTAGGTTACCTTGCACGAAAATTCGTTGTGACGCAGGATTTTGCATAAGTATTATACTCGTCCTTGCTTTATTTAGTCCAGGAATTTTGTATTTTAATTAGACGTAGAAGTATTTCCTCCTCACTAGAAAAATCCTGTGTCGAGGCGGACATGACCCAACAATATATTTACTTATTATTTTTTTATTTAGCTCGTATGTATATTCGTTGTTAGTTATTTTTCTTTATTTTTTCGCCTAATACTTTTATCCACTTTATAATATTATTTTAAAATATTATACCATTTGTTTCATTTTTTGTTTCCATTAGCAGTCTGTTATACAATTTGATAGAGAAATACAAATTTAGTTTTAGTAGCCGGTATTAAGAATTTTTATTTTTACTTTCTCGCGGGCTTAGACTGCATGCGTTTTGATAATAATTGGAATTTTTATGCTGGTGCATAAGTTATTTTTTGCATAAGATATTTGCCAGATTATCGGAATATCGAATATTTGAACTCGTTTGAATAATAGATTAAAATTTATTACAGCTTTTTGTTCTATAAAAAGTTGTTTAAGTTGTGTATAGGCTGCACGATCAAATGATACCATATTCTATTTTTGTTAGAAATGCACTCAATACGTTTACTCCAATTTAAATTTTCATATAAAATCTACTTCTACAAGCTACTGTTTAAACAGTTACAGGTTGTGTCTTCATCAGATTTATTGTGACATTTGTGCATTTTTAAATATTCATTTAATTGACCTCGTTGTGAAATTATAACACTTATTTGTACTGTGCGAATATTATGCAGTTTGTACTACGCGAGTATTAAAATTTAAAAATAAAATCGTTACCTATTGGGAACATCATAAATCATTAAAATAAGCTATTTTGAAAAATGATAATAAAATTAATGGAAGGTATCCTTGAGGCGAACAAGGCACGCCATCTTCACTCGCATCATGATGATGATGAATTTTCTATGAAGTGACACATTAATGTTCTTTTTTATATAAATGCAGCTTTGAAATATCAATTCAACTGTCAAAAAATAAGAAAAAATAATTCGAAAATAAGAGCGCTGAAATCCATAGTGATACGAAATTATTTTTGAGACTTTTGACTTTCATTTTTTCTTTCTTGCAATAATCAATTTTATTTTCATTGTAATGTATGGAAATATATAAAATATTAAATGAATATATAAGCGTGGGGGATCCTTATTCATTGAATTTTAAATAGAAAACTTTCTTTATATTTTGGGTGAAATTTCGACAGTTACGGAGTAATGCCACATCAAAGATTGATTTTTTAAAATATTTTTGACGTGTAAAATAATATTTTCTGTTCATAATTTAATGAAGAAGACTCCCAAATTTTTTGCTACTAGCTACGCGACATCCAGTACAAGAATTAAAATAACGAATAAAATAGCGAGCCTTACAATAGTCGCATATTATGTGTAACATTTGACATCTCACAATTAAAAATATCATTTGAGCAGCACTGATCAATGCTGTCTATACTTTTATTTTTAATCGTTAATCTCACAATTAAAAATATCAATTGAGCATTTGTTTAAATGCAAGCAAATCATTTAAACAAAATTTTAAAAAACTAAAACCTATATATCTATTAATTGGTAAATACAAGTAAAGAAAATGAATGTGCATTTATTTATTATTGAATTTTGCCGCACTGGGTAGGTACCGTATGTCTACAATCTACATGCGCTTTTTTTAGAGATGCGTTTGGTCAATTATATGTTTTTATTTATTTTCGTAGATGGCGGTAGTATGCCGCCATACACATTGTATGAAAACTTTGAATAAACATTTAAAAATAGTAATCACATAAAATACATAAAATTTGAGAATGTAAATACATATAGGTATTACATTAATGTAAAAAAATTAATTTAATAGTTTCGAAGATATAAGCCAAAATATTTCAAAGTCACAACATCCTCACGCTGCACACCAGCCTCGCAACATATATACAAAATCAAAAGCCTTGGCTGGTAGTATGCGTCTTCTCTGTGATGGTATTTGCTGGACATTGATTTGTTTATAGACGATGATTATTGTCCATTGTCATTGGTTAAATGAAATTGCGCGCATCTTATTTCCTGGTACGCATTTCCGTCCATTTTCACGAAATCACTGCCACATATTGAAAGCGAGAGGAAAGATGTCACACATCAAAAACTTTAAGTGTCATTAATACTGGTTCTCCCCTAAGAATTGTTGCCGACGCCATCTTGCCCCTTCACCAACACAGCGCTGACAGCCACACCGCGGCCAGCACGCGATGCCGCAAAACACATGTGTTGTTTTGACGTTTCAGCGAGTAAAAGCCGCCCAGAGCTATCGCCGAACGTGACCGCGTCAGTTGCACTCCAGCGGCGGCGCAATGTCAACACTCGCGTAGACGCGGCGGGAAAACCTGGCCGGGTACCTAACCGCGCGGGAAAATGCAAACGCAACCGCTGAAAACATCCCAACTGTCGTCATTCGCGTCGACGGCCAACCGCGTCGCGTACGTTCCAAATACAAAATGTGAAAAAAATACAGATCAGTGAAACAAGTGAAATAAACTGTCGAGTTTTTTACGAAAAGAGTTGTTATTTTTACTGTGATACGTGGATAATTGATTTATTTTCGGTAAATAGCGGAGAAACTTCTTAAGACTTTATTACTTTCTATTTTTTTTACCTGATTTCAGTATACATTCACGTAAAATACATAGCATGAATTGATTTATGATTCAATTATTATAAATGTATTTTATATTTATTTTAAAGAAAATTTTCGTGTAAAACGACGATACAAACGTTTATTTTGAGTGTCAAGTATAGTTTCTTGTCTAAATATTTGCGCAACTGCGGTTACATTTCGTCTATATTGAGTAAAAAAATATGTGGCATAAGTTTTCAGAAATTGTCAATTTCACAGATCACCAAAATATATAGACATGAGGAACGTAAATTGCTTGGTACACTGTCTGGTTCTAAGGCTGGTTCCATAATACGTTTGACTTGTTTAAAAAAATACTCCGAGCTTCTAAATTTTGAAAAAATATGAAAATATCAAGCTAAATACTCTTAAAATGTACACTACAACCGTAAAATGTCTTGGTACCTAAATAAGTCGCGCTTTATTACAAAAAATACGTTTTTACTTGAAAAGACTCTGTTTGGACGGGACGGGATGGACAGGAAAAGACGAAATAAAAAAAAAATAATACAATTGTACAAGTGTATTGTAAAAAAATAAATTTTGTTTACCTACTAGGGAATTTCATTATGCAAAAATAATTTCTTTAACTGCAGTATAAATGTGTGTTAAATATACGCCAGAGGGACATTCTTCCGCTGTGACTCAATCCCCTCGCCTAAAGTAGGAGTTTTGTTCATCTCTGCACAATTTATGCTCTGTGGTCAATTAATGTGGACCTATTATTCTTTTCATTTTTTTTTCCTTATTCTTTCTTCCTTGTTATTTTTATTTTAACATATACTGCCGAAAGTTTGTTTCGCTGTATGTATTATGTTTCAGTTACTGACAAACCGTGACATATCTGGCATACATTGTACAGAATATACTTCACTGACATAGCGCTGGATATTAGAGCCTATTTTTGGTAAAAAAAATAGATAAACGAATTCAACTTTTTTTACATGACACTAATCATCATTTATTACATTCAAGAACACGTTGGCAAAGTGCTTTTCTTTTTCCTCAATGCGGTTTTTACCCGTAATTTTTCCAGTTCCAAGTCCACCATTCTGTAATTTCGTATACTATAATTTACGTCACTGTATCACTCTGAACCGATCGATCTTGAAATAAAATAATATTATATTTTAGCAAGATTTTTTTACAAATATGTTGGTTTATGTAGTTTCACAGTGTAATATAATTTATTAAAATTACTTCGCTAGCAACTGAGAGAATAAATATACATAATATATAACAAGTCCGGTATAATATATAACAATTAGACTTCAAGACTTTTTCCACATTTTACAGATTTCCCTCTATATATCGACTATCTACAAATAATTAATGCTGTAAAAGCCTCACACTATAAAAATAGCATAACTGAGGTTGTTGAGTACACAAAACCTAATGATCATTTACATTTTTATACCTTAGTTAAAAGTTTATATCTTAATGAATTAATTCATTATTTCAACCATACATTCATGAACATGCTCTTTTTCCCACATTACTCACTTGCACGTCTAATTATCTCTTCTTATTGCGTAATCTCATTGTTTTCTAAATATATGATAGCATTATTTTCTATGTGGTATTTTGATCTCACGAATAATAGTGATAAGGATCAGCGTTTTTATAAAATATGCAAGATATTTACTGCAAACTGTACTATCAACTGTTTACTATTTGTGTGCGAGTCCACACATTACATCGGAATAAACTACCGTTTTTTTTAGACGACAAAACGCATCGAACCAATAGACGCAGCCCAAATTTAAATATAAAAAATTATCAAAAAAACATATACGTCTAGTATACGAGTGAACCAATGAACACCAGTTTATAATGACTTGATGTTTCTTTCTCAAAATGAACCTTCCAATTAATCAATAAGTTTTGAATGATATGATATAATATAACAAAAACAAAATACATAAAACAGGTGAATAACGATAATATGCGTGGATATTAAAATTTAATATAATAGTTCAGATGTAAAAATACATGCGTTCGTAACATTTATTTTGGCAGTTAAATGTGGTTGACAGTTTTTCCTGCAGGGAACTATTGCCATGTCACACCTACATACGTTCGAATCAAAGGCGTACCCCAATTTTCGGTCGATTTTTTCTAATCAAATATGCGTGTTATGGTTTAAAAAATACGTTAACAAATTATTTAACTCTTCTCATATTCGTCGAAATAAAACAAGATTAATCAAATCCTTTTATTTTAAAATCATGATACAGGTACACGAAATAAAAAGTTTGTCTTGATAAATATTTACGCAAAACGTGCGAAAAGAGAATTAAAAAGAATTCTCAAACCTTAAGAATTTATTCAACCTCTTTGACCTTTGAGTGCATATACCTCAACAAAAAATCAATGGTTCACCGTCACTTTCAAATATGCATAATTAATGCAGGAATATATATATTCTTCTTATGTTCTTGAATATATATATATATATATATTCAAGAACACACTCATATTTGTGAAGTTTTTTTCACTTTTTTTTCTGAAGAAATTTTTCAGAACAAAGTTCTGTGAAATTTTTAAAACCAAATTCACGAAAATCAGTAGTAACCTAATATTTTTTCGTGATTTAGATTCGTGAATTAGATTTTTCTGTATGTCTTTCTAACTGATTCATTAATTTAGTTTTAAAAATGCAGTAATATTTTAAATTATATTTAGTCTTTATTAACTGCAAAAGGAACTCGAGGCATTATAATTATTATAATGAATCAATTTGTACGAAAAAAAATCTCGTTACAAGCAAGATGTAAATAATTATTATTTTTCTGAATTACATGACTCGACAATCAATTGTTTGATTTGTATTCAGCAAAAACATTTTGAAACATTTGAAACAATGGAAACTGGTTTATTTTATTGACTCGCAATAATTATTATTTAATATTGAACGAGTATCTGGGAAAAACAGTGTTTCCTATTTGAAACATTATAAATAAATAGAGGTCGTCTTTGAAGGAACGAGATATTCAAGAAAAAATTGCGCCATACGTGATTTACTCGCAAGATACTTCACCACCGAAAGTAATTAATGATTGTAGCAAACATCTATCATTTATTAATAATTATTTTACATTTATATTATTAGTAGATCCGGGAAGATAAACATGATTATTTGTTAGACGTAACATTTTTAAAATGGGGAAACAAATGATCTTTTAAAGAATTTAATTTATTAGAGTAGCTTGTTGGTCTTGTAGTTAGGACTCTCGCATCGTGATCCATACGTCGCGGGTTCGAACCTCACTCTAGACCAGCAAGTTAGTCATATTTTAGAAAATAGTACGTAAAATAGTACGATGTGATATGTATTTCGTGTTCGCATCTCAATATTTAAAAAAACTAACCCATAAAAAACAAATTTTTATTATACCTACTCCCTTTCTCATTTGTAATGTTTCCAATTTGACATTCTATCAACGTATTCCTCTCGCTTTAAGTTCATGTGGAAAATGTATTCCATGTATATTATTATCCTTAAAACCTACAGAATATTGAAAACGTAATAATTGGTATATGGGGGCACGGCGTCGGCGAAACCGTCTGATCGGACCCACGACTCGAGTCAGACTAGTTGAAACAGGTTTCGCGCTTTCCCATGCGTCGGGCTCCTTTCTCATTTGTACGGTTTTCAATTTGAAAAAAACGTTAAAATTTCGAAAAATCCAAAATTATACTATAATTAATTTTTTTAAACGAAAATTTGTTAGATCATTTTTATCATCGCCACGAATCTGCCTGCAAAGTTTCAGCTCGATTGGATCACGGGAAAAGGGTTAAAAATTAATCCAAAGTTTTTTCGGCAGACAAGCAGACGCTAAGAAAGGGAGTAAAAGAAAGTAACCCATAAAAACCAAGTTTTTACAATACTCCCATTCTCATTTTCGGGTTTCGTGTCTACCATATGCGTCGGAATCTCCATACAACTTACTGAAAAAAACATTAAAAATTTGTAAAATACAAAATTATACTATAAATATATTTTTTTAACTAAAATTTGATAGATCTTCTTGATAATCGCCACGAGTCTACTTGCAAAGTTTCAGCTCGATTGGATCACGGGAAAAGGGTTAAAAATCGGTCCAAAGTTTTTTCGTCAAGCAAGCAAGCAGACGCCACGAGTTTAAAGAAAGGAAGTAATAAAGGGAGTAAAAATCCCTTAATCTTCGGAAGTGGACGTTATGAACTATTTTAAATCATAATTATTAATAAAACAAATGTCCAAAATCGAATACATTGTACTTTTAGACATTAATATCACCAGCATTATGTACAACGGGGACCTGACGATTACTTATATTAAGTTTTGTTAAGTCAATGAAGGTAGTTTAATATAAAGTCACGGTAGAATAATGCTAAGCCTATGCCTATCTTGTGTACAATTGTCATAAAGCATGGCATAAGTATATCGCGTAAAGACTAACATATGTAACTCGATATTTACATTGTCTGTTTGGAAGATATTGTATAAAAAAGAATGCACATTAAATGCACCGCAAGGCTAGCAATTATTTTATCATTACTGAATACTTAATACAAGTTTCGTTCTAGAAAATATTCACTGATAACCCAGTTTCTAGTTAGCGGCAAATATTGATGTTTTATATACCTAAATGTTTAATAATAATCCACTTTCGTGTACCGTATATTGTGTCTCAAATTTATACTGTTCTTCGATCTCCAATGTTGGTGAGAAAGATTGACTTATGTATTAAGAAATGAGCTATTTGAGATATCGCATATAATATCGCATTTCAAAGTAGAGATGGGAAATTTCGTTCAGTTGACTGAACTGTTCGTTCATCGAGTCGTTCATAAAAGTGAACTGTTCATTCCCAATCGTTCATTTGTCCACTTTGAATTTTTGTTTTTGTTAAATTGCTTGTATTGCCGACCAAAAAAAATGATGATCGAGCAAAATATTGATATGTCGATTTTTTTTCCCAAAATACTATTTGATGACCAAAAAAAGAACAGGTCACCGGGAAAAATTTATCGATATATCGAAGACAAATAGCAACACTTTTCCCGAAAATAACATTTGGTAACATACTATTCCAAAAATGTTATCCCTTAACCGCCTCAAAATTTTAACTAACCAAAAATTTTGGCAGAATTTAATGAATGAATTATTTTTCATCTACTAAACTAGTGAACGACTAGTTCACTTAAGTGAACTGAACCGTTTGTTCGTTCAGTAAAGTGAACTGTTCTAAAAGAACAGTTCGTTCATGAACGACCCATCTCTATTTCAAAGCGTCTGTGAAACTAGATGCGTCATAATATATGGTTACGTTAGCCTCATCATTTAGTGCAACACAGATATCGCATAACCTGATACACAATTTATTTTATGGGGTTAAAAGCTTTGGTCTGGTTCAATTTAAACTGATAAGGTAGAACTGTCAGATTATTGGACGATAGGAGATGTCAACTAGGACGAAGATTAACGATTTATAAGATAATATTATTTAAGATCTTGGTATGCAAAGTGATTGTTATCCTTTTTATATATTTCTGCAATAATGCTCAAAAGTAAAAAATGACGATACTTTCTTAATCAATTGGTGTTGTAATGGAATTTTTGTGAAAGTTCTTTTGTGTAAGCAATTGGAGTACATTGTCTTATCTCCAATCTCCAGTACTTTATCTCAATTTTGAAAATTATAATGGTGTTTTTATTTTAATTCATCAATCAAAATAAGAATAACGCAAAATCAGGTATAAAAATACTCTTCAATGTCATTTAATAAATAAAACTAAAAATCAACCTGTTGATCAATGTATAAAATATACGAAATTACTAAATAATATATACAATCAAAAATACACACTTAAAACGTGCGTATTTCAATTTATTTTTTAATATTATAATAACCTATTTTACATACAGCTTATCGTCTGTAGGTGATACTTCTCATATCTACGGGTTAGTGCAAATTAGTGCAGCAGGTAGATAGTTTATTTTTTTTAGATACAGTAAAGTAGGCTTTGAAATTCCAATAGATCGCCGAAATCCAATATTCGTAATATATGCGACCAAAGATCGTATATATTACTAATATTAACGATTTTCTATCGTGAAAAACACTGTATTCCATGACAGCTTGCCTATTTTCATTCATATTGCCTTAAGAAACATGCAGTCGATTCTGGGAGAGTGACAGTTATTTTAGTACCTAACATTTGATCTTTTTTAACAGTTTTACTCAAAGACTTGTTGACTTTTTAATTTTTCACATCATATTTTGTTTCATTCACTCACTGTGTATTTTTTATTTAATCGCTTCTTATGATTGGTGATTGATTCTTTGTGATTTGGTATTTTGAATGCTTTCTTGTGTACTTTTTTAAATACGGTTTGGACTGTAAGGATGTCTCTGTTTTAACTATTTTTTGTATGCACACGACTAAATAAATAAATATAATTATGTTATATTTTTACTATAATGATCTCCTTTTTTGCTCGGTGCTTTTGTACACATATCGCAATGTAACATAACTTTCCATGTTCAATAGAAATTCCTACGCATCCATCTTGCCGTTGAACCACCTTGTTATTGTACATTTCAACTAGTCGGTGCTAGATTTCGTAATCTGACGTTTAACAACATGACAGTTTGTGAAACACGCACATACACAGGCTCACAAACATCTCGTTCACGCACACATATAACACATCGGAAATGGTACACCTTCTGCTTATTTATTTTTGAATGTACCGCAACATTCATTGTTAGTTTTCTTAAATAAATAACTCATAAGCACTCAGCATTTTCTCTGTAGTAATTTTACAATTTTCTCTTTCTTCTGAAAATGAATGTCACCAAATTAGACGTCTAAGATGTGCGCAATTCTGGAATCTAGAGTAGCGCATCTTGAATTACGCAGCGGAATGTCTTTACTGTTAAACACCATCGCCGTTTAATGTATTACCCACTCAAGTTCAACGTTCTGGCCGTTCGTTCCCCGGGTTTGCCGTTAATACATACGTCTGACCTGCATGTCAAATGGTCGAAGATTCAACAAACGCAATAATTATTACGAGAACAATGGCTAAAACTAAATAATTTTACGACCAAACGAATGAATCCAACCGCATGACTATAGCTAATGGTTAAAAACTGTGAATTCGCGGTGAATAATGTTACATTTTGTGGTATTTTTAAATGGCAAAAATTTTTTTTTGCCCAACAATGGAGCATAAAATAAAAAAGATATTAATTTAATTTAGATTACTGTCAGACGTGCAGTGAGAACAAGAAGTATGACTTTTATTGAAACATATATTTGGAAAAAAAAATCGTATTTATTTATGTGGCAGAATATTATGAAATATTAAAATTTGAATAATATATTAATTATTATGATTGGAATATTACAAGATATATTTTCGGTTCCTTCTCAAAATAAGTATATGTTTAGGAAAAAGTCAAGCTTCTTGTTCACACTGCGCGCGCTGTTGACAGGTATATAGCCTCTGTCTATCTCATGAAGAAGTTGAGAGTTTTATTGCCGAGACTATGCAGATAATCGATAGTGGATTGATGGTAAATTTATATTCAATCGACAAACTATGTTAGTCACGAAACGAATACCGTATACTAGCGGTGTCGATTACGTCTTACTCAGTAAAACGTTTGCATGCATAAAATATAACTATTTACAGGAAGAGGGATTGTTCCTAGAGAGATTGAACACAATGCATCAGAAATATTTTAAATTGGTGGTGAATAGCAACATCACTAATGTAACATTTACTTTTTTAAATATTTATTTTAATTTGTGCTTTATTACATAACATTACAAGATGACGACTACCCTCATTGAGATCGAGAAGAAGAAGGCAACATTATCATTTGGTTCATTATTACTGTGGTCTACAAATAATGTAAAATATATTTATTTAGTCTCTTGTTGCCGCTATTTGAACTCTCATCTCGATTAAATTACAATGGTAGAAGCAACCCTTTAAATTAGACCCTAGTAACAAAGTACTTGTCAATTAAAGTAAATTTAAAAAATTTGGAGTGAATGAGCTGTAGTCCTTCAAAGTGTCACAGTTAGCATATACACATTATAAATTCAATATATAATAAACGTGACGGCGACTAAAATTGAACAGAGAAAAATGTGAGGCACTTGGAGAGGCATCCACCCAGCAGTGGATAGAAAAAGACTGATAATTATACGATTGTCAGAGATTTATTATTAGTAATATATTACATAAATATGTACCTAATTATAATGTAATATATAACTAAGAGTAAGTCTCTCAATAATATCAATTGTCGATTAAACTAAAAACAAACTAAAAAAGTTGATTGCATTTTATATAATTATTTAAATTAATGATTATGGTACAGGGATTATAGTGTAAAGGGCGAGCGAAAGGTTGAGAATTCGCCCACATCGGCAATTAAGTTAAACAACAATTCGATATACTTTTTTTATAGCACAATATAGCACGAGACCACTGATAGATTATCTGTTTTGAACTCTGATCACGAGACAAAATTGTACAATTAACCTTTGAAGCGATAACGACATGTCAACCCATTTCTTTAAATTCTTTGAGCGAAGTTCAGATTAAAAATAATGAACCGGGTTGAGTGTTGAACTCACTTGTAAGTATGATTATCAGTTGTTTTGGATAACTGTTTATTTTTGATAAGATACTGTATGACTTTGAGGATGATCGATACGTTTGAAATTAATTTCAAAAACTAAAAATATTAGAAAGAGTGTTTCGGTGGTGTTTTGAAAAAATAGTTCAAAATAATTCATGTAGTTCCCTACCGTACCAGAATCGGTCTATATGATTCTAAAGGGTTCTCTTAAATATGATTGTAGGGTGAAAATAATAAAAGTTTTCATTTTACGATATTTAGGTATATTCGTCAACTGATATAATAAACACTTGTTGATCTACATGGTATGCACATGGCACTAAGCCATGTTAATTATTAAATCAAAAGATTTATGAAACGTTCAGTTTATGCAACTAGTGTGGCACATCAATATTATGTACATCTTTAAGAAACTTTTAATATAATAATGGATTAAAATAAAAAAAAGGATAACGACGTGCACTATAAATATACTACCCAGTAAATAGTAATGCATGAAGCCATCAAATTTTCTTACAAACATAATTAATAACTAAATAATTATAACAACAAATTCATACAAATGAAAATTGTTAATCAACGCCCACCTTGGATTGGCTTAGCGAGGTGAAGTCATCAATATTATACTTTATCATATGTGTGGTATAAAAGCAAAGGCAGCAACATCCAAAAAAAAAAATTGAGTACAGTCATCGAGAAATACTAATTAATAATGTATTGAATTTGAGATTTTATAAAAAACATGATTTTGGAAGGAACAGTTACATAAAATCTGGAATTCTGTAGTAATCCTCGGTGATTGCATTGAAAATATTTTTTTAATTTTTTGGATATTGCTGCCTTTGCTTTTACACCTCACGTATAATATATGTAAACCAATGAAATGTATGAATAGTCAAAAAAATAACACAAATATCACCGAAATCTTTTTTTTTTGTCTACATTCGCCATGCCACATAGTATGTGGAATATAATAGCGAAAGAAAGAAATATGCTTTTGGCAATATGCAATAGATGTATAAAGCCAAGGCAGCCAAAAAAAATTAATGCAGTCATCGAGGATGACTAATTTATAATGTACTGAATTCGAGATTTTATAGGAAACATAGCCTTTCAATTTATTGGAAAGGATAGTTACATTAAATCTAGAATTCAGTACACTCTCACTTCTTCAAGATGTCACATCAATCTGTAAAGCGCCCCCGAAGCGTCTTTCACGCAAAAACAGCGCATTAAAAATTATCACAAACATTTTAGATTAGTCATCCTAGGTGACTGCATTCAAAATATTTTTTTAATTTTTTTAATATTGCTGCCTTTGTTGTATGTTTTGTGATAATAACGTATGGTAGGTACGATATAAAATTTAGGTATTACACCTACATACAAAGGTATGTTGGTGTAATACCTAAATTTTATATAGAGGTGAAAGCACCAAATATATAAATTACCTTTGCTGAATTTTAAAATAGGTTTTTATTGTCGATATTTTTTTGTAACTTCTATTACAAAACTAGAAAATACACCAAGCGCTGCCTTGTGACTGCAGGGGCTAATTCATCATTTTATTTTCGCAATGTAAAGAACATTACAAAAACAGTACACAGATAGCTTTTATATTCGTACCTACCGACTGTATGACCAATGTATATGAATCCAAAAACATTTTATGATGTCAGAAATACTATTAGACTGTAATCAAATAAATCTCTTTATTATTCATCTCGCGAACTATTCAAATATTTTATTGTCTTAAAAAATATAACTCGTAACTACACACGTGCCTGCTATAAATATACAAATAACATTTAAACACGTCCTCTGATCTGAAGTAATAGTTCAAGAACTCAAAATTTCATTTAAATACCAAGTCATCATAAAAACATACATGTAGGTACTAAACGCAATAATATTACATTGATGTTCCAACCATAAAATTTGAATGGAAGAAAATTACACAAAACACGAACAAAAGGTTATAAAATAAATTAAAGATTCCTTAATCTTTGCTTAGTTCTTAATCCTGCCCTTGCATAAGTTGTGAATTTGTTCTCCCAGAAAATATTTTCTATAAGTATATTGGCGTTTATTTTTTAAGTTCTGTTAATATCTGTTTTCTACACAATATTTTATACGTATATTTGCAACACATTATGACTATGATCTTGGTCTAATAAATCAAATTATTTTGTAAATTTAATACTTCCCTATTAGAAAATTCCTAAAACCTCCGCGAAAACGAGTACAATATTTATTTTATTGTACCACTGTAAATAAATTAAATATAATGTATTTTTTACACATTATTGAAACAAAAAAACGCATTGCATATACCTTACAATATTATTGAAAAATATCGCACGAACCTTATTAATCATAGTCGACGTTTTAGATAGAAAAGAAAATTGATCTAAGGGAAAGTTAGCTGGTTTTTCAATAGAATTAATGTCGCGTGTAAATATTTCTATTTCAGTTCGATGCTAATCTGTATTTAAAGCAATACACAGAGAAGTACATACACGGCCGCAATGAGCCTATAATTGCACAACTGATCATCTTCTAAACGTGTGCGTATTTATGATGGTCAAAGTATTTAGAGGAAAACATTTATTTTAAATCGTTAGGTGAGGCATGACGAGTTTCTATTTTTATTAAAAGAAATCATAAAAATGATTCTTTATTTTGTTTATCACTATTATTATACGCCCATTGGGCCTTTACATATTATAGTAGGTAAATTGTTCTGTTTTTAACGTATCTTACGTACATAATGTTTGATAGTTAGATAGCTTGATCTTAATATGTAACATAACGTTTCTAAAATATCATATTTACCAACATGAAATTTATGTTTATAAATTATACAACTTAATCAACGAAGAAAAAATTACGAAGATGAAAGGCAGAGTATTTTTAAATTTTTTAAGAGTATTTTGTCCATGAGCCTGTTGAAATCTTTCATACTAGAATTATAAATAGAAATTTGCATCGTGAACTCGTTTGCCAATCCATGCACATGAAGAACAGCGAAATTTCGTACCTGTGTATTAATAATCGATCGAAAAAAGATTGGTATGCAATAAGTAGGATTGCAATATTCAAAATCCACGCGATTGGGTCAATACGTTATAGCAACTTGAAAGTATATTCATTTTATTCGTTATTATTTCGGTATAAAAATTATTTTAAGTCACTTAGACATTTGCTTATTTTGTTTTTCATGATTATCTTTGACTCTGTAGAGTTAATCATAATATAACAAAGTAGCTGTGTTCTCTCTAAGTGATTTATAATTTACGTAGATAGCAAATGTTTATTTCATAACATTCGGTTTTCTGAATTTAAACGTCAAATCATAATCCTTTGCTTTTTATTCATATGATAAAATGTTGGCCATTAAAAAAAATTTAAATTTCATTAATTTCACTGAAATGGAAAGATATTCATTTCAGAAAAATCGAATATAGAAAAACAAGAAAAATGGCAAGCGCGACAAAATAACGAAGTTTTTGACAGACCACGTAAAACGTTGATAGATTGATAGATAGTCGCGAGCAATAGAGATGTAAATAAACGTAATAATTCTAAACACGGAGGGAAGGGAGGGTGTCTATATTTTACGCAGGGTCCTAAAGAGTACACATAAAAAATTTTCCATAAGATAAATTCAATAAAATATATATTTATATCGCGGGGAGCGCTTGGGATATCAATGATGAGAAGGGATGGTGCCTATTTTTTTTACGTCGGATCATAAAGAGTAAAAATGCATACTTTGTTTTACATATTTGTATCTGTATTTTAAATATTTTCTTTTCACTTTATGTCATTATTAATGTTTAAATATTTTATTTCTTTAAACTATATGTTCTATTAATGTACACTTTACCTATCTGTTGTAAAAGCCCTATAGGGCGTTAATTAATAAATAAAATAAAAAATAAATTATGTAGAGTTAATCGCAGATATGATTTGTATGTAGATGTGATTAAAATGTGATCTGTAGAGTTATCGAACCAATTTATATAGGATATATTTTAGGCGTAGCATGAACATCAACTACGGAACTACTTTCTGCAGATCTTCGACTGTCTAGAGTGCCTAGCCGGATCCAGGATACGCCTCGGTGGTTGAATACTGTCCATTCACACCCCAGGGCTTACTCACAGGAGTCGCAGTCTTCTCGCAAGAAGCTGCAGAACTCGAGGTTGTCTTATAAGCCAAATATAATCACTATTTTTTGTCGAATATATTCTTAGTAGAATTTTTTTCTCAAAGACATCGATGGCGCGCTCGTCGGCCTTGGCAAGAATCCAACATTCTGACCCGTAGGCCAACGCAGGTCGGATCAACATGTTAAGCTTAACAAACCGAGAGTTCAGTGGATTTTGTAGGCAGCATTTGTTTATCGCTAGAACTCTTCATTTTATTTCTTCACTATTGACCAAGGTTATTTTTTACCAAGGCCCCAAAATAAATAAATAAAGCTCACGACACCATCAAAGGCATATCTACAAACTTTTAATTTAGCTTGTTAATTCAAATTGGGTGCAAACATTAACTATGTTACCTCTACGTGCGTTTAAAAATATTTTTATTTTACAAGTAACAGAATCTCTCAGCGACAGGTGAAGTATTATTTCGATGAGAGATTCTGTTACTCTCTATATTTAAGTAGTAACGTATAAAAATATTATTTAATTCACGCAGGGGTAACATAGTTAATAATTTTTCACCGAATTTAATGACAATCGTGATTATTCTCTGCAATGTTTACGCCAAATCCATCAATAATATAATTGTTAATTCAAGTTGACCAACGCAACGAAAAAATTCCACTGGAGGAACGCATATGAAATAGAGACGAACATCAGAGATTCAGAAGAAACAGATCTATCACGGATGCAACGTTCGTTATTCGTAATTAAAGAGAAATCTATAGAACATAATGAACCGGTTTTCATGTATTTTATTGACTTAAACAAAGCTCCTGGAGGACATGTTACTAGAAAAGGACGTAGGTACCACCACCAATTGTAGAGTCTATTAAAAAATTAAACACAATAAAAAATTAGAAAAAAGGTGTGAAATGAACTATCCAAAGAAATCCCAGCTGCTGTCGGTATCAGATAGGGAGACAGTTTAAGTCCATTCTTGTTTAATGTCGTTATGGACAAGATAATAGAAGATATAAAATTATTAAATCTGGGCTACATACACTCTGGGAAACAACAGGGTAAACATAGTATGCCACGCAGATGATGCACTTCTTATAGCGGAAAGTGAAGATAACCTTCAAAAACTCCTACACAAATTCCACATCTCGGCGTAACGATTTCATATGAAAATCTCCATAGAAAAGACAAAAAGCATGGTAAATTCAAAACATCCAGTACACTTAAACGTGTACTTAAACGTTGAAATATCAAACAGTTGTGACCATTACGATGAAGTTAGAGAATAAGCAAATAAAGCTGCCATTGTAGCGGGACGATTGAGAACTAGTGTGGAGAAACAAACACATGTTGATTGAGAGTAAAATGAGAATATATAAAACATATGTGGGACCGATCATGACATATGGTATTGAAACAAATGCCGACACCACGAGAACAAAGAACCTCTAAAGAACCACAGAAAACAAAACTCCGACCCATCGCTAGAGTAACCATCAGCGACGGAGTATGAAACTCCGAAATTCAGAAGAACTGCAATGTCGAAGATGTCGTGCCATATTGAAGAAATAAAAGGAGATATTAGAAAGACCACGTGAACAGAGCGGATTCGACATGAGTGGTAAGAATAGCGAAGAACAAGATACCTGCAGGCACTAGACCTCCAGGAAGACCACCAAAACGATGGAGGGACAGCTGGTCATCCATACCCCAGGAGCAAGAGCCAAGAAACAACAGACATGGTTCTAATTAAGCAGAAGAAGATTTTGATCAATACAGTGCTTGTTGAATTGTGTACTCGGTTGATCAAGGCAGCTGTACATTTGATTTTCTCCTGATTAATACATAAGCCAATATTTTTGCACTCTCTAGAGCATTAAATATTTATAGAGCTCGTCTGAATAATGCTTGCAAAATTCGAGTCAAATTAAAACATATTTTCAGGTAGTCTCCACATTCGAGTCTCAAATAACTTTTTCATGCAAATTCAATTAAGAGACAAAGAGATCGGTATCCTTATCGTAGGGATTAAGAGGTGATATATTAGGTAATAGATGGGCAGCAGTAGGTACTTATAATTAGTAAAAACATTACCACGATAACAAGGAATTTAAATAATTTTTTATCTAAATTTACGGATTGTATCTTATAGCGAATTTGAATGCTTATCTCATAATCGATGGAAATACATAAAAACTACAACAATTAATTATCGATTTCCACTAAAATGAATTTATTATCAAAATCAAAAATACAAGTGTTAGAAAGTATATATTTACGCACACGCCTGGTCTGAGGTTCTGAAAGCGGATGTGACAGGCTTATAAGAACAAAAATCTTTACTACTGGCTATTGAATATGGAGCTGAAATATAGGGGATAACATACGGGGTCTAACAATTAATACTATACAAAAATGACAACATTTTGTAGCCTTGTCTGAACGTTGCTCCCAAAATGTATTGTAGACAGATGGTTCCGTGGGGTCTCTAGGAATATATAGATACTTCTGTGTGTAGTTTTCTGGGATATTCTTCTGTGTATATCTGACCTCTCTGGCCGACGTTTCGGATTCCATTACAGGGTCCCTGCAATGGGATCCGTAACGTCGGCCAGATATACATGGCAGAATATCCCAGAAAACTACACACGAAATATTCCGAACGGCCGTGAAAACCTGAGAACATTTTTATATATATAGAAATGTTTAAATGGTTCTCAAGTTCTTGAAGACAAAACGCCCGTGGAACAATAGTTATCAGATAGCTTTAATAAAAATCGACTACCCTACAGTCGTAGATTTTAAAATCTAGACATTTCATGAAGAATAACTTGCGATTTTTACGAGAAGTGATTGTCAAGATGAAATGTTAATAAATTAAATAATGATAAATTTTGCAAAATGAAAATACCCTTGGCATATCGTACCAAGCCTCACACGCGTACTGCGTACCTATTATTTCCCATGGTCACTGAAGGTCGCGCCGTTTCGAGATCGATCAATTTTAAAAACTCGTAGAAAATTGCCAATGAAAACAAGTATGTACGCAACAGAGAATAAAACAATTTCATTTCTATTCGGAGGGTTAATTATTTACAAATAATTTATAATCAAACAATTATTATTAATCGACAAGTTCCCTTCCAAAGTCGACCCAGCAATACGGTAGGTTCGCGTACGGTTCGATAAGACTTATCATATCTTCTTATCTCGCCGTATACGATATTCAGTGACAATTACGACCGCTACATGTGATGTCTATCATCGATACAATACATTCCACTTGTTTCTTTATAGACTCGGCAATATTTGACACTTCGTAAACACTCTCGTAACGGTGCGCATTCTTCTGCGCACGTCATTCATAATATCCGATCAAAACCAAATGAAATCGCATCAAGAAAAATCAGCTGTTTTCCCACTAATTCTCTTCATCTCTTACCGTTCTCTTTTCAGTTTGCTCGTAACAAAACCTGTAATTTTATTTTTAACGACAGTGTTCTTTTTAATGAGGGTAAGGTCGGGCGCCGCGCTTTCAGTGAAGTGTAAATAAATATTTAAGGTTTGTTATAAATTAAGTGTTAAAGTGTTTATGAAGACAACACAATGTTGGATTACTTATTGTCCATGGTCGCTGGCTTCTGGATTGGCACATCCGGACTGCTGTACGCAGTATTCTATTGGATCGAGGAAGTGTGGGGTAAGTTTTGTTGTCCAGCCTTTTAGGTCGAAACTTTTTAAATATTAAATGCTCGAAGGGAAAACCCCCAAGTGTTTATTAATAAAAATGTTAGCAGGGCGTATAGTTCCTACTCTCCCCCGGTTATATGAAATAATTGATAACCTACGCTACAGACGTGTGTCTGTTAAAATAATTATAATTCGTTAAACCCTTTCAGTTCTCATGTAAAATAAATACATCGAGCAAACAATAATTGCTATTTATGTCACACCTTTACTTTTCTGTAGCTGACGTATTCTTTATAAAACCAAGAATCTCGGTATCTTTCATCATCGCTAAAAGTTCTCACTAAAGCATCCCTTATCTGTATTGCTAAGACATACTCAGTACGAATATCGTTAAATGCAGCTTTATTAAAAAATGTTCCCTTTGGTGAAATATTTTGAATAGTAAAAGTACTATCGAGGTATCAAGGGTACCAGTTAAACGCATACGCGAAATAATAGCGCCCATTTAATTACAATACATATTTTTATAATTAATTCTAAAAAGTTCTTTTTTAAATACGTGTCGCAAGTGTTCATAATATTTTAGAATCAATGATGCTATGAAAATAGGACTAACTTGCTGTCCCGGAGTGGGGCTCGAACCACCGACCACCAGATCACTATGCGAGCGTCATGACCATTACACCAACAAGCTATTTTATGCAATTAAAATTTTAATAGGTAATTTTATATTAATAGTTGCTGCCTTATAATTGATAATTTTTATTTTTTGCTTTTGGAGTAAATACATAATTTCAAAATCAGATAAGGTGTAAAAGTAATTCGAAAAAGATTTTTTTAAGGGTCTAAAATAAGAAAGGATGGAAACAAGCACCATACGATAGATACTATACAACCAACTGCCTAAAAAAGTTAGAAGCAAATGTAAGCTTTAATAGAATAATAAAAAAGATTTGTTATAAATTAAGTGTTATAGTGTTTATGAAAGTTATAAAAATAAATTCATAATGTACTGCACATCTTGTTTATTCTTAATCGTTAAAATTTGATACATTTATATTTATTTTTATGTATACAATTTTAATTAGATACTAAATTTATTAGATTACGTATTACCACTGTTAATCGTGCGTATAAATTACACCCTGTATCCATCTACTTATCCTGCCTCTGCTGAAACGTCTCATGCATCACACGCGCACTCACACAATACACATCACGTGCCACTACAAGGAGATGTCTTCGGACGGGTGGACATTTTCTTCTCTCAGACATATACACTTACTAAATAATCCGCACAACTGTACATATTGTATAAGAATTATTTGTGGGTTCAAAAAATTAATGTGTCATGGTTTTAAATATTGTGGATGTAAATTATCACTTGTCAATTAATTTTATCCATTCTTAAATTAAACATGAACTGACATTTTCACTTAGTGTATATTATAGATATCTCACAGAGACGAAACTGTATTAATTATGGGAAAGTAGGTATAGAAGTCATTTGGGTGTACACAGGACTTATGACCTAAAAGACAGGTCATAAGTCCTGTGTACACCCAAATGACTTCTATACCTACTTTCCCATAATTAATACAGTTTCGTCTCTGTGAGATATCTATAATATACACTAATTGATTAATAATGTCTCTGTGACATAAATCCAGCACTGTTCTGAAAGATTTGAACAAACTCAAAATATTCTGACATTTTCACTTTTAAATATGAAAAAAATATTTCTCATTTAGGTTATCAATTTTTTAATCTTATGAATATTATTACTTATATGTGTATTACTAAAATGTGTATGTGGACAATATTATATTATGATATTTTCCGATTCAGAAAAACATTTTTCATATATATTCATATTACTAATATGTGTATTACTAAAATGTGTATGTGGACAATATTATATTATGATATTTTCCGATTCAGAAAAACATTTTTCATATATATTCATATTACTAATATGTGTATTACTAAAATGTGTATGTGGACAATATTATATTATGATATTTTCCGATTCAGAAAAACATTTTTCATATATATTCATATTACTAATATGTGTATTACTAAAATGTGTATGTGGACAATATTATATTATGATATTTTCCGATTCAGAAAAACGTTTTTCATATAATTGATTCGTTAGTATACACATTCATGGACATTGGACTTTGCCAATTTTTTTTAATAGTATTTCTACATATTTAAAAAAAATGGTATGCAATAGAGAGTACAATGTATATATAAATAATTATGTGAATATACCGTGTATGAGTGACTGAAGAACATAACTGTATTATGTACTCATAATTAAATCAATCAACAAATTTTTAAATCCCACAAAATATATTATAACTAAATGTTCAATATTTGTAGGTACAGAACTGTACATTTATATAAATCAAATTTTACATTAGGTACTCTGATTATTTATATTCACATTTATTTGTCACTAAGTAATCGATATTTAAATATTTATCTAACACAACTTAACTATATTTATCAGTTGATCCGGCAAATCAACATATTATTTTTCTTGTTTAAACATTTAAAATTTATTTTTGAAATTACATTCGCTATTGTTCGAAGTAAGTACGAATGTTGTGGAAGATTTTGTCCAAGTACGGGGTGAAGGATAATTAATGTACAAGCACTTCTTCCCTCATTCAGTCAATTGCTTCCCTGTATGAGGGAAGTAGTGCTTGCGTAAGAATTAATGGGGCATTCACGCCGTGGTTTGATATTACAAAAGGTGTCAAACTGGGATGCATGGATGCTGCATGGTTTTTCAACTTGTACATGGACAATTGTATGAAAGAACAGAAGGAATTAGCAAAAGGAGCGAAAATGGAAAGGCTCACCATATCCTGCCTTCTGTACGCAGACGATGCAGTATTAGTGGCTAATAATGAAGCTGATTTGCAGTGCATGGTGGCAAGAATTTCCGATGTATGCATGGAGAGTGAACTTCTGATGAATGTAGGCAAATAGAAAGCAATTGTGTTCGAGAGAGACGAAAGAGTGACTAAGTATGATTTAATGGTAAATGAATTAGAACAAGTAAACGTGTTTGTGTATTTGGGAAGTATGTTCACTAGTGATTGCAGGACTGAGAATAATATCGAAAGGAGAGTGACTGCGGGAAACAAAGTGAATGGCGCTCTGAATGCAATTATGACTAATAAAAATCTATCAAAGGAAGCAAAACATGCGGTACATATTGGAATTCTGATGCCAACTATGATGTATACAATTGAAGCCTTGAATTGGCAAAAAAAAAACGAAAGTAGAATGAATGCGGTCGCTTAGACGTACCTATGTGCGGAAAATCTTTGTACGATGGAATTGAGAAAGAATGAATTAGAAGTGAAAGTAATGCTGGCTGTAGCGTAATAGATAAAATAAAGAATGAATCGCTGAGATGGTCTGGCCATGTGGAACGGATGAATGAGGAAAGGATGGTAAAGAAAATTTCTGAAGCAAGTGTTGGAGGTAGCAGAAATAGAGGACATCCGCTTAAGACCTTGCGTGACAATATTGGAGGATGGCCCTGTTGGAAGCTTCAACAACCGAAGAGCGTGTATGAGAAGATGTATGAAAGTGAACGAAGCGAAAGTGGTGTACCAGAACAAAAGAGTGTGCCTATCTTCTATCTTTTCTACCTACCAGAGTTAATTATCATTATTATGTAAATATATGTACTAATGTAGGTACATATTAGTGCATGTATATCAACCGTGTGGGTCAGTATATAGGCGACGAGCAATGTGCACTCAATATTGATTAATAGAGTAGCTTGTTGGTGTAGTGGTCATGATGCTCGCCTAGTGATCTGGTGATCGGTGGTTTGAGCCCCATTCCAGGACACCAGCAAGTTAGTTCTATTCTCATAGGACTATCTTGTTGGTGTCCTGGAATAGGTCCTGGAATGGTGATGCGACGCGTAGGTATTCCGTGTTCGCATCTCTCTTTAAAAAGATAATAATAAGAATAATAACTTATGTATCATAATATTAATGTGAATATATCATAGATGATATTTTATGATTTTTTTTCTATAATATTTTCTATAATATTTTCTATAATATTTTCTATAATATTTAAAATATATATATATATTTAATCTGTAATCACAAGTTCACAGTTTCCTCTGAATACGTTCAAGGTTATCTGTTCCCTCGCGTAGTTGTACGACGGAGATAATAATATTGTTTTTATTATAATACGCGAGATTATATAAGTACACGACAAGAAATCAAATGATAAATAATTGATCGACAAACGTAAAACAATTTTTTCAAATATTTTATTTAAATTGGCATCAATATTATACAATGTTTTTTTATAAAATATAATAAAATTAAAGTTCACTTGAATTTTAAAATTTTGATGTAAGTAAATACTTTTAGTGATTAATACCTTGACCTTTGTAATTCTTTGACTTGAACCATTATTTGTACGTAAATACTTAATTTTATACTGCTTTCTGAATTGATATAACCTTACTTAACCTGTGAAGAACGAAAAAATATACAAATAGAATAAAATATATCATTGAAAGATTTGGCAGATACTTCGTGGTGCAACATTATAATTTCAAATATGTTTTATTATACTTTGTAATACCTGATGATGAGAGGGACTGCTCCTCTCGAAACTATAGTTGTAAATTAATAACTCGTATTGTGTGTGTATTACAAAGTATAATAAAACATATTTGAAAGAATAAAATATCTTTGTAAAAAATATAATATGAAAACATATATATTCGTACATTCTATGCTGAAATACCATATTATCTATATATCCTAGCATATCTACAAGCCCAGACACTTAAACCGATCATAGTCAAAATGTGCAAAATAACTCATTGGAACCCTGCAAATAACGTACAATTAACAGAGTTCTAAAGAGTAATTATGTAATATTTGAAATACCATTCATTCCAAACATTGCATAATTAGGTACTCTTTAGAACTCTGTTAAAAACAATGTTACACTCTCCTTCTTTTAAATGTAATTGTTCATCCATTCCAATTTAAATCGAATGCCATCCGTTCCAAATTTTGCACAGTTGCACATATTTATGGCTTTGCGCAAAACATAAGCACTTAGAGTACATACAAACTATTGTATATACTCTAAGCATAAGTACCATCTCTCTTCCTCTTGACCACCTAACCTTCCGCCGATATAAATATTTATTTAAACAATGCTATTTTGAACGCAATCAATTTCAAACTCATCGTAGTTACTCTTTATATGAATCTAAACAGTATAAAATACTAAATGTACACTGTTGAGATGACTAAACAAATAGATAAATGACCTGAACGAAGATATAGTAAACATAATTAATATAAATTAACTTTGTTTAAACCACTTATTTATTGTTTAAACAAAGTTAATTTATATTAATTATAATTATGTTACCACAAAATAAATTTGCTACATTTGAAGAAGAAAATATAGTAAACATACTCTCCACGACTCCCATCCCTAGACATCTCACCCTGGACCGAGATATTCATACGTCGTTAGGTCCAGGGCAAAACAAGGCCACCCCACTTGCTTGAACCACTATCTTCATTTATAACGTAATATATAAGAATAAGTAATATATAAGAATAAGATGAAGATCTCACTTCTTTATAGCCTACACAATTATACGAAGCCATTATATCGCGCAACGCACGCCATTGTGGAGTGACTTGCGAGTATCGCGAAATAATACGTTTCCAATACTCTTATCTCACCGTGTTGGCATGTTGGACTCAAAGGCCGCGTGCGTCCGATAACATAACTACACCATTAGATGCACAACAAAAATAATATATAACTTATACATCTCAAGAGCATTTTAGCATTTTTTGTGTGGGTATATTTAATACCAATGGAAATAAAAAAAATCGCTACTATGCTTACACTAGCTGTAGCCGATCAAAAATGACGGAACATTAAATCGCGTCTTCCTAAGCCCTAGTATACATTTATACTTTATTTTTGGCGGTCCACGGAGAGCGGTCGTACGCGTGAAGCGGCCGGTTCAGGTCCAGGAGAGGCGGCCGTAGCAACATGCGTGAAGCGGCCGGTTCGGGTTTGGTGGCCCGGGGTTCAAGCCCCATCACCGGCCGTTTAATTTGTTTTTTTAGCTGTGAATTCGAACGAAGTTACGGACGGACAGACAGATAGAGAAACAGACGGACAGACATTTAATTTCATAAATCAAACATAATAATTATTCCGTTGTTTGTCCGGTCAGAAACCGGAAACCGGTGTTACCAAAAATATAGTGGTTGATACCAAGTGAATTTGTGTTAAATTTAATAAATAGTATTTTTTACAAATACAACGCTAGATTTACGTTCGAAATTGCTTTCACAATTCGATACGCTGATGCCGACGCCGACACCAAAACACTGAAAAGTCCCTTCGAGTTTTCGGCAGTTTCAAATTCCACTTTCAAGTGTTTAAAGATGATTACAATACCTCTATTTTAGAAATAAATTTGCACAATTTGTAAGCGTCGTTCTGGCGTAAGTCTATTTATGGTGAAATGGTAAACCAAAACGAGCACAAACTAACTGTCAGCTGTCAAATTGGCTGTCGTTGCAAAAAGTGTTGTCAAAAAATCACCCTATATTTATGGACAGATTTCCAGCGGTCCCTTTTGCCCGGACAATCTCAATCAATGATGAACCCATCTCTCTTTACCGTTAACCTGTCAGTGATGAGGCCCGAACGTTTCCAGATCTGCCAGTGACAAGGAGCCGACCAGGGGGCACAGAGGAGTCGGCCAGCTCGGCGCACTCCCGCCTGCAGCAGCTGGTGCAGCGCATCATCGAGGAGGCCCTGCACCTGCCGGCCTTCCTGGACTACAGCGGGCTGCCCCGGGACGCGCAGGGCCGCCTGCCCGAGTTCAGCCCCTCCACCTACGAGGATCTGCTGGCTACCGCTATCCTCAACAAGGTAAGACTAATAAAAAACCGAAGGTTATTTGAGGCACACGTAGAATATGTATCAAGGCAACTCGGGTCCAGCGTGATGTTCAATGGCTCGAAAAAATGCAAAAAAAAATTTTCATTATATATTTTATTTAAATTTATATAAACAATAGAAAAATTATTGTACCATACCTGTCTCGCTAGAATTTTTTTTTGAGACAGGCAAAGCAAAGTTTACAAGAATGTAAACAAGTTTGTATATCTTAAACAAAATTAAAATATAAAATAACAAAATAAATATATAATTGATGGATTCATGACACATAATAATTAGCGATGCAAGGAATACTATTTTCACGAATACGAATATCAAGCATACTATTCGGTGAATACGAATACGAATAATTCAACAAGGTTATAGAAGTAATACACCACTTTTATTTTTTTATTAAGAGATTTAATAATTAATATTTACCACCGGAAAATTTTCGTTCAAAATGCCCAAAATTTCTTTTATTCATTTGTACTTCCCCAGCGGTCGAAAATAAATATCACTTTTTTCATGCTTTCTAAATGTCATGTTATTAGATTTTATTTGAAATTATTTTATAAGAGTCAACACTTTTACACACAACGGAAATAAAATGGAACGTATTAGAAAACAAAAACTACATGAAATGAGCACCTAACTTTATTAATAACCCAACGAAACTAGATGAAAAAACACATATTATTCTGTGAAACAAGTAACAATTGACAACTTCAGAACTCAACAAATCCATTCATTCAATGTTAGGGGAATCCCCTATAATAGACTGCGTAGGTGTGTTCGGAAACACGGTGCATAGCCAAACCGTAATCTGCATTGCATTCAGTTATAAATAGTTTGTTTTTAATATTCGTGATGATATTCGGCGAATACGAATATTCGTATTCGTATTCGAATTTTTTACTGCTTGAGTTTAGAGAGTATCAGAATCTCTCACCGACAGGTGAAATATTCAACTGCACATTAAATACAGTATTGCATTTTGCTTATATAAAAGAGAAAATGAAACAGCACATAATTCAATCACCATAACAACACATTATGAATTTGATCATAAGCAAATCAAAAAAAGTAAACAATAATAACAGCGCCTGCACTTTTCACAACAACATTTTCAAACAACTTACATCGTACATGCTTATGAGAATTGCTGTTGGTAAAATATCACTCGGAAAACCGCCATCTTAGCATTTTATTGTTCATTCGTGACATCGTGAAAATATTCCGTTGCATGATGCGCGCACGTATCATTGCATCCTAAAGTTTCATTCTCAACGCGCCTTGAGAAGTATTGTATAACTTCAATAATAAAGGTTAAAATTTTGAATACTTTACCAAGCCGTGTGTTATTTATTCATTATTTTTCTGTCTGGGTTCACTCCTTGGAAGATGTCTGGAAGAAAAGACAAAGAGACACAAAAGCGATCAGTATTGACTGAGAAATGATACATATCCCTATTATAATGCTCATGTTCATACAATAGAAAGAATTCAACATAAATTTTTACGCTACATAAATTTCCGTCTCCATATCCCAATAGAAAATCTTAACTATACAAACTTATTATATTTTACCGGTTTATTGCCACTATCGGACAGGAGAGTTTTATCCGATCTGATTTTATTATATAAAATTGTAAACTCGCATTACCACAGCCCTGAAATTTTGTCCTTAATAATGTTCCATGTACCCAGTCGAACTACTCGAGTGCCGACGCCTTTTTACTGTGACAATACTAGAACAAATGCTCACTACAACTCGCTAGTACCTAGAATACACAGGTTAGGTAACAATTATACAAACATAGCGGACGTGTTTGGTTCTGGCCTGTCACAGTATAGGGGCGCGATACTGAGAGCGCTTCATTCCGCCATAATGTAAATTATATACACTTTCTTTTTTTTTTGTTTTTCTCTCTGTTTATATTATTTTTGCAAATAACTGTTATATACCTACATATGTAAAAGCCTATTTAGGCGTAAATGAATGAATAAATAAAATATCTGAGTCTGCAGTGGGACTCAGATATTTTATTTATTCATTGTTTCTCTCCTCTCACATAGTTTCCCCTGAAAGGCCTATGCGGTCCCTGCAGCTGCGCAAGATCGTATGAAAATGAGTTTTTACAGTAGGTATAAAGCGTCATTATCTGTTCATGTGCAAAGGTAATTTATTACTTATTAATTTACTCTCAGCAGAATCCGGTCTGCAGGTATTGTTCCGGATGTCGACTGGTTTGCATGGAGCGAAACCTAGTCCTTTAATAAAGAGCTTAATTGTACAAAATTACTTTACGTGAAAAATATATTTAAATCTATGAAAAAGTAGAAAATAAATTTTCGACCAAAAGATTGTTGCCTCATTCTCCAAATAGAAGGTGGGCGCTTAAGATATTTATATAGATTACAAAATTCTGTTATTAATAGAGGGATTATAAATTCATTTAATGTAATTTTCTACTTTTTAGTCTTAATATAATTAACTATATTTCCTATATAAAACTTTGATTAATTAATTATAATTAATTAATGAATCTGATAATTGGTTCGTGTAAGGTCATCGAGAATACATTCAGGTCGATTAGGTGAAATATCGATTGAAATATTCCGTCCAGACAAACAATTAAAGCTAATTATTATTTTAAATTAGTTATTAGTTATTTTTTTATATTTTCTCTCTATGTATATATGTTACTTCACTATATATGTTACTTGTAATTTATATGGCGGATCAGGTCTTGCGCTTACAACGTGATTGCGCTGGAATAAACATTATTATTATTAATAATAATATAAGCGTGGTAAAAAAATACCTGTTGGTATAAAAATAATCGCGGTTTACGACATTCAAATTCAAGCACCTTTTTCTCAATTATTAATTTTCATTAGGATATCTAGAGCGTTCTTTTGATTTTATTGACATGCGCATACATTTTCCTGTTAAAAATTTATTTTCTCCTTTTTAGTAATTTCTTATAAAAATGTGTTTTTTTTTTAAATATTATGTTATTTATACATAATATTATTTATTTATTTATTAAGATATCTTAAAGTTTCAATCATAATAATGTTGGAGCACAGTGTACATTGCATAAATCAATTACACAATTATGTTCATAATCCTCAGCTACGCCTATGGCCATGCTTACAACATCGTATAAAAAATAAACAAAGGTAAACATCGTATAAAAAATCTAAATAAATGTCTAAAAAAATTGTTTTATACATGGCATAGTTTTCTATATGAATGAACAGAATAATAATTCACAATGTAAATAAATAAAATAATAAAATTGATTTGATATTTATTTTAAACTATGAGTTTTTATGTACGTTAGGCAATCCGAAATATACATTTAGTTCGCTTCAAAATGATTCGGAACATTCTGAGATATCCGCTGAAAATAAAAAAATATATAAAATATAATAATGTTGAAAAATTTTATGGCTAAAACGCAAATAAAACATTTCAATGTTATAAACTTTCTCTATATGTATTTTGTGAGTTTGGATGACGCAGATATTCATCGTAAAAGATTAGTTAAGGTTTGACTCCTGCTTGACTTTTATTTTCAACTTAATCGCATTTGACTTTTATTTTCAACTCAAACATATAATACTTGAAAAATTTCACAATTATTCGCTTGTGAGGTTTCAAATAATCGCCCTGGTGGCTAAGAACACTAGTGCGTAATTGCCTGTAGATCTAAAAGTCGAGAGATCAATCGTCGCCCCCAAAAAGTATAGGACCTTTAAACATTCATTGAAAATAATAATTATTAGAATATTGAAATACGTTTTTTATTGTAAATTTTGACTAATCTGATTCATGTTTTGTACAAACATATTAGGTTATTCCGAAAATTATGCCCGATTTTAATATTGTTTCTTCTTTAACGTTCATTGCTGGGAAATATTCGTTTATTTAATTTTATTTCGCAGTTAGGAATCTACATTATTTGTTTATCGAGTCAGGCATTAAATTTTGAAATGGGAAAAAAAATTAGAATACCTATTTACTTGTATAAATTTAAGCTTGGTTTAAAATCCACTTAAAGCAAGAAAAATCAATGTTTAAGAAATAGCAGAATCCCAGAATGTTTAAGAAAAAGAAGAATTTAATCCTAATGCGGATAAAGAAACATGTAATGGCATAAATGCGTAAAGGCAAATGTCTGTTATATTTATTTATGAGGTTTATTTACTCTGCATTAATTTATTTATTGAAATATGTACTATATTATCACGGTTTGTGGCTGTGGGGACAAAAATGAAAACACTGGAAATTAATTAGCGATTTATTAATTAACGATTAATCAGTTATTAAATGGTATATAAATTAATGGTTAATTAATTATTAAATGAAGAATGTCATTTAAAACAAAATCAATTAATACACTATTCTTGGATTCACAGTATTTCTCAATTTATTACTCGACTATGAACTCTTTATTATCGCTGGATCTCACTTTATTTATCACTTGCTAGAACATTCCATTTAATTCTCGCACTTATTTATTTCGTCACTTAAGTACTTCGCTCGATTATTTAGCTAAATTTCCGTCGCTCCGATTATATCATCTATATACCTGGCCATCCCAACCGTCGTCCCGCGGCTAATATCACTCGGATAGAAAATATCAAAACAAAACTGACTGCGCAGCGTGGTGCTCTTTGTATATATGCCCGTGTTTTTCGAATTCTCTCGAAATCTTTTCTTTTGTAGTGTCTACGATAAGGCTCCAGATATGGACGTTTCCTTAATGTAATAGATAATACCAGAATTAGGTACTTTGTCCTAGAAGGCACTAGAGACGTTTATCTAATTGTCGTCGTCGACATACTACGAGGGATTCTGTGCGTAATCTTTTTTACAATCTCGTCACAATATTAATAGCTATAAAATAATGTGTAAAAGAGTTAAAGTCCTGGTCGACTTTTTGGACGTGGCATTTCAAGAATGTATTGTATACCTGTCAATGTGTGCATTATCTCTATATATCCGAGAAAGAGACATAGTTATACGACCACCACGCTAGTAATGCAGTAACGCACTTAGTCAGTTGACGAATAGTATTGATGTGTATCGGTACACAACACATCTTTGAAGTCCTGTTACCAAAAAAATCTACATCTAAATAGAACTACGCACTTGTTATGTACTTCTCTTTATGTTTTTTCGGACGTATTATATATTTGACTTCGCCAACCATGGCTTTAATGTGTTTTTTTTACTGTTTATTTTTTTCAATTCGGAATCCAATTCGAGATATTTTTAATTGAAAATTACTTTGAAAAGCGGTTTTGGATCACCCGTTTGTAAAATAAGCAAGAGATCATCCCTAGTTTTGGTCATTAATCGTGAATGTAAATCGAAATACGATTTTTGCCCGGCTAAAGAGGAAGCCATGGAAGTGGCCGACAATAACAAAGTGTTACGCAGTGACCAGGCCTTGTACGGCATCACCGGGAAGTCGGGGAACGTTATGACGCTTCCACTAATACTGCGGAGGGATGAACATATTTTACTTTCAATCATCGGATGTAGCCCGCAGTCGCCATGTCCCTTTACATTTTTACGTACAATTACATGCGGTGTGATGTTTTCAAATAATATTGTTATGTGCCCTTTAATACACTTTTGTCGTCAGGATATAATAAATGGGCAGCGGATATTTCGAAAAATAAATAAAATGCTCTTTGCCAAGGATTTAAAAAAAATTATTCCCACGTGGGTTAATGGCAGGTTTCAATACAAAACTATAAAGTTTAATCGTCTTTAAATTCTGGGAGTCATTTAACTTTAAATATACGACACTGAAAATCGTACTTAATCCTGTCTCTGCTAGGTCGAAAAGTGAGTTTAATCACGTGGTTTGGCGCTTAAACATGCTCATGGTATTAAAATGGGAAATACCCAAATTGTATACAACTACTACTGGCGTATAGCAAAGAGACGATTATTAAAATATATTGTGTTAAAAGTTAAATAACAATAAACTAAATTATTCGAATTGAACGAGAAAGATGTATATTAAATGTAAAAACACCGTAGTGATTTATTTTTTTATAAAATGTGCAATAGGTACGATTATACTATTGTAAAAATGATCTAATCTAAGTTCATTAAATTTTGCAGTAAAATCGCCATACCTCCCCTCCACTTACTTTGGTTTTCGCAACTTAGTATTTAGGCATTTTCCACCAGCATTTGTTTAAAATCATAAATTTTAGATTTTTAAAACAGTTAGGTAGATACCTACTTCTAATAATAATCTGCATAACACATTTATTAACAAAATGAGAAATTTGTAAGGAAGACTGCAAAACTTAAATGATTTTTTATAAAACAAGACAGATGGCGTTATTAAAAAAATAAGTAGGAAATGTTTTTGCGATGTTTTAACGATAACGTATGCGTTCAACATCTTGATTGTTTGAAAACCGCTACTCAACCGACGCACGCAAAAATTATCTATGAAAGTTTATTAACACGTTGATAAATTATCTAAAAATGTTAATTCCAACCTTATCGGAGGTATTCGCCAAAAACTTGGCGATAACACTTTTACGAGATTGTAACCACCGTGAAAGTGGAGGTAGCCCTGTTTCTTAATTCTGCGCATTACTCGACGACCAACCTGTCCAAGTAACCGAGGGTTCAGTGTTCCCCGGTGAAACCCGACACTCGGACCTCCACGCTTCCAGGAGAATCTTCCAAGTGGTGAATGGGATCCACTACCGACTGCGGTGCAGGTTTCTGGGACTAGTGTCTTCAATGGACTGTTACAGACTATCGTAGAAAAACTGAAAATATCGTAAAAACAATACCATCCGAGAATACATCGAAGATTACCTCAAAATCTTGCATTTTTAAATAACTTATTGTTAGATTTACTGTGAAAAGTTAATCGGCTGGAAAACCGTGAATTGTTATCGTTACAACTGAAGAAAATGAATGGAGATACGGAGTCAGAAGGAAAAGAAGCAGGAGCTATGTCTCCAGAGGAGGTAAGAGCATTTTCATAAGTTTTTTTTTTAATATAGAGTACGTGTCACATCAATATTCTTACTATTTTCAAACTAAGCTAAACGCTTGTGCAATGAAAATAGGACTAACTTGCTGGTCTGGAGTGAGGTTCGAACCCGCGATCTTTGGATCACGAGGCAAAAGTCCTAACCACAAGACCAACAAGCTACTCGGACTTGTTTATCGTATATTTGAAATTAGTTTTTTCAGTGTTTATTATTAAATAATTTATTTATTTTATAAGCTAGACCTAAGCCTGTTCCAAGACAAATACGTACAATAATAAAGTACTTTAATAACGAATATTAGTTAAGAGGGAATACCTACCTACGAAGCATGAAAAAGGGTAACTTTTTGTGAACTTTTTTAAGGAAACCTCTATGAATTTAATTAATTTAATTTATTCGTATTATTTTTACATGAACGTAATTTTATGAATATTTAAAAAAAAATCAGCATTGGCGGAAAATTTTTGGGTTCTGTCGACTGCCGAAAAACAAATTCCTCCACGGTGACCACTCCTATTCCATCTGTAATCATCAGAATAAAAAAAAACAAAAAGATTATCAAAAGTGACACAATAATTTAGTCTTTGACTTGGGAGTTTTTGAAAATATCGATTTTCGACAGAATGGCGGGCGTTTGAATTTAAAATTGCGTTTTTTATAGAAAAATTCTGGTTTATTATATCGATAAAAAACTACGTCACTTAAAATAATCCTACGACAAAGACTAGATAGTTATGTATAGAATAATCAATAGAAATTTCAAATTAATCGGTTCAGTAGTTGCCGAGATATTTTGGTCACCGATTTTAAAACATGATTTCGAGTAAAACGTGTTTGAAAATCGAGTAATGAATAAATCGCGAAATTTTTCAACTTACATAAAATCATCGATTCCAGGTCCATAATATAAGTCCTCCACCTTGCTTTGAATTCCCATATCATCGAGCACTTTTCACAAACATAATAAAAATATGTCTAAAGTTTGTATTATGAAAGAACCCGGCTGGCAGCTACCTGCATGTTGCGCGGCGCCGTGTTGCGCCGCGCGTAATCAACAAAGAGATGCCACTTTTAATTTTTGCTGGAAATTTTCACCAGATATTCTTAAGACCTCAAGCTTTAAGAAAATTAAAAAATTAAAAAATTGATTTTTCCGAAATGTCTAGGTAGGTATTCTCCCTTAAGCGAGCCGTTTGGTGACGCGTCCTATAACTTTGATATAGATGTTTATTTAGTATAAAATATCAATCACTTTCTGCTGTCTATTGTCAACAATTTTAAAATTATAACTTAGTGATGCTGCAGTACTGCAAATAGGTACCTAATGATTTAAATTTTCAGCAATAAATCTGCGATACTTAAGAGGAAGTGGCCTAAATATGGGCTACCACTTTTAATTTTGAGTTTTTTTCTTCATGTATAGAAAAGTCAACACTATTTAGTTCCCATTTGATAATTTAGTAGGTATTCTAACAATGATATCTGAATTTTTATCGGATTATAAAGCTTTAGGTTTTTATGAAAAATAAAATAATAACACAATTAAAAACAATCGACGCGTATTCTGGAATAAGCAGTATTGCTATTTATGTATTTTGACAGTTATTGCATAACATTATAATACCGCCAATTTGAAGTTTTGACTTTGACAGGTTTGAAATTAATGAATTCAATCAATTAGAAAGCTCATTATTCATAATTGTGATTAACTTAATATTTGCTTACGTTTGCGAACTTTCTGATTGATTGAATTCATTAATTTCAAACCTATCAAACTTAAAACGTCAAAATTGGCGGCATTGCAATGTTATACAATAACTGCCAAGATACGAAAATATCAATATTGCTTATTTCAGAATACGGCCGAATGTATTTTTTGTGGTCTAAATATGGGCTATTAAGTAATTGACTTATAGTTCATTTATTTTATGACATATTTACCACGCTTATTTATCCTACACATTATTATATGAGGGCTATAAAAGCAAATTCGAAAAATATAAAAAAAAAATTAAAATGTTTTGAATGCAATCACCGAGGATTACTAATTTTAAATGTACTGAATTTTAGATTTTATCTATCCCCTATAGTATCTATCCCATTCAAAATCACGTTTCCTATGAATTTGTAGGCTCTATCTAAATTTCAAAATTCTCGAATTCAGTACATTCTAAATTGGTAATCTTCGAAGACTGCATTAAATTTTTTTGGATATTGCTGCCTTTGTTTTTAAATCCCTCATATATTGATTGAAATTTTTATTATTGAAATATACAAAACAAAATAATATATAAATATTTAGAAAAATCACAAATGTACACGTCTTTTTCGACACAAGCAACTGTATGTCTTTTTCGATCACAATGGCTGCATGTTTTTTTTAATATTTGCACATTTTATATATTTGAAGCAGTTCTAGACAATCTTTAAATAAGAAAACGCTATAAGCTATGACGTGCAGTGGACAAATATCAAGCTATCATTACCATGTGCGATCTAAATATGAACCAGCTCAGCCTGCCCGTATTCAGACCAACCGCTATGAGAACTTCAAGTGACAAAAAATATAAATAAAATAAAACTCAATACTTTTCAAAAGGATGTTGTTATTAATTTCATTTATTACTGTTTTAAATTGAAATAAATAACATTATCTATATAACTCTTCACAAGTTCAGACAACCCAATTGTCCCACGCAAGACGCAAGTCTGTCTCGATCATGGCTATTTTCAATTTTCATGAGAACGAATTTTGAGTGTTCTACGCTAGATGTGCAGCTCTTTTTTAAGTCCTACTAGCCCATATTTGGACCACTGACGAAACTTCTTCCAATGGGTGCCTAAAAGCAACATAATGGTCGCCACTTGTATTAAAGACTGCCATCATGAATATCAAAGTCCATAATAATCCATTAGAGACCCATAACATTAAGTTATTCAAAATTTTTAATGGCTAATTCAAACTTAAAAATAGGTAGGTACCTAAATGATAATTTTTAAAGCTATTGTTTTAAACAAATCGTACATAATACTGTATAAAACCTTCTTGATTAAATAAGTATCATATCTATTTCTAATTTATGTAAGAATGATATAATATCAAATATCAATGTACGAGTATTTGGCAATTGATATTTGATATATCTTGTATTATATCGTATTAGATTTCACACAAATGTCATTGCATTTCCCACTGATTAGATAATATTTTTATTTCGGTTTTTATACGTACTATTAATAAATTTTATAATTTTATCCGTTGGGATGCGCGTACACTCATTTTGTCTCGAAACTCGGCGTACGGCATCTTTAAGCTTCAAAAAATCCATTCAAACTATTTTTTTACTTGTATATAACATGTATAAAATTCATTATTGATTACGGCATTAAACATTATAAATATTTACGGCATGCATTAGTTAACATGTTTCGTTAATAAATAACTTTGACAATTTCAAAATGAGTTGTGAGATGTCCCGCAAAGGTCTTTCATCCATTCAGGCCGGCCGCTCGAGCCGCAGACTTCTTTACAGACTCGTCGGTCGGTAAAGTTAGTGAAGTGAGTGAAGTCTGTGGCTCGAGCGGCTGCGGTTGCGGACTATCTCTTAGATATAGTGCGCGCTCTTTCCTACTTCCTGTTACACGTTTCCGTCGCATTCACGAAATTAGTCCCATGATCCGAGCGTAAATTTTTTTGAAAATTTCACGGTGGTGTAACCCTTTAAGCATAGAGGAACAGAGCCAGCAAGAATCTAACTGTCATTCGTTGCGTATTATATTTTGTTGGTACGCGGAGCAGAATGATGAACTGGTGCCAGTCAAACCTTTATCGCCAAATCTCTGAGATGCGAGGCAATGTTTCACCCGTGTAGATACATAAGTACATCGTTGATGTTAAGGAATTAATATTTTTATCGACACGATTTAATACACTAAGGCCCGAATACAGAGTCAATACTTAAGGGTGGGGTAAGGTTAATTCGTACAAAAAAAGGCACGTTTTTGTGAATTTTTTGTGACGACACAGTTAAAATCTCTTTATTAAAACTAATAGTACATTAACTATGATATTTGAAGAGTATTGTGTAAAATTTTCAAGACGAAATATTAAGAAATACAGCAATGGCAGCAATTATTCGGACGTGTCTCGGAAAAAAGTAGAATTGCGGTGTCCATCATAACTTGGTGCTAAATCATCTGATATCAAAATCAAAGTTCATTCGTTAGATAATAGATTTTCCCAGGTAACGCTGGGAGGATTTTTTAAAATTTCAATTTTTAAATTTTTTGGAACACTTTGAAGGGAAAAACGCGATTTTTTGCGAAAAATATCGACTAATTTGTTATTAAAAAATAAAAATTAATAACAAATATGAAAAAAACTCGACAGCGTTACCTCGTAAATTATGTACAGAAATAGTATTCAAAATTTCAAAAGGATCGGTGCAGTAGTTTTGAAGTTATGATGGACACCGACTTTGAAAACGTGAGATATGGGGAAAACGATTTAAAGTTTTGCACACTGTAAAATTCAAAATAAAACTCAACACTTATTTTATACTTACACATAATCGTCGATGCCATGTTCACACGGCAAAGAGCTTTCATCATCAGCATCTGTTTTTCCTTCTCTACGCAAAACTCTTCCAATGCAAATAGCACGTCCGGTAGTCCTCAGGTGAGCGCGTCTCTTAGCTGCCCGAGCAGGTATAGAAAATCAGTCTGAGTATCGCTCAAATGTTCATAATTTCGTCAATTTTGCTCCGATTGACTTGAAATTTTGACACAATATTCTTACGATGTTATACATTCATTTAAAAAATTAAAAATAAAATGCAAAAAAAAAAGTTAAAAACCTTACCCCCCCCTTAAATGATTTAAAGATAAATATACGCCTTAAAAGTGTTATTTTGTACTGCAAATTTCGCTCTTAGGCCGGCGCCATTTTTCGCCGCGTCTTTTCCGTCGCAGAACGCCGCTACGTTTCTTTTCATACAACGTGCGCTTATCAAACACACTACGCGGATGAACGGTCGATCAAATTGCTTTGCCGAATTGACGCGTCGGATCATCCGCTTGGTGTGGCGCCGGCCTTAAAGAGTACTTAAACATTTAAATCACTGAGTATTGTCTCTGTATTGTGGCCTATATCTCTTTATGCCAGGAAAGAATAAAATAAAACCTAACTAGCAATTGTTACATGTGTGAACAAGGTTTGCTTTGTAACGTAATTCTACACGTTGAGGGAACGAGATCAGCAAACGTAGTACATGGTACAGATCCTCGAAGTTGATCATGACTATAAAAGTTGTAGGTACGGAAGATGCAATTTGCTAAAACAATTATAAATTGGCGCATATAAACCTGCGCGCCTCATATACACAAACTCGTATAAACCTGCAGAGCCTCTGTTATGCAACTATATAAGAAATGAAAAATAATATTCAAAAATACGTTATGAATTTATTATATGCCTACTTGAAGGAATCGATTATTGTTGTAACGCTTCGTTCGTTTCTCAGTAACGACTGTTTACATTCATAGCAGTTTGGACGAGTCGGTAAATAAGTGTTATGTTAGATGTTACCTACACATAAAAAAATTGAAATAATTGATTGATTCATACTCGCAGAGAAAACCTTATGTGAAAAAACCAAAAAAAGTGCTTTCAAACCAAAAAGTTCAGTAGGTACCATCAAACTTATATGTGACTATAAATATATCGCATATAACAGCCTTATATTTAAAAAGTAGGCACATGAACATCTGATTTTATTTATATTTTTCCTTAACATGTATTATTAAATCGCTTCATTTAGGATAAATTTCTTTTACAACCAAATTTATCGAATTTGACATTTTCTTCTGATGCCCAAAGTTGAATTTGGCGAATAAAATTAATGAATTCGTAATCGGAACATTTTTCATTCCTGCTTCCTGTTTCACATTTCCGTCATCGCATTCACGAAATTAATCCCATAAACCGAGCGAAAAGAAGTTAAGCATCAAAAATGAAAAAAACATTAAAACAAAAACTATAACATGCCGATAGCACGTTGAAACATTTGGAAGTTGACCACCGGTGGTTATGGTGGAGGATAGCCCTTGGTGTCACATCGAAAATATGCGAGTTTGGTGGGGGTGGCTGTGCGTGGGTGGGAGTGGGTGACGAAAATGTGCTTTTTAGCACATTGTTTTGTTATGGAAAGACCGCAAATGCTTCAGATTATTTCAAAATAGGCGCGCCGACTGTGTCGGTGAGTCTAGAAGGTTCGGAAAAACCTGCTCTAGAAAGTTCTGGAAGGATTAGGTTTTAGAAAATTCCCGAAAGCTCTATAAGGTTTTAAACTGAGTGGCGGAATGTGTCGGTGTGTCTAGAAGGTTCCTGTACATTCGATAAATTTCTTGAAAGTTCTGGAAGGAGAATGTTCTAGAAGGTTCGCGAAAGTTCTATGACGATCCAAACAGTGTACTAAAAATCTACGCGTGCGAAACCGCGCGGGCACAGCTAGTTTAATATAATGTACTCGCCCGCTAGCATCAAAAGTAAACAGTGAATCAAAGCGCGTTCATATTTATTTCCTGTTACATTATTATCAATTTCTCGACAAACAAAAATATATTTTAAATAATATTTCGAAAAATTATTCCAAAATTACGAAATTTTACTGGCCTGATTAATCTGCAACTATATCCCTGCGACCCCGAATAATTGAAAGAATACTTTATAATATTTATATCGTGAGTGTTCAGAAACATTTGACTTCAAAATGATATTCGTTAATTAATTCTACCAAAACAAAATCGAAATTCGCCATGAAAAATGTAATAAACAGCAAAATTAATGGACATTCAAAGATTATTTTAGAACAGACAAAAAGTTGTGTGGTTATAGTACGACAATTTATTTTCTACGTAGTTTTCAATACATATTTCGTATTTAAAATTTTTCATTTATTTTTAATAAATAAATGTAAATGATTTTTGACCTATTAAAAACCCTTGCGTCTTACAAAGTACAACAAAGACTTTAATATCTTCTATTATATTTAATTAAAAAATATATGAAACAATTAGTTTTCTTCCTTTCTTTACTATGGTAACGAAGAAATTATACATAGAAACGCAGAAAAAAACGAAATGGTTTATTGGCGCGAGTGAATAAAGCATATCTATGTATGCACATATTTTATTGGATATATAAAATGTACCTTATCGTTTTAATAAAAATTGTTTCATAAATTGTTCATCCATCAGATAAATATTTCTTTATCAAAATTTGATACAACGCCACCGGTTGTAAAAAACAAGCCTTTTATCAAATGATTACTTAAATCCAATTGTTTTTTTATACATCGGACCGAGCGATTTTGCAAAGATTACAAGAATTATTTTTAATACAAACATACGGTACTGAAAAACCTGCATGGAAAGCCGCTTGCGTAATTAAATTTTTTTATCGTTCATGCAATGTTGAAAAAAGGTAAATGTATATCGCTAACCAGCCAGCCAGCGACTGTCAGACTTACATTACAGTACAGTAGCCGGCAAACATCTTGAAATTTTACGGCGTAGTGGGGGGAAGTTTGCGCACGTACCATTCTACCAAAGAGATCCAAATTTTGTCTTCTGCTCATTCCACCACTATGCCAAAGAATTTCAAGTAGTTTGCCGGCAACTGTATCAAACCTGAAATATTTTCTTTAGATGAACACTACAGTAGGTAGGTAAGAAGGAGCAGTATAGTAGGTACATGTGTCTGAGGTATGCAACGCGACTTCATTTATTTTTGTACAATCTTCTAACAATGTGTTTCAGGTGATCGATCGATACCAGCAGGACGTGAAGCGCAGCACTGGGGCCAGCAGCAGCGGCGTCCACTCTGGCAGCTCCAGCCCAGATGGCGGAGATGGCGGCACCACGGGGGCCCGCAGGCGCGGCAGGGCGCGGCCGCGCTCCAGGGACAGCTCTCCCGAGCAGTCCAGCTTGGAACCGGCTTCGCAGGACGACTATGCGCACTCTGACTCTAGCGGCAGGGCTACATATGGAGCTGTTGTGGTTAGTGTTTTATTATGCTTTACTTTTTAAAGAGACATGCGGAGCAGATTATAGTATGATGTTATTTATTAAATTCTACATCTTTTGGTGATATAAATCAATTTTTCATAATTACTCTTTAGGACCTTGTGTACTACATAGGTACCATCTTTCCCATTCCAAATTCAGCATAGTTACCCTTATAGTTAACCTTAAAGACTTTATTCTCCCCGCGTGTGACGTGTATTTTATTTTACTGAATATTATTCATTAAAAATTTTGCACAGTTATTCTTAAGGATCCTGGTGAAAACATAGGCATCTACTAATTTTGGTCTACTAATCCTCTACTAATCCTGGTCACTTTATATCCTTCCCCTCATTACTTAAATGTGTATTCCATATATAAAACACCATCTAAATTTTGTTCATTTGCATTCTTATTCACATCTCGACCTCTTCAACATACATACAAATGAAGAAGTTTCATCATAAATATTTTTTTAATAGTGATGTGTACACGGAATATGTGTCACATCAAATAGTGTAAATAATTTAAAATAAAGCTAAATGCTTGTTTAAAAAAAGCCGGGCTATCATAACTACTAAATCAATAAGTATTATTAAGTAAGTTATGCATATACTCACATTCTTCTTCTTCCTCTTCACCTGCTTCCCATTCATATATGCATATACTCATATATGAGTATAAATTTAGTAAGTCATGCATATACTCATACATAAATAGAAATTAATTTTATTTGAAATTTATCCCAGGCAGAAGATCGTTCTTTACATAACAGTGCTTCAAGCACTGATGATGAAGGACCGCTTGCCACCTACAGCAACCCGGTTGATGGAGCCCTGTCAAACATCAATTTTCTACACAAAACCCGAGTTAATTTCCCAGAATATGGCGGAGACATTGTTGAAATGAATGGTAAAAATCTCACAATTCTATATATTTACTCAAAATATATTATAGATTTCTCAGAGACGAAGCTATATTTTTTATACGGGAAATTAGGTATGGAAGTCTTTTTGGGTGTTCGTAGGGTTTACGACCTATCATACGGCTGGCTTAAGTTATCACTTTACACAATATAACGTTCACCGTTTCCATCCATGATAGACTACCATATCTATCAAATTTTAGAAAGTTGTGTATATGTTTAAGTTACACAACAGGTGGCGGTAATAAAAATACAACTCACATATGAAACAAGTTGTGTAACTTAAACATATTATTTACAACTTCAAAAAATTTGATAGATGTGGTAGTCTGTCATGGGTGGAAATGGTAAACGTTACATTGTGTAAAGTGATTACTTAAGCTAGCCATACGATAGATCGTAAGCCCTATGAACACCCAAAAACACTTCCATACTTACTTTACCATATAAAAAATATAACTGTGTCTCCACAAAACATCTATAATATATGTTGATTAATGACATGCCCCTGGGGATAAAATCCAGTATCGTGTTCTTGAAAAATTAGGACATACTCAAAATATTCACAATTATTTTTATAAAAGGCAAGAAAATTGTTTTATTCTAAAGTTTCCACTAGTTACAAATTTAACAATGATTCATGTTCTGCTTCATGTACAAAACCAAATTATAATACATACATAAAAAATAATTCAATTTATGTACATATTTCTATAATAATGATTTTAATCAAAAATACTACATACGTATATATATATATATATAAATACATACTTATCAGTGTGACATTTTCTATATTATCGCATTAAATAACAATTTTCTTAAAGAAAGACAAAAGAATTGGAACTAACATATTTTTTTACAGGAACGATTCTCGATAATCAAGAATTTTCCGAAGCAGGCCAACATGAATTAAATGGGAACTTAATACAAAACAGTGAAATATATGCAAACAACAATTCTTGGGAAGAAAATTGGTTGTTTCAAAGAAAAAGAATGAAGACCGCTCAGTCTGTTCCAGTTCCTATGCTTATACCCAATTCTAACACAGAATACCGAGCCCTTATCGGTGATCGTGACGCTGAGGATACAACCGATCTTTCAGAAGCTGGTTCAGAAACAGATGACAAAGAGACTCCAACTGATATCACACATATGTTAGTAACCTCCAAAACAATAATTGGTGGTAAAAATCCTGAAATAGTTCTGGCATTGATTGATCAAGATATAAATGAAAGTTGCATACCATTAAGAAATCCTCTTATTGATTATTGCAACACTGAAATAACAACAATTGAACCCACGATAGTGAAGCATACAGTTCCAGATGAAATAAATGAAGATGAAAATGACAATCAAAAAATGACAGAATTGTCTCAGTTGGAAACTGTCTTGTCTGAGAAGCCCATTTTGGATACACTCATAGATTCGAAATCAGAGTCTCTAGTATCTCTGGAAACACCAAAGATTGTAAAAAATGCTATGAGAGATTTCTTACGCAGTTTGGAATCAGACGAAAATGATGTAGAAAGTGAAAACATATACACTTTTGTGAGATCATTATCAGTTATGGAACCTGAAGTTTTTTCAGAAAACACACTCAACGAGGCCACAAATTTTGATGTTGTGGATAAAAAAGGTTAGATATATTTTTATGTTTATACCTATTAACATGAATTTAACGTATGATTTTGTGCTTAATCACTTTAGGTTACAATCTTAGGGTAGTTACTAATGACGAAAGTGCATTCTGAACTAAATGTTACTAAAATTTATATATGTGGGTACATATTAATACTAACCTGGCCGCCCTCAGTGCCTGTGAAATAGTCTGATAGTTTTGGCAGAGTGCATTTGGCAATTTTCTTATCTGCACCTCTCTGGAATATTAATTTAAAATATGTGTATATTAGATGTTTTAGGCTTGACCTCAATAATCATGATGATGAAAAAGAAAATCTTATTAAAAAAAGACATCAATTTATGGCTTTCCTTCAGAGCTTATTTCTGTAACATTCCAATTTTTCAGTAATACTGAATGTTCCTACAATACGTAATGTTATCTTTATCTCAAAACTGTCTCATACTGCATTCAGTCTCAAAAAATTTACTTGAAAACGTATAGAAAGTTTTATTTAAGGAAATAGTAACCTATTAGTGCTCAGGAAAAAGCTTTATTTTTTAAGACTTTTAATGCACAAGTTTAATTCATTTTATTACTTTGCCGGGGAATTGGCATTTATTATGTTTAAACAAACAATTTTACACAGAATAAATTTTTTACATGTAATTATAATTTCAGTAAGTTAAGTTGAGCATAGGTACATTTACTAATAAGAAAGAAAGGAGATAATTTATTGTACGTTTTTGTTTTTTATCACACTAGGTATTAAAATACCTGTTCTGCAATAAGACAAAATGCAATTTTTTAAGACCTCAGTTTTCCAGACCCGTTCGGAACCTTCCACAAACAATTCTCTGCTAAGGCAGATATCCCAAGTGTTTTTGACCTGTTTAATTGTATTCAAATCCATTTTAAATTCCATCATCACTATTTCAACTTCTTCTTCGGCGGTCCCTCATTGCGAGGATGGCGTCTGCCATTTTGATGATGCATCCAAGCATGGCTGAGGAACCCTATTCTGGAACCGCACACCCTTCCACAATTTGTGGGTTCTGAGAGATGAGTTTTCCTCTTTTTCTTTTTTTCTCACTATTTCAAAAGTAAAAAATAATTTATTTTAGAATTTTATGCTTATGAAATCAATTTTATTTATGTGCTTAATTTTAAAAAAATATAGGTAATTGTGATAAGATTTTAATAATGTATTTACTATGTGCACTTTTGGAATATAATGAAGAAGAAGAATAAACAAATAAATGTACTCTACTTTCACCTTGCTTGTAATTTTCATAAAAATGTAAAAGAGTTAAGATGACACTTAATTTTCAGAAGAAGTTATGGAATCACTAGATGGCCATCAACAAGAAAGTGAATACATAGAAACAATAACTCTACCGGTCCAGAGACACATGGATAGTTTAAAGCGCCAGCACGATGTACCTATTCAACAATATGAGGATAAGAATGAAAATGAAAATATTAATGATGATCATGATGAACCACCTCCACCTCTGCCATCTTCCAGGTAAGACTCTTATTTTGTTTACTAAAAAAACTGAAAATAAACTGCATAAAATGTAGCATCTAAAGGACATTTAAAAAACTTTATTTAGAAGATTAAGTCTAATTCAAAACACAAGTACCAATTTAATTAATATTGATTGATTTACTAAGATTTCAAATGTAAGTCTATTTGAATTATGTAAATGATTAATGATGATTCTAAATTTTATTATTTTTATTTATTTTATTGTTCATTACTTTTATTTGTATGTTTCTCAACTTTTGAAAAGTTATATTACCTACTATAATATATGTTTTTGTTTATTTTATTAGATTGCCCAGCACAGCTGAATTAAAAACTGAAGAAGAAATTATTTTAATACCTGGTAAGTATATATAAAAAAAATCAACATATACAGTAATATTTTTTGTACATAAATTGGTATGGTTTATCTTATACTATTCTGCGTAACTTTTTATACAAATTTGTTTATTTTGCTTTCCATTCTTCAACATAAAATTCATTGGGGAAAAAAGGATATTTTCTGAAAAAATACATTTTAAATGACGTCTAGAAGAGATTCTCTCATTATTTGAAACATAAAGTAAATAATCTCTAACACATATTTATAGCTTCTTATTTATGTTTTCACGCTCAACTTTTGCTTTTCTATATCCATGCACCATCTAATGCTCTATGTAATGTTATTGCTCATAAAAATGGATTTCTTCCACGTCTCCATACTTATTTATGGTTTGAATGGTTTATCATCATTTTTAAATAACCCTACTAATATAATGCACCTTTTCACAGCCCTATCTACACCCATTCAAAAAGTTGATGAAAATGATGATATTCTGTTTGTTATGAATGGAAAGCCATTTAATAGTGACCAAGAACAAACTGCAATTGAAGAAAAATTTCAGGAATTCGATTTGGCAGATTTTTCCGAAATTAAAACACCTGGTAAATAAATTGCACAAACTCGTATAGTATACAGTTATATTACCTACTTACAGTATATGATTTTCTGAAGAGAGAGGCTCTTGAACTTTATTAATCCCCTACTTGGTGTCTTGAATTGAAAACCCTTGACTATCCACTCGCTTGCCCTGCATTTTAATAAACATAGTCAAGATTGCCCTTGAACGAGCAGCCAGCCATGCCACGCATGAATGCATAACCAAGAATTTACTGTAATTCCATTATTTTCTTTATAAGCGTACAATGAAAATAATTGTTTATCATAGATAAATAAACATACAACAAGATCAATTTTTTTTTTCGTGATCAGTTTTTTAAAAAATTTTTAAATACATAAAAGGTTACGCGCTATCTCAAAACCACATAACTGGATATCACTGCTTTAATGGTTCTTTGTGGAAGTCCAGTATCGGGGCAAGCGAGTGGTTTTGAACTAAGGTAAAAATATCTAATGGCATGTTTAACAGTAAAACACCACTATTTAATTAACTTACATGAATGCACATTTTCACAGCTCTCTCTGCACCCATTGAAAATGTTGATGAAAGTTTTGGTAAATTTTTTAATGGAAACAAATATCAAAGTGACCAGGAACCAGAAAACAAGACCCAAGAAATTGATATGACAGATTATTCTGAATCAGAAACTCCTGGTAAATAAAAAATACCTAAAATAATTGTATAACAGTTCAAAGATTTATTTTTAATGCGTTCTTCTGTTACAGTAGATTTTTGAAAATCCAGAATCGAAATAAGTGAGTTACAGATACACCAGGCCAGTCAGTCCAAAAAATTGTGAATTTTTAAACAATATGCACAATTGATTCTCGATTGATTTTTTTTGAAGGGACCAACAGAAACAAACTATGAATGCGAGAATACGGGAATATAGAAATAAAATCACTTACATTTAATAATTTAAAACAATAATGATTAATATTTCTAAAAAGATATCAGGTCCTTACCCATGAAATTGCCGTTTTATATAGAAAAAGTATTGGCCATTGTTGTAGATGTAGTTTTGCCATTTTAATGGAAATTCATTAATACCTTTGCTATAGAAATTCTGGGGACAGGAATCAATGATTTCTTTAAAAGCATTTTTCACCGCCTCATAGGAGTCAAAATTTTTCATCGTAAAAAGTTATCCAAGTATTCCGCAAAAAATGGAAATCAGTAGGTGCAAGGTCTGGTGAGGAAGGTGGGTGATGGAGAGTTTCTGGTCGAAGCTTCTGTAATTTTAAGACAGTCCATTGTGCAGTGTGTGGACGAACTTTGTTGTTGTGGGGAAGTATTGGACTAGAGCAAGTGACAAGTCTTGGCTGTTTGACAGCGAGCTTATCATCAACGTTTTCAATTCTTGACAGTATACCTCTGCAGTAATTGCTGTGCCAGATCTCAAGAAGATGTAATGAATAATTCCGGCACTGTTCCATCATACAATCAAAAACAGTTTCTTTTGATTCAATTTGTATTTGGGACATTGCTTGGCTACCTCTCCTGGGTCCATAGCTAGGAACATTTTCAATTATCATACAGGATCCACTTTTCATCACAAGTAACAATCCGATTCGGAATTCTCTCATTTTTGTGCCGACTCAACAAGTCAAGGCAAGCCTCAACGCGAGTTTGCTGTTGTCCTTTAGTTAGTTCTTACGGTAAAAACGCACCGAGCGTCCATTTGCGGTACCTTATCCATACACGTCATTGATATTGCATGCCGTCTGCGCAGTATTAGTGCCACGACAGAACTGGTATTTAAAAATAATGCGAATTTTCATTTTCTCCATGGCTGCAGACACAGCGATATCAAAGAAAATCAATCGGTGCATGAACAAATGAATAATTAATTTTGAAAAAGTAATGTCATAGCTTTAAGATGATATCGATTTGAATTTGGAATTCCAAGTCAAATGCAAGATATCGAACTTCAAAGTAGCGAGTATTAGAAAATTTATTAAATAAATAAAAAAAATTTAAAAAAGGCAATTTCATAAGTAAGGATATATTTATAAGTAATATATTTCACATGTAAATGAATTTGATTAAATAGAAATAAGTTAACTAAGCATTGTTACACATAACCTTTCATGGTAATATGTTTCAAGTATGTTTTTGTCCCGCACGCAAACAGTATTTTTTCAGTGTGGCAAACGGCATTTTTGTCCGCATTAGTTATTGAATGTGCATAAAAAAGTTTTTAATTTTTCAAAGGTAATGCATGCTTCTGTAAACAAAAGTCTTGGAAGCAGATCATTCTAGTCCACATCTTCAATCACTTCTGTTGTCTCCTTCAACCTTGCATCATACAAGTTTTCAATGGTTTTTATCCCAAACTTTGGGACATCATCGTCGAATGCAACAAAATTTTCAAAATTTATATCCGTATCTAAACTTCAGAAACTTCAACTTGTTCTTCTTGTTCATGTGATGGTTTTGCTACACAGTTGTTACCACACATTACAAAACACTCTCTTTCTCTCTCGAATGTTCAGGCGAAAGCGTCCCCAAATTCGGATCCGCAGCTTTAAGTTCACCATGATTTTTAGCTTCAGCTGCGGAATATGCCGTGTAATTTTAACGATTAATGCGGTAAAACAAAGCATTGAGAAATGATTGATAAAATATTTTTTTGTGTGTTTTGTATGAAATTAATCTGGGACTGGAAGAACTAAACGAAAAATGCAAGAGAATGATTATTCAAGGAACGATCAATCGATAATCCCCTGTATTTAAAAGTATTTTTGATATGTACAAAAAATGTGGCAAAATAATAAAAGGTAACAGAAGATTAAACTGGCAAAATCATTATTTAGAATGCACTTAGATTCAGTGTTTACTTTAAGAGTAAAAGGGCAAGCACATCACATCAAACTGTAAATATAAATTACGCATGCAGAGTAAATTAATTATGATTATTAACTTTTTCATTTATGCTCAAATTTTATACCTGAAATTTTAAATTTAGTGTTTGGCAGTTGTTTTTTTTAGTTGTTTGTGTTTTCATATCATTGAACGCAAATTTTAAATTTTTAACGGTATTTCTTTGTTTTTTTATTTGCGTAATTTTTTATTCTCCACTACTTCGGACAATTGAGAATGTACATACTGTAATTAGATAATTTATAAAAAAAATGCTGTATGCACATTAATTTAAAAAAAATGAATAAAAATTTACTTAATTTTATATGAGAGCACACAATTAATACAAATTAATATAGGTATATAAAAAAATGTATTTCTAGGGTCTATAGCTGAAAGAGAGCACAAAAAATGGCTCAATGCTGTACCTATGGAAAACAATCCGTATTCTCCCGAGGCCATACAGAGGCGATTGGATAAACAAAATCAGAGCTCACTCTCGCAGCTGGTCACAAAGAGTGCGTCTTCGCAACCATCAGAAAATGAAAGAAAAAAGCAAGGAGTACCATTGCAAGCTGCCCTCAGTGAGGGCATTACTGATTTCAAACGGTAAAACTTTAATTTCTCAATGGACTTCCTAGGCCTTAAAACTTGTGGTCCTGCAGTTTTAAATTTATTTCAATATATGTATTTTCAAAAATATCAGTAATCTTTTAATCAATTTCTCTCTATACGGGATATGTAGTATCATTTTATTTAGTATCATTTCATATATTTTGATACCAGCTATTTCATAGCTAGTATCAAAAACTTCAGGGCAGTCTTCCTCATTCCATTTTGAATAGAAAATATTATTTACGCTTTGGATGAAAGGTCAACAGTTAAGGAGATATGTGACAACAAAATTAGCATTTTTTCAATATTTCTGACTTATATTTTACAAAACATTAGACTATCATGAAAGTATATTTGTATGTGAAATATGTTAGGACACAAGTCCTGTATATAAATATCCGTGTATAAATATAATATGTTAGATTCCGATAACTCATGCTCTTATTCATATATATTATTAACTTGTGTCTGTTATATTTCGGAAAAAATAAATAAAAGTAATTTATATCAAATTCGCTATGATACAAGTCAAATAAAATTATTAAAACTGCAAAAAAATCTGATTCAAATTTCTGCATGGTTTTAAACAATTTATTTGAACTACATTAAATCAAATGACTTTTTAATATTCAATTTAAGTTACATTCATCTTACTCCAATGTTTTGCAGAAGATAGTTCAGAAATATTGAAAAAAGGGGAAACTTTGATATCTCTTACCTCCTTAACCATTCAAATTTCACCCAAAATAAATGAACTAATAAATTGAGGAGGAAGACTCCTTCGAAGTTTGCTGCTAGCTACGAGACACCTGTATTTAATTAAAGCTCTGATTAATTTTAGGAAGTGTTTTTATTTATTTATTTTATGTCAACGGTTTACACCTATTACAATAAAAGAAACTTATACATATACATCTAGATGACAGTGATCTGTTTACATGATCATTTAAAAATGTATACATATGAAATTTATAACACAATTTCTACTATCTGTAGAATAAAAAAAAACACATATTAATTATAGACAATTAAAAGTGTATATCAGTAAGAACAAAGACATGTATTCATATATGTGTTAACAATTTTTAATCAAATAAATTAACGGTAAAGTGTTTGTTAAGGAGATTTCGGTAAAGACTTAAGTTAATGTCGAGAATATCTGCAATTTGTGCATACTCGTTTCCTAGGATGGAAAGTCTGTTGATCGTGGAGTATTTTTGGTGAGATGTGTTGCTTTTATTACAGTGAAAGAATACTTGTGAACGGGTATTTCTGGCCGGTATGTGAAAAGATATGGATGATAAGAGTTCTGGAAAATCCAATTTATAAGAATGAATTATTTTGTATAGATATCCAAAAAAAATTATGTAAATAATCTGATAATATATAGATATAATGATAACTTTGATTCAAACTTATGTAAATTTACAGTATTGCCAATTCCAGAATATAAGGAGAATGATTTTTTGAGCATATTGTGTTCTTTTTATTAAGAAAAGATCTGTAAATGTTGCTAAGCAATTTACAAAGAAAGTGAGGTGGATAAGAAGTATTTAATTTTTTGATTGATGATATTTGGATGAAAGAATGTCATGCAGATAATTAAAAATCATAAATCCGAAATGAAATTAGACAACTAGTGTTAGAATTTTCATAGTGAATATATAATGTCATATAGCAAAACACCGCTGGCTGGCTTTATATACCACCTGTATTTTCCTTACAAACAGTGATTGAATTGTTCTATTCTATTGTGATTATGAATTTTTAAAACTATATCTTTTACATTTTAGATATGGACGAGACTACTACGTCAACGAGTCAAAGAAATCGACAGGTGCCCGAAAACGTCTTTTGGATTCAAGATTTGAGTCTGTACCAAACGATACAATGATTGCTGAAACAAAACCTAGTACATTAACTCGATCAACATCCGAAGCTCCAACTCCAGTAAGTTTCAACAATGTGTTGAATGATCTGGAGAGTTCTGCATTACACGGAAATATAACAAGGGTTTGCATGAGGTCGAAGAATGCTAGCCAAGGCTTTGCTATCAATCCACTGTTTGAAAATACAGATAGAAACTCCATGTATACATCCTCAAATACTATAAAAAATGAAAATAAATATATAAAACAATACATAAATAATTCAAATGCTTTCAAATCTAACTGCAATGATATAAATAATGACCAATATTTAAGGTTGAACGTACCTACGAAACCGGAAACCATAGTGTCCGATTTTCATACGCTAAGTAGTTTACGTTCATTAAAAACCAATAGCTTAGAAAAAAATAAAAAATCACGCACTCAAAAGACAAATATAAAAAATGTATTTGGAGGAAGCATGCGTCTTACAAAAAGAAACAATATTAATGTACCTAATTAAATAGTCCACCTAATTTTTAGGTAATGCTATTTGAATATGACTATTTTATGAATATATCTTGTGCATGAATTATTTCCGAAACAATATTCGAGTGCGACCAGTATAAATTGGCGTGCGAGGGAGGGCGTCCCTGTCGCGAAACAGAAGTTACCAGGGTGTAAATTTATTACACAATAAATAATATACAGAGTGTCCGGTGACATTGACAAATATATTTTATGATATTATAATAGAAATTTGGTCGGGCAACACTAAAGCAACAAACCAGTATCTAGAGTCCTGTCAAACGGTAATATTGGTATTTGCTTTTTCAGCTTCGCAAAACTTTTATAGTTCATTGGCAATTGTTCTTGCACCACCCCGTGGTGCGATGAATTGGACTGTTTTGGATGTTTTGGGCATAATAATTCAGTGTATATTGGAAATCAAGATGTCACAGCTCACGCGCAAATACGAAATTGAACTGAATGACAGGGCTAGAGGTTACAAAGTCGCGGCACGCCAATTTACGTTGGTCAAGCTCTACAATATACATTTATTACTTTAATTAACATGCCAGTAAAAATAATCCATAAAGTACAATAAAAGCATAATATAATGATGATATGGAGCCTTATAAAAATACAAGAAGGATTTAATTAACAAAACACATGCACAAAAAAAAACGCATTAATTCGAAATTTGCCATAATTCGAAATTTTTAAAACTCACTAGTCCCAAAATGTAAATTTCATAGTAAATTAACCCCGATAATTCAAAAACCCGATAATTCGTAATTCAAAATAAATTTAAGCCTCCTGAGCCATAAGCCAATACATTTTAGTTTACAAAATTCGAAATTATTTTGAAATTTTAATTTAATTTAAATTAATTTTGAAATTGAAAATCGATTTTTTTCGCAAGTGAGAACAACAAATATGTCAATATCCGGATACTTTAGTAATAGAAATGTCGCAGTCTTTATATAAGTATAAAAAATATTACATTTTTGAAATGATTTCTTGAAATATGCAAAAATACAGACTTTTTCACAAAATTAATGACTTATTTCATAAGTTTTACGATTTTTGGTGAATTTTGCAATCATATCGTGATTTAATTTTTTTTTTGTACCTTCAATTTCAAATTAACGAGTTGTTACTCTACATAATAAACCTCGCATGAGATTAACATTCACATTAAAAATCCTTAATTTCAGCAATAAATAAGTTGGGCTAATTTTGTCAATCAATTTACTATATTTGAAAATTTAGTACATATTGGAATCAGCCACATACATTGCTATTAAAGACAGAAAAACTTGATACTAGCTCAGAATAACACAGTATACAGTCACCGCTGAATTGTTCATTTAAAAATTGTCCATTGCATTTTATATGATTATAACATTGAGCCATTAAAAAATCTTTTGCGGATAAATTCTATTAGTGAAGCTGTCAATGCTCGCTTAGTATATCTTTCTTAATATCCACTCATCATTCTCATTATTTCAATGTCAATCAAAAAACATAGAACATAGTGATTCTTCAATACCAAATTGTAATATTAATGTATATATTTCAACAATTTAATATACAATGGGATATGGAAGGCCAATTAATATTTTATATTTTTTCTAATACTGCACACCCAATAAAGAACAACAGCTGACTTAAAAAAAATGAAATTTGAATAATTTTAAAACAATTTTTAAAAGTAATTAATAGTCTCAAGTGTTATTAAAATGTTGCCAGGTAATGTTGATCATTGCAAAAATATTTACAGTTGTTACAAGATACTTATAAGTATAAATAATGAATGAAATATTTCAAAATGGATTTATTTTATAGTTTTTTTTTCTTTTTCTCGTTTTTATTTCTAAGTAGGTACATGATAGCTAAATTATATTTTATGACTTATTTTAGTATAAATCAATTTTAGAGGAGTTAATAATGAGTTTGACATTCTTTTTAGTGACTTTAACAACTCTTTTGACACAGTATTGGAAAAACAACAATATACCAGGGAACATCGCAGTATGACTTTTACGTAACTAATTATTTGGAAAAAATTAAAATACAACATATCCTTCGTGATATTTCTATCACAATTATTATCATAGTATTGATATTTTGATAAATCATAATATGTATTCTGTCACATAAATATTTAATTTCTATTTTTCTTCCAAAATACATATATGTTTATAAAAAAGTCATGCTTCAATGTTCCCACTGCACGCGCCTGATGTATACAAGCACATTGTAAAGAATAATGCCTTTAATAAATTTGTGTCATCTATTGAATTTATTAATATAATCCATAATGTTAATAACCATTAATATTTAATATTGGACCTTTTGTAATTATAAACCAATCTATACAATACTTTGTCATCATGTATATAAATTTAGACTATTGCGACTATTGAAAAAAATATATGGGATAATTGACTAAGGGCCGTTTGTATCACCTTGGATTGTAGTAATTTTTTGTACAAACCATGGATTTTTACGAAAACAGATTCGGTGATTGGTGGAAAATTCAATAATCGATAGTTTAAATGAAATATTACTTTAAACCGAATTGATGCAACCGGCCCTAAAACAGAAGTTTGGCAACATAACAATGGCATTGGGAGTTTTTTTTAGTAAAAAACACAAATAAAATAGGGTTTCCTGCCAACCCTCCTGCAATATGAACAGTTTTTAGTGCCATAAAATATTCCACTAAAAATTAGTGCATTACTTAGTAGAATAGTTTATATTCTTTAAAGATTTTCATTTTATGTTTATTGAAAATAACAAGTCAAAAATAAACCGGAATAAAAGGAACGAAGGCATTCTTTGATTTTTCATTAGTCAACATTTTTCGGATATATGTATACGATTTGTTATTCGAACTGCATTTTATATAGAGTAACACTTGATTTCACATTCCTCATTTCGCTGCTATTCATGCCGAAAAGTCGAAGCTCCTTTTGATCTCCAAGCATTTCAATACAAATATTTCACGCAATTTACATGAATGAATTTCGCACTTCTCCCGTTTTACACCGAATTATTTATAAAATCAATATGTCGAATTAACATTCATTGAAATTTATATTGAAATTTTGAATATTATTTTTTCTTTCCAATAACTTAACACGCCAACATTAGATGAATTTTAAATTTTCAACACGGCAGCTATGATCTTCGTTTGAACTCAAATGAGTACAAATTACATTAGTTATAAAGTAACAAATAAAGAGCACACTAATTACTAAATGTAAATATTTTTACTGATTGGATTCCTTTTACCATTGGCATTTCGCGAAAAACTTAATAGCCGCCGCACCGTGATATTTAACCTGCTTCTGGCCTGCATCATGTATATCCACGGTCTGAAACCTGCCTGGCCTAGGGCCTGGGGATGCATTGTTTTTTTAAGTATTTCAGTATTATTTCGTTTATTTTTATTTTTTAATCATATTTAATTTTGTTTTATGAATGCAATTTTTTCTGTAAAATCATTTAAAAATTATTATTTACATTTTTTATATTTTTGTTTAGTCATTCTAATCATTAACATTCTTTACAATTTGTCCTCATGAAATTGTGACAAAAAGGATAATCGATTATAATATGATTATTTGAAAAAAAAATGTAAAGATATTGGCAGAATAATTTCTGTCAATATCCTTATCATCAATATTTCATCATCATCTTCATCCTCTTGTCCTAGTAGGGTCGGGGGCCCAAAGATTCTCTTTGGGCATGTTACACTGTGCCCATATCAATATTTTAATATCAAAATCAATAACTTAAAATCTCTCTCTGGGGGTGGTATCATCCTGAAGAAGAAGACTGCAAATCGCGGCCGGATTGAATATTCTGAATTACAAGGCATTAAATTGATGGATCAAAGGGTTTAAATATCGCCATTATATTATTTACCAAAATGTTTGTATCGGAGATGAAATGTCAATCTGGACCAAGTAACAATTAGACGCAAACTGATATAAATGAGCTGAAGGTAGAATACAATCCAAACGACATTTACAAGTCAGATGAAACGGGGATATTTTAGTTTTTTTCTTTAGCAACAGCAACAAAAAATAGTAAATAGGTGCGAAATAATCTAAAACATGGTGTATGCTTTTGAAAATAACAAACGACTATCAAATTATTTAAAACTAGTCGTACACCCGTGAAAAATCATGGGAAATACTAATAATAATTAATAGACTCTTGCGTGGCTGCGCAACATTAGCCCCAAGCTGCATGTCATACTCTAATTATGTAATGTTTTAATTCCAGTATGTTACGAATTTACGGACCGACAGACGGACAGACAGACAACAAAATTGTTATATTTAGATGTTAATTGTGTTTATTTCCATCGAATGTCTATTTTTCTATACAATTTCAATTTCCTCACTTTTACAACGCTTTTTGCTGTTGCCTGGAGACGTTATTACCTTAAAACTGATAATTTGTTGCCTTAAAACTGAGTTACTACTGTAAATACATATTAAGATTTCAAAATAAACTTTTGGAGTTACGGAATAAATACAATAAAAAATTCACTAGACCTGACATACTTACTATATGGCCATAAATGGTGAAAATTCTAGTAAAATTGAAGTATTGAGCAGATGATTCAAAATAGCTAGTAATAAAAACTGACATTATTTGAGCTAGTTTTGATGTTCTTTTGCATGACCAACTGTCTTTTAATTAAATTTAAATAGAGATGCGAATACGCAATACGTATGTATTCAATATTCATGTAATTATCAAAATAAGCTAAACGCTTGTGCTATGAAAATAGAACTAACTTGCTGGTTTCCTGGAATGGGGCTCGAACCGCCGACCACCAGATCATTAGACGAGTGTCATGACCACTATACCAACAAGCTACTCGCAATAATAACTTGTCTTAATTTGCAAAAATAATTTATAGAAACGCCTTTCAAATTGCCATACACTGCTTTCAGCATTTGTATAAATGCATCTTTATATTATAATCTACACATATACATAGTAGATAATAATGACATTATTTTTGGTTATGCATCTGTATGTAAAAATGTTCTATAATGCATGAATTACAATGGGCAATGGGCAAATATAAACCTGTGATATAAGTATTGAAAAATTCAAGGAAATCTATAATAAAGAGTTAATGCATTGTTATATTTATGGTTTTTGTGCTGAACAGAACAATATAAGTATATTTTTGTGAAAAATTGAATTCTTAAAAGTCAAGGGTGAGTTATTACTGTTTTTAAATATGGTTTTACTAATCCGGGCTTGAACTATATGCTCACTAATCATAAATATAGCTATCTTAACCTTTTTAATATTCACTAACTGATTTTTATATGTACATATAATTATTGATAAACTGTAAATTTATTGTTTTGCAAGCCTTCAATTTTACAAATTCTTTTCAGTCATGGAAATCCAAAAAAGCAGATCCTCCAATCAAAAAATTACCAGATTTAGAGGAACATGCAGCAATTTTAGAAGATGAAGTTCAGTATCAAATCCCAGTGTATTCAGCCATACCAGCAACTGTTGAAGATGTTGAGACACAATTTGACGATTTATACAAAAAAGCTTTTAAATATGAAACTGATGACCATGAAATATTTGTGCTGCCTGTGGACTTGAATGACAAAAACACGGAAAACATATTGGAGCTTACAAATGGAATGATTTTAAGCAATAATGAATTACTAGATCAGAGTGACAGCATAAGTAGTATTGATGACTCCCCGAGAGTTTATAACATACAAACTGGCAGGATTGTTTCAAAAATAACTCAAGACTCTAACAATAACAAGAATGTGACTGATGAAAAGAAATCTTACAAAATGGATGTCAAAACAAATGGAAATTTGGAAGCAAGAGAAGACGATTCGAGAACTAATATAACAATATACAATAATATGAAATCATGGAAGTCAAATGGAGATGTGTACTGTAAAACAAATGAGGACATAGATAGTGAAAGATACACAGAATCAAAGATTAAAGATGACCTTAATTTACCTTCCGTGAAGGATTTGGCAAAGATATTCTTTGTCCAAAAAACTGAAAATCTACCCATTAATAAGGTAATAAAAAATTTAAGAATATTTTTGGTAATAATAAGTATATCAAGGTACCTAACCACAAAATACGTAGATACCAGGTACATATATGTATTATAATCCTTCCACTAATATTTGCAATGTACATTCATTTGTCAAAAGAACTAACCTACCCACAAAATACGTAGATACAAGGTACATATATTATAATCCGTCCACTAATATTTGCAATGTACATTCATTTGTCAAAAGAACTATATAGTAGCTATGTTTTAACTATGTAGTAGTGTTAAATAAATCATTATCGCAGCATGATGGAGAAGTAGTGTGAAAATGGAAAATGTAAGAAGGAACTTGCAAAATAGGTAAATCTGAAATGGAAGAAGCATAGTACAAAATTGTCATTGATTGTCCATTTTTCTGGAAGCGAGTGAGAATAATTTTCCTAGAGAACACCAGAGAGCACAGTAATAATTTAATACTTAAATATTTGAATATCATCCTCAACCAATATTAATACTTTCCTGGATAAAAGTTTGACTCTACCAAATTGACCTCCGCCAATCTTTGCAATGTCAATCCCAATGTTCCAATGATTTTGTCTATCCATTGAGACTTGTGTCCTCTTTTTTTGTTTGTTTTTTTGTCTGTTACATGCCATTTGAGAATACTCTTTATTGAATGGTTATTTCTACATCTTGAAATATGACACACCCATTCCCATTTACGCATTTAATACTAAAAATGACATCCTCAACCTTATCCATGTTAGCTTAGTATCAAGATTCCTTTGATAATGAAATTTTTAATATACAATGTGAATATTTTTTTCAGCCCAAAAGAAGAATAAGCAAAGATCTCTTGGACAATAAAATTGTTACTAAAACATTATCCAATACCCAAACACCTTTGAAACAACCACAGCACATGCACAGCCTCACAGCGAGGAGTATTTCCAAAGAATTCAGAGATGAACTGAAGCTGTCCATGCCCGCCCACACCAATATTCACCCTGGAGGGAGCAAGAGTATACCAGAAGGTATTGATGAACCGCTGAAGGAGGGAAAGTCATCCAATGGGTCTGAAAGCCCTGTTCCAGAACCAGGCTCCATCAGAAATAAATTAGCATTCTTCGAGCAACTGAACAAACATTGAACTAAGATAAATCTATTTAAAATGCTTTAAAATGCATTGTAAATAGTATTGTGATTGCAATAAATACCTGTACCTAATATTTAATTTATTATAGCAACAGCCATGCCTTGACATAGTTCATCACAGAAGGTGACCAAGATTTTATCATGATCAGCAGAAAATTTGAAAAAGTATTTATTATTTATTAATTTAAAATGTTTTTCAATTACATTTAAAACACCTAATGATGAATTATCTAAAAAATGGAACAAAGTTGGTATGTTCCCACATAGAAAAACTTGCGAGGAATTTTTCATTTTATGTTATTAGAAATAATTAATAGCCATAAACAATTTATTTTAAGGGGTCACTGATAATCTAATATACATTTATCAAATCGTTTTAACTAGAATAATCAAAGCCGTATGAACAAATATTACAACATGCGCACAGTTATGTATCTTTCAGTTTATGTATAATTTTTATAAATTACTTTACACCATTAAAAACAATTATGTGACCAAATTGCACATTCTGGAAAAAAACATAAAATAGTTTCAAACTGATGGACATCAAATAATGAAATTACTATGTAGTAAGTACAAAATTTAAATAGCCAGTTATTAAAAAGATGATCATTATAAAAAATTGTGTATCTTTGGTGCCATTTGTAAATTATTTTTATATTATAAGAGTCTTAAATATTGTTTCAACAAATGAACCTTTTTTAAATGTTTATATTGTACATATTGTAATGAATATTACCAATAAACCAAAGCAGTCTACTAGTATTAAAAGGAAGAGTGAAAAAAATTTACATCATTTTCAGTGTTACTTGAAAACTGAGGAGAAAATACTATGATAACATTATTCACTAATTATAAGTACATATATACAAGTACATATAATGCAGAGAACTTCTTGTAAAGAAAAATAAAATATGGAATGTTGTTATTTTAGTAGTATTTTATTAATAAAATGTTACACAAACATATTTTGTTTATTTTACACTTACTCAATACACTAACACCCCATTAATTCAAACCCCGATAATCCGAAATTCATCATAATTCAAAATTTTATAACACACAAATGTTAATTTCATAGTTAATTAACCTCAATAATTCTAAAACCTCTATAATTCGTAATTCAAAATAACATTTAGGCCCTCGCACCATAAATCAATACATTTTAAGCTATATAGTTATAAAAAGAACTTATAATGCATAGGTTTATAATAAAAAACAATATAATAAGGCGCACTCATGTGGGCTGTCCTTTACATGTTTTGCGGAACCATGTGGAATCCACTTTATCTATGCACATTATGTCGTGATCTCTCAAATCGGGGAATCCTATGCATACTTTCTTTGGTTGGCTGCCTGGATGTGCACAGAGAGTTTTAGTTAATTATGCGCTAATTCCTCGTACTTTATGCGTTTCAAATTGTTGATTTATATATAAATAAAACACTCGTATAAGACCACTTTTGAGTTTAAGCATACACTACTAGTTTCGAGAACTACAGATTTTCTCATCAACAGGTGAGAATATAAACTAATAAGCATTATAATATAATAAAATATCTTAGGTACTCATAGAGGTAGGTGGAATGTGTGCAGAAAAGAAATTCAAAAAAATTCTGTAAGAACTTTAATTAATAATATAATATTCAAAAACTCCTCACCCGTCCTCATTGTTTCCATTAGATCAAGCCTCACCCCTGGCTACCCCCCCTCCCCCCCCACACACACAACCCACCCACCTCTATCAATAGGTACCTAAGATATATTATTATATTAATTACAAAGCTTATTAGTTTATATTCTCACCTACAGATGAGAACATCTGTAATTCTCGAAACTAGTAGTGTACACTTAACCTCAAAAGTAGTCTTATATAAGTGTTTTATTTATATATAAATCAATCATGTCATTCCACAAAGTTAATGCAAAATCAATAAATAATATTTTTTCAATTGTTTTTCACATTTTTAAATTCCTTTTTTTAAGGATGTTTGTATTGCTAGTATGTTTAATTTTCTGTGTAAGAAGTTATTACTTCATCTTATTATTTCACATATTTGTGAATGATTGTATTTTTAATAACTGCGCTGTGTTAGTCTGAGTCAGAAAAAAAGGCGGAATCGGAAGTTTAAATCGAGTTAAGATTGAAGAAGCCTTCCATAAATTAAAAGATAACTAACCATTTTCGATTACAGCCATCCAAACTTGACAAAATGGAAAAAATATTTCTATTTTGTTTGCAAGCGAGAACAGCAAATATGTCAATATTGGGTTAAGTGATATAAATTTCGCGATCTTTGTATTAGCATAATAAGCATTGCATTTTCGAAATGAATTCTTTAAATATGCAAAAATACAGAAATTTCACAATTTCCATATTTGACAATGAATGGCTTTTTTTCATGAGTTTTACAATTTTTGGCAAACTTCGCAATATTTATTTTTTGTTACATTGAATATTGAATTCCGAATTAATGAGGTTCCACTGTATGTATGTATGTACATATATACAGTAAAACTTCGATTTTACGTTCCTCGTTTTTAGGTTTTCCCGCTATTTACACCGAAAATTCGCTATTTACACCGAAAGTCCCATTTCATCTCCATACATTCCCATATAAATATTTCCCGCAATTTACGCGGATGAATTTTTTTCACTTCCCCGGTTTTAATTTTAAATTTACGAGCGAAATTATGAATTTTACCTTTTCTTTCCAAAAACTCAATACGCCAACATTAGATGAATTTTCAACGCGGCAGTTACGATCTTTTGTGTTTGGGCTCCGGCTCGAGCGCGTATAAATTACGTTAGTAATGAAGTAACGTAAAAAGGGACACACTAATTAGTGTATGTAAATGTTTTTAATGCTTGAATAATGCTCTTTTTTGCTAATTGTACTCATTTTACCATCAGCAATTCGAGCGCGCGAAAATCGTAACGACGCTTCTGTGTTCCGTGAACGGCGCAGTGGTGGTTTTCACTCGCGTTTTGGCGCGATCTAAATGACAGCCGCCGTGAATCGTTTTTTAAAGTATTTCGTTAGTTTTGTATTGTTAAATTCACATTTCATTTTGTTTTACGCACTTTCTCGAATTTTTTTTTCTTAAATCATAAAATGCATCACGATTTTATGCGGCCGAGTTTAGAGCATCCGCCATTTTTTTTAACAGAATACGAAATTGAAGATACCTATGGGCGCTATAAAAAAATAATCGGCCTCTAAAATTTAGCGATTTACCTAGAGAATAAGGGCCCAAATGTTGACCTGAATCAAGTAGAGGATTGGAGGCAAACTGATGTACATGAACTGATTGATACAAAAATACATTTACAACGCCGTTGAAACAGGGTTATTTTTTTTAGCAATAGCAACATATAAAAAAATAACATGGTAAAAAGTAATCTAAAAGATAATGTATATTTTTGAAAATAACATATGTAATATGAAATTATTTTAAGCATTAATTGTTTTTACTTCCATCGAAAGCTCATTTTTGCATACAATTTTCATTTCCTCACTTTTACATTTTCCTCAGTTCTACACCGATTTTTTTTTGTTCCCTGGAGAAGTGTAAAAACATAGTTTTACTGTTTATATATTAATATAGTTTATATATATATATATATATGTTTGTTAGTTCTAACTACTTTGGGGGTAACCCGCGTCAAATTCTGGTCGTCAGGACCAGTCGTCTGCCGACGTTTCGAACAGATCTCACTGTTCATCTTCAGGGCACCTTGTCGATGAGCTGCTTCTCCAAAAAGCGAACAACCGTTTGGGTCCGGAGCTCACCGTCAAGTGAAAGTTTGAAAAATTCTGCGTCAGGTGTTTGTGGAGGAGTGGGTTTCTCCAGCGACGCCGTTAATGTGTTTTGCTCGGCTTCTAGTAATCCGTATATTTACTTTATTATCGTCATTATACAATATTGAGAAGGTTGGATTTTCTAATTGCTTCGGTGTTTTCATCGTGATTTCTGGTTTATTATTATTAATATTATTTGTATTAGAAATTTGATTATTATTATTAAGAATGTTACTCCATGCGGTCGGAAGTCGAATGCTATCGTCTCTGTTGTTCATTATATTATTATTTCTTTTATTTATTTCAATTGCCTCTCTGTAGATTCTAAATGTTTCATTATTGAGGCTGGCAACTACTTTTGAGTTGTCGAAGTCTATTTTATGATTCTCCGTTAGAGAGTGGTGGACAAGGGAAGAAGTTAGTTTCCGATGCACGCAGAGACGCGTGCCGAGATTCTTCGGTTTGACCTTCCTATGTAGGTTTTGTTACAGTCACCGCATGGTATTTCGTATACCCCGTGCGATTCTAGAGGTATTTTATCCTTCGGACTTCTTAAAAGTGATGAAATTTTATTATATGTTCTAAAAACAGTGCGGATATTATATTTATTTAATAATCGACTTATTTTATCTGTAGTTCCCTCTACGTACGGTAGGAATGCGGTAGCTAGTGGTTTTGCTTCTATTATTTTATTTTTATTATTATTATTTTTACTTGAATGTCTTTTAATTGCGTTATTTATCGTGGAATTCGAGAAACCGTTACACTGAAGCGCATTTTTAAGATGTTTCAATTCGTTTTTAATATTATCACATTGTGAAACATCTTAAAAATGCGCTTCAGTGTAACGGTTTCTCGAATTCCACGATAAATAACGCAATTAAAAGACATTCAAGTAAAAATAATAATAATAAAAATAAATTAATAGAAGCAAAACCACTAGCTACCGCATTCCTACCGTACGTAAAGGGAACTACAGATAAAATAAGTCGATTATTAAATAAATATAATATCCGCACTGTTTTTAGAACATATAATAAAATTTCATCACTTTTAAGAAGTCCGAAGGATAAAATACCTCTAGAATCGCACGGGGTATACGAAATACCATGCGGTGACTGTAACAAAACCTACATAGGAAGGTCAAACCGAAGAATCTCGGCACGCGTCTCTGAACATCGCGTAGATATGAAAATCGGAAACTAACTTCTTCCCTTGTCCACCACTCTCTAACGGAGAATCATAAAATAGACTTCGACAACTCAAAAGTAGTTGCTCAATAATGAAACATTTAGAATCTACAGAGAGGCAATTGAAATAAATAAAAGAAATAATAATATAATGAACAACAGAGACGATAGCATTCGACTTCCGACCGCATGGAGTAACATTCTTAATAATAATAATCAAATTTCTAATACAAATAATATTAATAATAATAAACCAGAAATCACGATGAAAACACCGAAGCAATTAGAAAATCCAACCTTCTCAATATTGTATAATGACGATAATAAAGTAAATATACGGATTACTAGAAGCCGAGCAAAATACATTAACGGCGTCGCTGGAGAAACCCACTCCTCCACAAACACCTGACGCAGAATTTTTCAAACTTTCACTTGACGGTGAACTCCGGACCCAAACGGTTGTTCGCTTTTTGGAGAAGCAGCTCATCGACAAGGCGCCCTGAAGATGAACAGTGAGATCTGTTCGAAACGTCGGCAGACGACTGGTCCTGACGACCAGAATTTGACGCGGGTTACCCCCAAAGTAGTTAGAACTAACATATATTGTACCCGTGAAAGCCTTAGATTTAACATATATATATATACATAAAACATGTGTATGTTATTATTATTTATATTCAAATTATCACAGCGTTATTCAACATCTATGTGTTTCAATAATATTTCCCAAAAACTTTGTGAAATGGAATGTGTTCTAGTTCTGAACAGTGCTCTCTTCGATACATCCACAAGAAGTAATCTATCAAAACAGAATTAATATCACTTGTCTTCATTTTGATGTCTTTTTCTGAAGCAATCATTTTTTTCACTCTCATATTGATAAGCTCAACTACGTGTATTGAACAACCTCGAATTTCAACTTCTTCCCGTGAGCCACTTTCAAGTATCATATCTGTAATTTCAAACAAAAAATACACACTCAGTCATATACAATAAAATAAAGAAATGTAAAAAAGAAAATATATAATTTCTTTAACCGAACAAAGATAAGGGGTAGAGAGGTTTGTTAGTAATGCTAAATTTAAAGCAAATGCATATAAATATTTCTTGAAGATTTTTAAACTACCTAGTTGTGAAATAAGATTTTTAAAATTATACTAAGAAATTACTAGAAAACATGTTGAGAGTAAATGAAAACTTTACAAGGCTGGCAAAAATCCAACTGCAAAGGAACATAGCACAGTACATAAAATTAGGAAACTTTGTACCTTGGTTGAGTATTTCCAGCAATTTTTCAGAATACTCCATGGCTCCAAAGTGAACCAGAACCTGTGGAACTCGATAATCTGCAAACATTGTCATTTCCTCAATATCCGAAAATTCCCCCCAATTGTTGCCACCAAAGCGCGACCATAAATCAGCGACTAGAATTTGAGCTCTTTTATACAAGGCCACCCTTCTTCCTTCAAATACAGCTTCATCTCGGAAACACGGGAAATTCTCAACAACAATTTTCAGCAAGGACACAGCAGACTTTCTGGCCTCCTTGATACAGTTTTCAAAAGTGCCATCATACTTTTCCAAAAGCACCTTTCCAACTTCATGCAGACATTGAACTCGGGTAGCCAGCAGAGGAATACTTGTCTCCCCATTGTCTGACCGGAAAATATGAGATAATTTATTTTCTGTTATTGTTGAATAGAATTTTGGATTTGAAATATCTATCCCTTCCTAAAAAGATTGCAACAAAGTTTATTTATGGTGTTTTTATGCATTAGCAGTGCATTAATAATATGATAGAGTATTCTCAGTTAGTAATAATGGAATTGTAAAATCATATCAGCACTTATTAATATCCAGTTATTTAAAAAAAAAAAAAATTTAATAAATATATTGTCACTGGACGTGGCTTGGCGAGGCAAATGAAAACACTAGAAATTTATTTAGTTTAATATATTATCAAAAAAAGTCTTGAACTCAAGTGAAATTTTGTAGTCCTCAAATGTCTTCCAAATATTTCACGCATTTAACTGTTCCTTAATTTTCACTAATTAACGCTATTTCTAGTTCTTGGATCACTTTTGATAAATGCTGACAAAATTTCCCCGAACAATTATTTCGAGAGCTAACAAGAAACGTTCCAAATATTCTAGATTATCCTTCGTACAGATTTATTCGGCGATCAAATGTTATCCAATGCTCCAGCATGGTTGACTGCATACAATCGCTGTCTATTTTTGGCACTTAGCAGATACTCAGTAGGTACCTCGTAACAATATGAAGAAATTGACAAAATAGTCCACACGCATAAAATGAAAAAAAACAATGATCTTGTACAAGATATTTAGGATTTTCAACAATGAAAATAAAATATTTATCAATTTATTTCTCGATCGATTGAACAGGATTGATCAAGTAAGCTGCAGAACTGGTCCTGTGGATGAAACAATAAATTTCCTCTAATATCAAGTGAACAGATAACATACCCGAGTTTATTTTATATTTAGATAACTTCTGGTAACTCTCAGCTTAGGATATGCCGAAAGGGCCTAATTTTCTCTAATAAAACAATGAACCAGGTAATAATAAGATTATATGTAAAAATTACCTTGACAGCTCGGCGGAGCGCAGCGCAAAGTGCAAGATAACCAGTTTCACCATTAACCTTCCATTTAGTTGCATCTCCCGGTGTCCAGAAGCAAAAGTTCAATGTGTCAATAACAAATATCCAATCAACTACATTTGAATCTTTAATTGAAGGATGAAGACCATCGTCTCCGTAGGCAGCAATACTAATGTTGCCTGATTTTAAATTTTTGAGTACCTAAAAAGTTTAAGGTATATTGCCAAATCTAATAATTTTCCAGTATTGATAGATGAACGGGTAAACTATTTGAAGGATAGAACTGTTAGGATAATTGAAAATCTGCTAACTGTGTTGTGGTTTCATCACTACCTGCTGTCTAATAACCTCTAGGTGAAGTAATGTAAACACAATTGTACTAAATAATAAAAAATAAGGATTCTGGTACAATACAACAGTTAAACTCTACCTTTCTGAAAAATGAAGATATTTTACGAATCACAATAGTATATTTTCTCACCACTTTAATCCAAAAATCGCGTAATAAATAATTCTCACCTCTGCAGATAATTTATTTATACCTTCATCATTGATGGATACGTATTTGGAATTATTCGCAATAAACATTCCGGACTCTTTCGGGGACAAAATTTGAATTATTTCACACATTTTTGCGTAATTAAAAAATAAATTTTAAATATTAACCACAAATAAATAACAGCAACTGTCAGCTGTCACTGATTTTTACTGACTGCGAAAAATATTTCTTGTGTAGCCAGTACCTACTTATCAGTTAATTAATTTTTTAAATCTATACCTATTATAGTGTGACCGGTGAGAGCTTATGAATGACTGAAAAAAAATTCCTTCTCATTTGCACTACCGTTGGCTCCATATAAAAAAGAAGACAGATGTTAACAGAACGAGATGATTATATCAAAGCTAATCCTGGTTTTACTGTAGATGTGTTATCATTTATTTAATTCTGTTTGATTAAATAAATAGGTAATAACACCTATTGATGCTACTAGCTACTGGTGAGATTACAGATAACGCGAAGCGGGGGGTGGAATTTTAATATTATAAACAATTACGAAATAAAACATATTTTTAATATTTCAAGTAGGTATCTTTAAGATTAGATGTTTTAATAATTAATACTTTTTAAAAATTAAGTGGTAACATTCCAAAGTATTCTGCAAAAAATCATAAAATACTTTTCAAAATTAGTCAGTCAGTCAAAGTCAATACATTTTGCGTATAAGCCATGTATTCACTAGGGAACAAATTATCTCACGTGTCTACGTGACGTTGCAACGTCGCGCACTGTTCCGCGACATCGCGCACAACATAGCGGGGCATTTCTACGTGCCGCGGAAACGTTGCCGTTGCGCACGGTCCCCGTGAGCTCGAGCGAGCTCACGGGGACATCGGGCTGCGCGTCAGTATCACGTAATATGTTTACAAGTGAATGCGCATGCGTTGTATCTGTCAACTGACACTAATGTGGGGAAACGAAATTATTGTTCTCCAACTCGTCGCCGTACAATTTTGTGGGACACTTCAAACCGTGAATATAAAAATTAAATGATGTGAGGGCCAACAGCGTTCCTTAATATTGTCTTGCTTGGCTATGGAAGGCCAGATTATTTGTAATAAATTGTCAAAATCAGTTGTTGTCATTCGATTGAAATTGACAAAAGATCCGTCAGACATTCGAAGATCGCATAGAATATCCATCCTTCTTTCTCTTTTCAATAAATAATTTCGCACCTACCACCTTTTTCTCCTCTTACGTTTCGATAAACTCGTTAAAATAAATAGATTCATCGGGCGGCAAGTGTAAATAGATACGCAGTTGTCAACATAACCTTATCGGGCGACAAGTGATATGCGAGTCCCGCTGTATAGGTACATACACGTCAAATGACCGCGTCATTGTCCCCGAAATACGAGCATAGATGTTGATGCGACATGCCGCGCGGAATGTTTCGCGATTTGTCCCCTAGTGAATACATGGCTTAATATGCAATGCAATGTAATTTATGTCATTGAACTCAACTTAATAGTTGCTATGACGACGAGTGAGTCTGAAGTAAACAATAATTTTGTTCTTCGAGTTGATGAAGAAATTAGTAGTAACCCAAATTATTATGGTATAAACTGTGTGTAAATCTTCCATAGCCAAATTTTGAGCTTCCAAAACTCCAACGGTAAAGCTTTTTTTGAAGAGCTACTCAGAATATTTTATAAAAAATGTCAAAATTGAAGGAGAGAAATATAGAAAACGCTTTTCGCGGGATAAATATGTGTAAATCACACGGAGGGGGCAAGAATGAAAGAGGTACATAACTAATTTTATATTATACTTGCATAAAAAAAACTAGTGTCATAATTTGTTGGTTTAAATATCAATGACAAACCGGTTAATGTGAATCATTAGTATTCCCAATGCAGTCATAAATAAGGTTTAATTTTTTTATTTTCAGGCCTGTTGCAGAACTATGTTATATCTAAATTAAGTAGAAAAGATTTAGAAGATAAATTTTGCACTGCTATTGAAAAAAATATTTTTTTAAAAAAACAAATAAATAACAAGGATGAAAAGTTAAAACTTTTAGGAACCAAATTATTGAGACTAACACAGCAACAAAAGAAAGAAGTCAGCTTATTGGACCACTACCACCCTCTTGACAAAGTTTTAGAAGAGCAATCATTTCGGTTAGTGAACCTTAATTTTTTTTAATGAGACACTATCAGAATAATGGGTACATGATACATAAAGAATAATACAATATCCATTAAAACCTAGCCCATAATCCCAATTACAAGTGTCTTAGATGTGTTCTAGCATAAACATGCATATGTATATTTAGTGTATCAGTGCAATGTGAGTATGTAAAAATATGTAACTAACTAGTTGATTAATGTGTTCTATAGGTTCAGGTTTATTGTAGGGTTGCCAAATTTTATTAGAAGAAATAGAGTATATATGATTTCAAAGGAGGTAAATAAAGAGTACGGACTTATAAAAAAGAGTATCATTTATTTCAAATTTTTGAAAAGGTATTTTTTTGCTACTTTACAGCACATAACAATTTTTCATTGTTTTTAAAAGAATTGTGTGACTCCAAACATTCTAACTCTAAGTTTACATAGATCAGGAGCTCATTTTTAATCAATTTCAATGAAGCCCTGTTCCTCTCTTCCCGCCACTTCACATTCATGACCGAAAAGACTCTCTCAGTAAATGCTGAAATGGCGGGAACAGAGAGTATATAGCGAACAATTTTTTTAAATAAACAAATTCGTCAGGACATTTTTAAAATATGAATTGCCATTTTTCTGCAGTGGATTTTTACATAAAATCTGCGTTATTTAACATTTCGCCTTGGAGTTCTTTTAAAATTATAACTTCTATGCATCATATATGTGTGACTAGCACTACTAGTATAGTAAACGTTCTGTAAAAAAGAGTATTTTAGCGTCCTCTATTAGTGTTATAAATTATAGAGTACGCCTACATGATATAGAGTACAATACTCTAATGAGTATGGTTGGCAACCCTAGGTTATTTTCGAGAAAATGGATGTTGTGTAGGAGTGACTTTTTGAATGATGATAGGGTATCTGCGAGAATATCAGAATTTTGATAAATAAATTATTTATTTAATAGTTTTAGTTTTTTGGGACAAAACGTTTCGAAATGCATAATTATTGAGAAAAATAAATTTTACTCATTCAGTTACATAATGAGGGTTCAAGTTTTGGTACATTTTTCACAAAATTAAAATCACTTTACTTTTCATTCATACCTAAAGAAATACAATATTCATTTAAAAATTGGTTTTGTAACATATAGCCCACTATTCGTATTATGGACTAAATGTAACAATTACTGATTCACATATTTTTTGTGTCCGTCAATTACATGTTCCAGAATTGAACAACTACAAAATATAAATAAAAATTTGAATGAAAAAGTGAATGTGTTAAAAAGGCAAATATGTGCTCAAAAACATTTATTGGCATCTTCAAAGGGTTACAGGCCTAAACGAATTAATGGAAATATTGAACAGAAAAACAATAGTAAACTAAAATTCGACTCGGAGGGGCTGAGAAGTCCACAAGATGAAAATGAAAAATATGAGTTCAATTATAATGAAAAGTGAGTAAGAAATTAAAATTTGTTTAAAATATTTCTTAGTTTATCATTAAACTTCTTTACAATTGTTAATTATCTAATTATAAATATATATTTACAGACAGTCAGAGGATTCAAATGCGAGAAATATTAATGATGGAAATGATTCATCAACTAATTTGGTATTTTTTTATATTGAAATATTAATTGAAGTGATAATATTGACACTATATTTTAGATTTCTTTTAATTATTATATTTTTATTATCTATAATATGATATATCTAAAATTATGAAAAAAAAAAAGATTTACCATACAAGTTTTTTAGTTAGAATGTTATACATTTACCAATTTATTTTTATATTTATTAAATACATGTTAATAATATCAATCATTTAATTCAGGATAATAAATCAAATATGGATAATTCAACACATTTCAATACCAATACATTGAAAGATAATCTTAAGGACCAGAAAAACTTAGAGCAACAGAAGGAACCAAATAAATCGCAACAAATAAAGTCATCGTTTATTAAGTGTATAAAGCCCAAAAAATCCACAAAAGAAGTTGAAATTCAAACAAGTTTTGAGAAGAGTGTAAAAATTCCGAATGCTTATGGTAAGTTTGACCTTATTTTATATTACACATATGTAAATAAAAACACTTGTTTTTTAGTTCTATATTTTTAATTTTTATGAGATGCGTTTCGCTTTTTAAAGGCATAATCAATCTAAATATTTTTACATTCAACAACTTCTATTTATATTTAAGCTATTGAAAAGAGATGCTATATAATTTTAAGAATCAATGTAGGTTTTTGTATTTCTGCGCAATTCTTAGAAACAATTTTGTTCAAACACTGATGAAGGGTAATACATATTATATAATACAATATTTTAAATATAAATTGAATCAATTTCTATTGAATGATTTAAATTTGTTAATTTGTTTTCAGAGCATTTAAGTCAACAATTGGCACAAGAGCACATACTAGTTCTAGATTTGCAGCAACAGTTGAAATCTGCCAAACTGACTCAACGTGTTGTCGATGAAGTGGAAGAACTTCTTAAAAGTTTAAATGTAACTATATGTAAATTTTAATCAATTTTTTAGAGCTAAAACCTAAAAATGCTTGATTGTTAGATTTATAATAAAATTATATTATTGTTATTGTCGGGATATTGCATATTGTCATGATCGTGGCTATGGGAGGCTAATGGAACACTAAGTATTACTTTATTTATTCACCAAAGTCCCTGGACACCAACTTAATCAGAGCACCGTTCTTTAATTTACACCAATTTGATAATTCACACTAATTATCACTCACTAATAACTTATCTCTGATATACTGATGCACGCTACTTAAATCGTTCAGGTTCGCAATAAAAACTTCTCACTTGCCGGTAGGTACTCACTTGTTTTATTGCTGGTCGTCTAGCCTTGATTCGCTGTTGTAGTTGCTTTATCCGTGGCAAATTTTGCATACTTATTCTTTAGAACCTGTTGGGTAACATAGGCTACATTTCCCCCCTCCCCCTCCCCATATATATTTTCAATGTAAATCTGTACCGTTTGACCGATCGGACTCAAAATTTGCGAATTTATTCTTTTGGACCCGGCGGGTAACATTTCCATAGGTGACATTTCCTCCCTCTCCCTTTACCCCTCCCCTTCCACCTTATATATTATCAATGCAAATCTGTACCGTTCTACCTATCAGACACAAAATTTGCAAACTTATTCTTTAGGACCTGGCGGGTAACCCTTTTTTCCCACCCCTTTTCCTGATAAATTTTCTGTACAAATCTACACCTGACCCAAATTTTGCATACTTATTCTTTAGGTCAGCGAAATACGTAGGTAACAATTCCCCCCTGGGCAATGTAGGCTGGAATCTGATGGTCAGTGGTTCGAACCGTATTCCAGAATACCAGCAAGTTAGTCCTATTTTAATAGCACAGGCTTTTGGCTTAGTTTGAGAATAGTAAGAATATTGATGCGACACGTAGTCTGTGTTCGAATCTCTATTTAAAAAAAAACTTATTCATGTATTGTAATGGTTTACGGAACGTATTTCAAACATAACATAGTATTATTTTATAATGAAAAAGAATAAATTTAAAACAAATGCATACCTATATGTCAACTCCTAGTATGCACAAAATTGCAAAAAAATTGCAAAAGTTCAAATATAATTATCCCAAATTGAAAGCTTCCTAGAAAACTGTTTTTATATAAACCGGCATTTTCCAAACTTTATGCCCCCTTAAAGATAAAGATAAAAAAGAATTTTTTTAAAAAGTAGTTAAATTTAGTCCACTTTGTTCATCATGTTGACTGCCGATCAGTCGTTTATGCATGATAATGAGAGCGTGCGAGGTGCCGATCTCGCATTTGTGCATGATAACAACATATTGTTGTTATCGTGCATAAATGTGTGATCGACATCCCGCGCACTCTCAATATCATACACAAAGGCGTGATCGGCAGTCAAGGTGCTAATGTGTGTACCTGGTTCAATATATCTCCTTTTTCAAAATTTGATTTTCTGTAGTAGCCTCAATGAAAACCAAGTTCAAAAGTTGTGAATCATAAAAAGTGATTAACATGCGGTCTTTTCAAATGGAGAATCAAATCTATCCAAAATTAGGAAAATTAGGTAAATAATAAAAAAAAGCAATTGTATTTATTTTAGAAATTGTTTGATGTACCTACCTACGTATTTTGTAAGTCTTACAATTAAAATAAATCAATATTTTCCTTTTTTAATACTCTTCTGTGATTCGAATCATTACACATCTTTAACATGTGCTTGCATCCCCCACATTGGGCACATAATTTTGGGGAATGCTGGTGTTAATGTTATTAATTTATTTTCAAATCTATGTACTAATGCCTTTTTCCAAATTAGATATAATTAAGTGTTGAATTTATAATTTTCTAGAGTAAAAATCTTTTAAAAGAGAATATCATAAATTCTGCATCCATTGAAAATAAACCAAAAGATTTTGAAAATTCATTCAGCCTTCGCCAGGAACTACAGAGAGAAAAAGTAGATTTACAGGTAATAAATATATTATGATTTTACTAGGGTTATCTTTAAATTTGTTTAAGCAATTTTTACCCCTGAAGTTTCACCCCTTTGGAATGTTCTTGCCACGAACAAGTATTATATTATACGGCCACTCAGAATCTTCTGGTTTGTGTCTTCTGGGTTATTTTGCCATGTTTTTACTACCTTTCTGGCCGCCGTTTCGGATCCCATTGCAGGGTCCATCATCAGGGCTGATGTGTTGTGGTTAAGTAAGTTAAGTTAATCTTGTCACAGATTCTGCAGAGATAGTGATCAGACAATAGATGAAACATACACACAACACAAGACAACACATGACCCCTACACGGTATTGCCACGTAACACATAAACACAGAAACACCAAGCTTTCGACATGTTATTGCTAGCCATTACTTAACACAACACTGAACATGTTCTCATCCTGCTTTCAACACGGTGTTACAAGCCAATACTTAACCACAACACCAACACTCACAACAACACATCAGCCCTGATGATGGACCCTGCAATTGGATCCGAAACGTCGGGCAGAAAGGTCGTAAAAACACGGCATAATACCCCAGAAGACACAAACCAGAAGACTATATTGCTGTGTTGTCAATTAGGATGTGTGGGTATGAGTTTTTAGCAATTAGAAAATTTTGTATATTAGATCTTCCTAATTATTCTTACTGTCAATTCATCTTCATATTGCTTGAATTGTGGAAGTGCTGTGACTTATTTGCAACCTATTTACGAAGAACTTTAAATATTGTCAAAAATACGAGGACTGTGTGCAAGTACCTACTCTTGTTAGGAAAGGAAACATATTTTGGAAAATGTTTGGTAAATGCAAGATCCCCAAAGAGTTAATATCTTTTTCAGTAATAATGTTGCAATTGCTGTTAATTTCAATAAATATGACATTTTATATTTTTTGTCTCCATCAGTATAATAGGTATTTTAATGTTCACCCGAGTAATTAATTTTTCAGGCGCAGAAAACAATGAACATTCAATTGCTGTCTAAATTATCAGAAATGCAAAAAGAAATTGATAGTTTACGACTAAAGTCAGAAAGATTAGCCACCATTACTGAGGTATTCATTACAACATATTTAAAAATTCGATAGACTTCCAGGTTATCCAGGATGGATGTTAAAAAAAAATCCCAGTTAATCCAGAAGCATTGAAAACTTGTCTGACAATTTAGAAAAGTTTCAATAATCGTATTCCTAATATTTTCATTCTTTAATACTTCATATTCAATTCAATAATCATCACAATTTCTTCTGAACTAAACCAATCATGTGCACCAATATCCCGCACCCATCAATTTGTCGTGAATTTCGAGAAAATTGTCACTTCCAATGGTTGTAAATTTGCTCCGGCCTAAGATCTCCAGTTTCTATAAATGCTCAAAACATTGAGGTGGATTCTCATCAAGCAGCTCACTGCTTAATTTTTTTGTCTTGAATAGCAATTTGTCACATGCCTTGCCTCTTTTAAAACCATGCTAACCATCCATAAGATGAGATAAAGTCACCCTGTAACTTTAATTCTTTATTAAAATATTTTGCTTTGGCCAAACAAATAAAATAAAAACTGTGGCACCTCTGACATTTGACATTAAGTAACGTTGCTATCGTAAATTAAGCACTCTATTGTTAAGAAGTGACAATAACAACTGGACACAACATTTTGAGAGATAAATTTTCGAACGTGATAGATAGCTAAAGTCTTTGACTCTAAACACAGGTATGATCGTTATGAACACTGTAAAACACTTTTGATGTAAAATATACTTTTCAATGAAATTTGTCCTGGTGAATCCGTATCCTGGATAATCTAATAATAGTCTGCTGTATATAGACAGACCGCTGTTTCTACTCCTAGACACATGTTCCTACCCATAGATCCCTATTCGCAACATAATTTTTTCTGCTGGTATCCCTATGGCCCGTATCCGGCAGGGCCATAATGGTCTTTTTTCCATGAATAGTTCATTCACGCCCAGCCTTAGTTTCGGTTGTGAGTGTGAAACCCAGAGCCAAAATAACAAGTGAACTTCCAGCTCGATTGTTTGTGCTTCTCCTTGTCGGTCTTCATTCCAAGGCTGGCCACTGGTAATGGAGTCTCCCTTGTCGATCTGGGTTAATTCTTAGGAGCGTCAGATCATGCACTCTTCAACCTGATACCATGAAAAGTAGCATGGCCGTCCTTTTTGAAACATCGTACTAGCTTTTCCTAGGAACCCACATAGGAATTATTGATAGCAGACTGTTGGCTACGCGGAAGTGTGTTGTTGAGGGATACCAGATTAGGGATCTCTCTGTGGATCCAGCGGTTAGTGAGATAACTTTAAGGACATGGGGGGTGGGTCATGGGGTTGTACAAAAAGACTGCTACACCATCACTGTTACCTATCCAAGGCTGGTATGTAGGGATTCAGTGTTGACCCTCACTAGCAAGACTTGAACAATCGCTATTCCTTTTGACTCTATAGCTTGCTCCTATCCACTGCTATATTCCAGACTTGCAGCCGGAAATCCAGAACCCTCAGTGAGGGGAAACCCTGTCAACATGTCGATCAGTTACTTATCGGTTGAGTCTAGCGATACATAGGTTGGCATCGAATATGTGGTGGCTGATGCAAATAGGTCGATCTGAGGTCTTCAATACTTGAAATATTTGCTATTGTTGGTTCCAGGAAGTGATGTTCCCGGAAAAATTCGGTCAACAATTCCACTATATCTCCATGAATGTGCTATGTTGTCAGTGATAAGTCTTGTTGATCGATAAACAGTAAATCCCGAGTTACATTCAGGAGAGCGAACTATCACCACGGATGTGTAGTCCGAACTGATTATTTCTTCCGAGGTCATAAATTATATGCACTTTGTTGTGGAGTATTCACTTCTTCTACGATAGAGGTCGCCAGTGTGCAATATGTACTAATTACATTTTCGGGCTTTTCTGCGATGACTCTTAAAAGTGGAATCAAAGTCGTGAGACCAGAGCGCCAAATACTTGATAGTTTGTAACTGACGTCTCTATTAAAATTAGGATGCTTATATATTTCAATGGACTCTCTCGTTAATCTAGGTATATAGGCGGTTCTGTTAATAAGATTTTTGTTTTGTCAAATCTGATGAAATGATTGAAATTCCCTTTGGATGCTTGCTCGCAGATTGCCGATTTACTAGAGTTATTACTTTTAATTGCCCCAATGTGTTCCTTCAAATTTGTAGTGATATTACGTTTGGTTTGTCCTATGAAGAATGTATATACCTGCTCTGCTATACCTGTATATACCTGGAGACTCAAAAGATGTACTATCCTTCACACTACCTAAGACACGTGAGGTCGAACTATGGGGGCTGAATATTGTTTTTATGTTTAATTTCAGCAACACCCGGCTGATTTTGTCAGTAAGACCTCTGATATAAGGTAAGTATGCTTTGTTCCTTGGGACATCACATATATTGGATCTTTTTTGTGGAATCCTTACAAGCGGAGAGTATCTATTAGCTATGAGTGCATCTTGCACTATTTTATTTGTCGCAAATTTTGTTCATCGTGTTATTAAAGATGTGGGGACTGACCTCAATTGGGCTGGGTGGATGATATTGTTACCCTCCAATTTTTTTCTCGTTGGCTGAGACAACCATAGTCTTATTCTATCAGCAGTTGAATGTTATCACTGCGTAGACAGCGAAGGCTTCCTATTTTTTTTTTTATTGGAGTGCAACAACATCTGCTCTGGGGTCCAGTGACTTTATATTGTCTTGTCGTCCTCTTGGCCGCCTCAAACTGTGCCTGCTGTATCTATGGTTAGAAAGTGAGAGAAGGGACTTTGTGTATCGTGCAGGCTTTTCTACTGCATCTAGTCCTCACTGTAGATCTTGCAGAACTGCAACAGGCAGCTTGTTTGGATGGCCTGCGCTTTTGCAGTTGGCGGCTGAAACTCTGCAACGTGTGGCAATGCTAACAAATCTAGGGGTAGCAAAGTTTTCAAAGTTGAGTCCCCCCAAGAAACTTTTGGACCAGCTTGGGGGAGCAATTGCCGGTCTTGATCGGAGAGCGCAACGCTTGGCGAAGGCCAGAGCACTTGCGATCCAAGAGGGACTTCTGGTTGGTGTCGGCGTCCCAATTTATCTTCAGAAAGTTCAGCTTTTAGGGTAGGAATGAGGACACACTTGTTGCGGTTGATGCACCATCCCAGATGATGGAACAGGTGGACGGTATCTGCTGCCTGGGTCGCTAGAAGATCCTTTGACTGATTGGCCAGTAGGATGTCATCCAGGTAAACCCTCGTCCTTATGTCCTTCTTCCGCTTCTTCCATTCCGAACTTCCATTCCGCTAGCCTGTTTGACAATGTTTCAAACATTCTTGATTTGACGACAGGTCTAAGGGCAAACAGGTCATCTGGAGACATTCGGCTTGTTAGTACAGTTTCAAGAACTTAGGATGGGATTCCACTATTGGCAGATGGAAGTATGCCTGGCTGAGGTCGATCTTCACTAATCAATCTCTGGACAGGGGGGAGTCCGGAACATGAAAATAACTAAACAGTCAGAAGGGTCTCGCTTTCACAAAGGCATTCAATGTTCTAGGTCTTAGGAAGATGTCCAATTGATCAGGAAAAACTTCAGGAGTGTAATCTGTTCTTTCCAGCACTCCTGATACATTTACAGACTAAATATAGTTGGACATGTCCCGAGACACCTTCGTAATGAAGTTTCTTCGCAGCTGTCTGGTGGGGTATACCAGCGGAGGAGTGTGGACAGTCTTCCAGCTAGGTCGCCTACTGTAATTCCTCGTGCTTCGACTCAGGTGGAAGGGGCATACAAGCCTGGTTGTATACCTGACTTGGAGCTTGACGAAAAATCAACGGTTGGGCCAGGTTTCATGTCAAGGATGTGATAATCACTTCTCTGGGCCTCTTTCTCCAGGATGTATATCAATAGCTCTTTCCAACTGTACAGGTGATCTTTAGAGAAGGTTCGTAAGTCGATAGAATGAAAGAGCGATTGGTATTAATGTTTATTTCTCGACCGGATGTAGGCTCCGGGAGCAAATGAGATGTACAGGTTACAGTGTGTAAATGAGTAAATTATTAATTATAAAAGAAATGATAAAAAATATCAAACACGTATATGAATGATTAAATTATCGGACAAAGAGAAATGATGACATGCGGAAGTCTGCCCGATCTTACGGCAGAAGCCCGACTGGTGTGATGTCGCCATGTCCCTAGCTCGACCCCTTTGTTTATATCGCGGAGTTTTTATTGTGTTAATATAAACAAAACTCTGGGTCGAGCAATAGGTACATGGCACAGGGTTGAACAGGCACCGCTACAGATCTTTGCTGAACCTTCTTGCTCAAAAAGATCTTTGATTCCTTCCAGTATGACCTTTATCACTACATTAAATTCATATTGTTTTGATTAATGCAAGGAAATTGAAAATGGGAAAAAATAAGACAATAAACACAAAAACATACCAAAAAGCTTTGCATATCTCGTAATATGTTAAGGCATGACAAAAAAGTGACGTAATGTGAATAAAAGACTGTTACGGCTCTATCGGATACAAAATAAAAAATTATGTCGTAAATAGAGGTCTGTGGGTAGGAACGTGTGTCAAAGACCAGAAATAGCAGGCTGTCTCTCTGATAATGGATTCCAGGCATCAATCAGAACACAAAATATGAAAATTATCTTATACTTACATCTACTAAGCAACAGTAAACGTTAAAAAAATCTCTCGTTATATTTTTGAAGGATCGGAAAAATCCTATAAAATACTCTGTGTAGTCAAGTTATTATAAGTTCAGTATTGACATACATATTACCTGCGTATAAGATTTTTTAAAAATTCGATTACATATAAATATTGAATAATGAAATATGCTATATGTTTTCTTAATTAAAGGTTACTCCAGTTGCCAGCAATAGATTTGTTCCTACAATGATAAAATAGTAAGTACTTTTGAAATACAATTAATTTAATTCTAGTACAACAATATAAAACTGATCAATTATACATAGTATTATATTTATGTAAATAGTTTATTCAAAACTTGCAGAAAGTAATTAGCTATCGTCCATTGCTATTGCTAAGCCCTGCAGGCAGCTATGTTGAGGCTATATGATCTGTCGTATTATCTTTTGTCTTGGAAATGAATAAAACATCGCATTATTTTAGCAAGCTTTAAAGAGCTATTCGCACACCGAGGCACACATCTTTCACTTACTGTATGAAGATGCTACTTCATAAATTATCATAATATAAATTATCATTATAATAATATAAGTTGTAATAATATAAATTATATCATTAAAGATTTTTGTATAAAGTTATGTTTGCAATCTGGCTGGAGAGAGATATTGCTTTTACTGATATTCAAATAATATTTCTTTTAGTTTATTTACTTAACTACATTGTACATAATGGATTTAATTACATTTAATATATTTAAATAACAGAATGAGAATATTAACGCTTACCCACCGAAGAGAATTTAATTCTCGTGTTTAAAAGTGGGGGACATTGTCATATACATATATTGTTAATGTAATCATTAGTGACATTAGAATAGTGAAAAATGATATAAAGTAAGACAAGTAGAATGTATCTAGAAACATTAGATTAAGTTATAAAAATTAAGAAGTTATTGTAATAATATTTAAAGTAGGTAGGTATATAAATTTTTTATTATAATTATTTTGTGAAAATCTATCATTTTAAATTACAGTAATGTGTTTTGACTTTTCATATATTTGCAGTGACTCAACATCAAATAATAGTAGTAATTCTGGGATCAAAATATCTGAACAATTTAATCACGAAAACTCAAAAAGTGATTCGCCACAAAAATTAAAAAATATCCAATCAGTAAGTCAAAATGTCATTTTTCCAATTTCTCCGAAATCGTCTCCTGCGAGTCAACAAAGTGATGTCGAGAAAATAAAAAAAACTGAGAATACACCCGAACCATTGAGTCATCTTCAGCACAATATACCGCAAATAACTTTCAAAGGTTTGATATCTTTTTACAAAAATATGAAAATTATAATAATAAAGATGCAATCGGCCATATTCTGAACTAAGCAATATTGCTATTTCTGTATCTTGACAGTTATGTATAACATTGTAATGCCGCCAATTTTAATGTTCAAGTTTGACAAGCTTCAAATAAATTAATTCAGTCAATCAGAAAGCTCTAAAACGTAAACAAGGGTTAAGTTAAATAATGAGCTTTCTATGTTTTTGAAGTTTATAGCGTTTTGTGGATGGACATAATTATTAATTTTAATTAAACAACTTTGAGCTTTCTGATTGATTGAATTCATTAATTTCAGTTACAACATAGTAATGCGTATACAATAACTGTCAAGATAGAGAAATAGCAATATTGCTTAGTCCAGGATACGGCCATATACTTTTTTTCAAGTATCGCTTTATGTCGAAAATGCTTATATTTCTCGCAAGGCCTGTAGCCTTGCAATGGTTTTGGATTTATACATTTGATTAAAATTCCCAATTACATAAAAAAGTTAGAAAACCATATCTATGAAAATAATGTGTCCTGAAATTCATTCTCTTATTCATTTATATACATATTTGCATTTACATACATAAATTTATCTGAGATTGTCTTCATTCTGTTTTTTTTAAATATGGTTACCTTCTTGAACCAGCCACATCTATCTCATAAGATTTTTAAATGACTGTGCTTATGTTAACATTTTCATATAATTATGTAATAGTTTTACTGCTTCATTAAGATTTTAACTTTTTAATTACTAATTACCATAGTCCTTCTAATATTCCATACACATATTTGGCATTCTTTCCTCCTCTTCGCACCACCATGGGGACTGAGACATGACAAGTGGCTGGCCTTGTCGCTACCTATAAGCGTAGTCATCCCAGAATTCCTACCTAAAACTAATACATACTTAGCACTCACTTGTTTATATAATTGTGTATTTGGGAAGTTTTACTAAGTGAGAGTAAGATGGTAAGGCTGAGAACGATATTGAAAGGAAAGTGACTGTGGGAAACAAAGTGAATGGTGCCCAAAATGCAATTTTGGCCAATAAAAATCTGTCAAAGGAAGCAAGAGTAGCGGTGCATAATGATGTTCTAGGGCAAACTCTGATATCAGAAAGTGATGCCTGGAATTAGAAAAAAGGAATAAAAGTAGACAATGCAGTGGGAATGCAGTCATTAAGGCGCTTGTGACGACCGTGCTGGCCAGTGCAGATCACCCCTCAAGGAGATGAGGTGTCCCGGGAAGTGTTGCTGCAAAACAGTGATTAGCACTTGCGCTGTGTTTTCCGTTTTCTCTCCGTCTCCACATCCATCTTGTTGAGAATTGGCAAGAAAAACTCCTGAATCATGCGGACATAACGATCAGAAGTCACCGAAACTGCCCGTTCATTTTCTTGGACACATTATTCCAAGCTCACCAAACAGTTCATTTTCTTGGACGCATTATTCCAAGCTCACCAAACAGTTACACATTGTGAATCTAGGCGACACTGATGAAGTTTTCTGGGGTTAACAAGGCTCCAATAGTGCATCTTCTGCTTATTTACTTATCCTGAAATATGGAAATCAGCCTCATCACTGAAGAAAACAAGTGTGTCGTGAAGCATGCCAAGAAGCGCCTCACATACATTTTCTCGAGGGATTTTGTGGATTTTCTTCCTGCACCATAGTCAATTTTTAGGCATGAAATTATAGTTCTTCATAAAGGATTCGCACCACAGAACAAACAGACAACCCAATTCCAGCTACATGTTTACGGGCAGAGCACTGAGGGGATCGCAAAACAGAAAACCTTACCATGTTTTTATTATTTTATTTTTTTTACGCTTCAACAGGCCAGGAGGCCCAGTTACAGAAGCGAAATACGTCACAAAACACTCAGGCTTGAGTAAATCACATAGATTAAAATTGTGACCCTCGGTGTGGGAAGCCAGTGTCATAACCACTGCGCTATGAGGGCCTCCTTGTCAATGTTTTAGGGTGAGCTTGCTGTTTTTTGAAAGCCCAGTTTTTTTTTCACATCACCAGTTTTTCTTAAGTTGTTTACCCATGAGATACTCGACTGCTGGCCAGGAATACGACCATGGGGTGCAATATTGAAATGGGTTGGTATGGAATGCACATTGTGTGGTGATGATTGAAAAATATCCGACAGTTAGAAAAGTTTTTCTCGAGACCAAACGCACGCTCTAGCTTCGTCCACTCCGTGATGCTGACTAAACCAAGCGGAGTTACAACTTAACACCGCACCCTCTCGAATGCGCCAACCCTCACTCCCCTCGGAGCAACCATAGCTTTAGGACGCTCAATTCAAAAAAGCAAGTTGCTCTGCCTCAACCAGTACCTACAAACGACATAGTTTTTCAAATCATGATTTTTATTTGGCAAATAATTAGTCACTTTTATCATTACACCAAATGTCTCCTGTTTGAAATGAAGTTAATATACATATCATAAAAAATAATGCTTATTTAAAATTAAATTAAATTTAAAAATACAATTAATAAAATAAGTTTATTAAGGCTAAGACATTTTAATCAATAATTTCTGCACTTATATTAGGTCCTTACATATGAAATTGGCGTTTTGCCGTACTGTCAAATTTGATCTCAAATATCTTCTCTTTGGTTAGGAATTCCAAATCCAAATTTATACAGCTATTTACTCATGTATTTGTGTTTTGAAAATTATAATTCATTTGTTTTTTCCTCAATTGTTTTTTTCTTTGCGTCACTCAGTTTACAAAATGAAAAACTTGAAATATCGCGTTATTTACGAGTACGAGTTCCACCGTGGCACCAGTGCTGCAGAAACGGCTCGAAGGATTAATGATGTGTATGGCGACGGTGCCGCAAAAGAAAACACAGTGCGTTTTTGGTTCCAACGTTTTCGTTCTGGAAATTTCGACCTGCAGAACAAGCCCCGTGGACGGCCGGAGACCAAAGTTGATAATGAAGAATTGAAGGCTATTGTGGAAGCGGATCCATCGCAAACCACATCCGAGTTAGCTGCAGGCTGCGGTGTTAGTGATAAAACTGTTTTAATCCACTTGAAGCAAATTGGTAAGGTGAAAAAGCTTGAAAGGTGGGTACCTCACGAATTGAGTGAAGCAAATCAACAAACGCGCGTTGACTGCTGCGTTGCAGTACTCAACCGGCACAATACTGAAGGGATTTTAAATCGAATCATTACCTGTGATGAAAAGTGGATCCTGTACAATAATCGGAAGCGCTCATCGCAATGGCTGAACCCTGCCAAACCAGCCAAACCATGCCCCAAGCGAAAATTGACTCCAAAAAAGTTACTTGTGAGCGTTCGGTGGACTAGTGCTGGTGTCGTTCACTACAGCTTTCTTAAATCTGGCCAGACGATTACGGCAGATGTCTATTGTCAGCAACTGCAAACCATGATGGAAAAGCTAGCTGCTAAACAACCGAGGCTGGTTAATCGCTCTAGGCCACTGCTGCTTCATGATAACGCTAGACCACACACTGCACAACAGACGGCTACCAAATTAGAGGAGCTTCAATTGGAATGTCTAAGACATCCACCGTACTCTCCGGACCTTGCCCCAACAGATTACCATTTTTTTCGAAATTTGGATAACTTCTTGCAAAGGAAAAATTCAACTCCGATGGGGCAGTCCAAACCGCCTTCAAAGATTTTATTGATTCCCGTCCGAATGGTTTTTTTAGTAAAGGGATCGATGAACTACCTATGAGATGGCAAAAGTGCATAGATAGCAATGGTACATACTTTGATTAAATAAATATATTATAATAAAAAAAAATCGGCTTTATGTTCCTCCCATACTAAACGCCAATTTCATATGTAAGGACCTAATAATTATCTGACCATATAATTATTAAATTTTAAAATTGTTTTAAATCTCATCATAGCAACATAAAAATAATTACAGTATCCGAATTCAAAGCCGATTTAAAAAATGATGACCGGACTCCGTTAAATGTACTTACACCCACAAGTCCGCAAGCTATAAAAGGGGACGAAGATGACATGAAATCTATTGATGGTGCAACTTATAATATATCAAGAAACAGTTCAGCTTCAACAGATGGCAGTATATCCTCCTCACACAGTCATGCCGATGCTAACGATTATTTAAGTGATGGAGAAATTCCTAATGGTAAATATATTTTTACCCTCAGTCAACACTATCCTTTAGCTCAGACATCATAGTTTAAGCGAGAAGCAAGTGAACATTTTATATATAGAATGGATTTATTGTTGATGTTTTGATATTTTTTTCCCAGAATACATTATTGTTAGTGTTAAACTTTACTTCAAGATGGAAAATAGAAACTGAGGCATTCTATTCATTCAACAAAATCTCATCTTCTATATTTATGAAAATTCTAGCCTTTCTTCACTCTATCCTTAAACGTTTTAAATAAATCTAAATCCTGTCTACCTTTCTCACCACAGTTCTACATTTTATGCAAAGAATTTAAAAAATATATCCTTAAAGAGTTAGTAGTCGAGGGTTTGAGAAGTTAATCCTCATCCTGGGGGTAAGATCTATATTTTCTTTTAATGTATGAGCAATAAGATGTTATTATTGTGAATAATTTTGTTTTCTTAGTAAATTGACTAATAGCCGGTATCAATTTGGTTCAAAGTAAAAGTTTGTTTAAGGGGTTACGTGTAGTCAGGATTTTTAAAAAATCGAATTTTTTTTTTGGTATTTTCTTAAAGCAAAATGTTTCAAAAATATTGTATGAAAATATCAACTCGATCCCGTTATTAGTTTTAAAGATATCCAACGATAACTGTAGGGCCCTCCGCTGCCGCCCGTATTGATACGCGGACGGTACTAGAGCCGGCCGGACTGACAAACGGCGCGACTGCTGCGGAACACGGTTTTTACCTGTTTAATTCTAAGAATAATGTACGAAATTTCTTTTATACTTCTACTTTTAGACATAAGACCCTTTAGGCTAACTGAAATTTGATTTAGTGTTAGTACTTCAGTGGCGGTGAAACCCAGCAGTCAATAGGTAGTTGTGCATGTATTATAATCATTTTCAAAAATTTATAATGAGACGTCATGAAGGTATGCAAGGAATATTAATGATTGCCAATGCAAAGGATTACATTATGGACCTAATGCACACCGGTATGCTGAAAAAATCGATATAGAGCGCATAAAGATTGCTGACCAACGTGCAAATCAGGTCACTCGAGAAGGCAAAATGAGACGTAGATAAAAAAAAATCGACATCTTGGAGGCTTACACATCGGCAGAAGATGTCTTATATGTACCAGAAATAGACGTCTCTACGTAAGTAATTTTTTAAATTGTATTTGTATTAATTATTTATGCATAAAACTTTAAACGCGTTTTTCTCGAAATAACGTTTTCAAAAACGGTGTCCACGATATTTTAAATCTACTTGACAGATTTAAAAGAAATTTAAACATCATATTTTAGGCATTTAAAACTTGTGCTTAATCAAAGGATTTTTTTTTTGACTTAAACTTTTTTTTATATAAATAATAAATGAGTGATTTTTTCCCTCAAAATTCATAATTAAGCTTTCAAAGACCGCCATTTTGCTAAATTTGAAAAAAAATAAAAAAGCTTCGATTAAGCACAAGATTAACTATTGAACTACTAATTTCTTTTTGTTTCATTAAATTTAGATAAACCACTAAGAAGCACTGATGGACACCGCGAGGCACTACTTGAAAAACAGGGGTCAAGAAATGAGATTCTATCGTGGTCCAGTATTAATAATTTTATTTGAAATGTTCGGTATAGTTACTTAAAATATAGTGTAAATCGTTGGTATTATGAATTTAATTAAAACATTAAACAACCGTTCAAAAAAAAAATTTGAAAATGTCTATTTTTTTGCGCCTCTGACTACACGTAACCCCTTAAAACATAGATTTTAACGAAAACTGGTGTTTGATCGGTGGAGAATGCAAAAATCTATACGCAAAATGAAATATTACTATAAACCGAGTTGATGCAACCAGCCCTAAGTATGTATCATAATGTTCATGTTAGTATATCTGTTTATTATCTTACACAGGTACTACTTCACTAAGACAATAGAACTATAAAAATGTATAAATGGATAAATATAAACTTTTAATATTTTTTGTTGTCCTCAGAACATTCACTGGAATCGATCAGAAAAGATGCAACTGAAAGTGTTTTTGATCAAAAATTTCCATTATCAGATAAGTAAGTTTTATTTTCGTAAGAAATATTTTCATTATCCCTTTCAGCCCGGATCGATTCGATCATGCGTTCACATAAAAAAATATTTCCCGCTAACTAAACCGTTTTTCGGGTGCAAACCGGCCTGCAATGATCGTGCGCTGTACTGCGTGTATACGCACCATCATTGCAGGCCGGTTTGAACCCAAAAAACGGTTTAGTTAGTGGGAAATATATATAATGTGAACGCACAATCGTAGAAAACGATCATTAAAATACTGACTTATAGTTATTGCTAAGTTATAGTTGTGCATATTTATTTAATTAACTATGATTATTACAATTTATCAACAAAACTTGAACTTTAAGTCTTTTAACTAAATATAAAACTGTACCAATATAAGTCAAATACATACATTCTTCTTCAAGTATCTAGCCATACCTATTCCTATATTTCACTAAATTTTGTAAAAGATCATTTATTCACAGTAACAATTAAAACAAATTTAATTTTAGAATGCGTCTACAGTGTTGTCAAAATATGTATACGTATGTAAGAACGCACCTGCAGTGCTTGTTAAATTTTTCAATGCCTTAACTCTAATTGCTAATGCTAACTCATCCTCTTTGTTTTTACTAAAAAATGGACATCTCTTTTGATTTGTTTATATTTATAATTACCCACTATGAATATTTTTAGGAAAAGTGAATCAGTTTCAATAGAAGTGATGGCTGAATCTACTCTTAAGGCGATTTCCCAAGAAATTGATTTGTGTACTAAAAAACTCCTTTGTGCACAGGTAAACTTGAAATATTCATGATATGTTTATGATATTTTTAAATTCATTGATTGTTCATGATATATGAAATATGAAAATTCATGATACCTACATATATGAAAATGTTAATGATATATTTAGAGTATTATTATATGTATAAATATAGGTCCTACTTTAGTAGAACATACATGTTACAGTATACTCTCGATTATCTGAGGTAGAAAAAAACGCATTAACCAGGTAGCAAAATATTTCAAAATTCTTTATACAGTAAAACTCTGTTAATTCGAACCCTGATAATTCAAAATTTACCATTATTCAAAAATTTTTAAATCCACAAGTCCCAAAATGTTAATTTTATTATAGATTAACCAGAATAATTCGAAAACTCCAGTTATTTGTAATTCAAAATAATTTTCAGCCCCCCCGCACTATAAATCATAAATACATAGCTCTCATAAATCGTAATTTTTGAAAATTGAAAAAAATATTTCAATTTTTTCACAAGTGAGAACAACAAACATGTCAATATCGGGTACTTTAGTAATAGAAATGTCGCAATCTTTATACAAGCATTATAAATATTGCGTATACAAAATTATTTCTTGAAATATGCAAAAATACAAATGTCTTTCACAAAATTAATGTCTTTTTTTATGAGTTTTACGATTTTTGGCGAATTTCGCAATCATTTCACGATTTTATTTTTGCACCTTGAATTTCAAATTAACGGGGTACCGCATAATTCGAAAAGTTTTTTTGGGTCCCTTGAATTTTGAATTTATGAGGTTCCACTGTATAATTTTGTATATTATGTTAAGCGCTTATTTATTTATTTTTAATACGGATAGTTTTTTCCCAGTCACCCGAAATTGGGAGTTTTCTTTAAAATGTTTTCCTTAATAGTTCTTAGTAAAATCCCAAAAATATAGAGAATTTTAAGATTCTGTATTATACATATAAGCATTCTTCCAAATGAAGTTTGGGCATAATATAAACAAACAAATATCCTGACAACTCAAAATGTGATATGTAATACTATGTGATGATTGAATTGAACACAATTATTATTTTTTATATTTATTAAAACCCTGTTTCAAGTTCCGGGAAGTAGTTTAAATAAAAAGAGTGATAGATAATTTCTCTTGCAACTGAATTATGTTTTAACCATTTCTGGTTGAATTCTATAGACACCTAACTTAACCATGAAGCTTGATATAGAAGATGGAAGGACATAATTGGATAAGCATGCTTAGTTGTCTGCAGAATCACTAAAGTATTTCATAAAGAAAAAGAGCAAAGAGATAATTGAGATGATTATATAGTTCGTGGTGAACCCTGTCCAAAACCCCAAGAAAGTAACATCCGACCGAGAGATGAGAATTGTGGATGGTCTTGAAAACCATTGGATTACTTTTGTGGGTTTTTTAGTGTTTCTACATGAATAAATGTTGTGTTAAGTGTTTTTACTTTAATTTACAGTACATAAAAAATGTTCTATGTCTTCAAAAATCTTAAGATTTACCTACATAAATAAAAAATATATAAAAATGACTGTTTTATTTTTTTAACAATACGATAGGCCATGAGGCCTGATTACCATAGTGAAGAATCTTATTTATGTGGGTTTACATTACCTACTTTTACGGTTAAATTACTGATTTTAAATTAGGTTTTATTTTATTTATTTCATTTTACTACGAGGTTTGTCAATTGTTATTCTCGGTATTTTAGCTGTTGGGTTAGTTCTGCATCCTATGCAATCTAATAAAATTATCAAATACGTGAAATTGAATATAGTTTATGTAGGTATCTCGTAGCTAGTAGTTTCGTTAGTAACCTTCTTCTTTGGATGAAATGCCAATAGTCATGGAGGTAAGTGACATCAAAGTTTTTCATTTTTTTAAATATTTCTGACTTAATTTCTGTAAAACGTAGAACATCACTATTGTAACTTTACCAAATATTAAAAAAATCATTTGCTTCAGTAAATGTCAAATAAAATAACCAGCATCTTAAAAAAAATATTTTTCAAATTTTTGCAAGGTTTTAATCATTTTATTTGATTTGTATCAAAGCGAATGAATTTTTAATATTCAATATAAATTAATTTCATGATAATTACAAAAGATAAGCTAGAAATATTGAAAAAAAATGCAAAAATCACCTATCTCTATAAAATTGCGACCAAGGCATAAAGAATATTTTCTATTAAAAATTGAATTAAGCAGACTCCCCGAAGTTTTTACTACTAGCTACAATTGTAGTAATCGAACTGTTACATCTAAATTCAGGTATAATTTAGAAGACAATAATTAATACTAGCTGTATTATACGAGACACCCTGTATAATACTGTTGTTGCGTACCGCTTTAAATTTGACAATATAGTAAAGCAATTTTGATTTTTTTGACAGTGCTGGAATACAAGCTACATTCTAGAACCAATAACCTTTAGATTCACTTTAATTTTATTATTTTGTATATATGTACCTACTCGTACACTGATCGCCGTTACGATAGTTATTAAACATTTGAATCGGATTGTATTGATTATTGATAACTGTGATATAACTGTTGTCCGGTACTAATGATTGCCTGTCAAATTGCAAAAATCAGTTACCAATCATAGATACAAATAATAGTTATTGTAAACCGCTTAAAATACCATCAATAATCTAAATGAAAGAATAACTTTAGCTGTTGATTATAATATGGTTTTCTTACACTAGCAAAAAGTTAGAGAGCAATTTACTGTTCATTTCAAACTAATCTTTATTGCCTTAACACAATTGAACAATATTTTTATTAAGCAACATATATTAAATAAAATTATTCTAACTTGAAAAATTTAAAATTAATAAACAATAAAATTCTAGGATGAAAACGAATGCCATTGTGATGATATTAGTTATTATCAAACAAAACTATCTAAAGAAAAAGATTTGTGTACTAAATGCCTATGTTATGGACAGGTAAATATATATTATATAATACTTGTATGTTACTAAGCCGTGATTTTAAAACTATGTAGTAACTTAGTCAGCATCACAATTCAACATTCAATTTAATATTTAAAAGAAAGTAATGTTTTTTATTACAAGCCAATTATTTCTTTTAGTAAATATTTACGTACATAAGGATGCTTGTATTTTATTGTTCAACATGAAGATATCCTGAAACTATTTTTGATAGTTATTTTGGGTTTTGTGAATCTCAAATTAACAGTCCGCTACGTGTTTCTTCCATGTTTTCTTCCATGTTCTTCCATTATGAAACCAAGCTTTTGAATGTTTCATTGATGTAATTCTCCTTTATTAAAAGAAGCAGTACCAACCCACAAACATGATTACTGCTGCTTGTTTTATTCTGATATACCTTATTTAATTAATTTTTTACATGAATCGAATAATATTATTGAGCCGGTTTAGCAAATGAAGAAAGTTGGTACATTTTAGGTAAGTTTTCAGGATTTTTTTATCAATTAAATACGAAATAAGAATAAAAGAAATACGAAAAATTATTTATTCAAAGTATCGCCGCTCACTAGCCACACATTTTTGCCATCGCCTTGGTAAAACATGAATATCGCAAAGATAAAAAGACACATTCTTGGAGTGAAACCATTTATCCAACCAGTTTTGCACTTCTTCGCCAAGTGGCCAAGTGCAGCCCAGCCAAACCATGGTCCATCCACAAGTGATTATCAGAAGTGGCCAGGTCTGACGAATACGGCGGGTGTGGTGGTAGATCTCATTTCAGTGTATTGATGGTATTCTGGATAATGGAATGCGATGGCAAGCAGCGTTGTCATGCTGCATTATCACTCGTTTGTGTCTCATGTCCAAATAAAAAAATATTGCCACACCAAAAATGAGATTGTTTGGTACAGTTGTAAAACAATAGATCTGATCCTAATCGGTAAATATATATATATATATATATTAGGTCCTTACATATGAAATTGGCGTTTTGCCGTACTGGCAAATTTGATCTCAAATATCTTCTCTTTGGTTAGGAATTTCAAATCCAAATTTATACAGCTATTTACTCATGTATTTGTGTTTTGAAAATTATAATTCATTTGTTTTTTCCTCAATTGTTTTTTTCTTTGCGTCACTCAGTTTACAAAATGAAAAACTTGAAATATCGCGTTATTTACGAGTACGAGTTCCACGGTGGCACCAGTGCTGCAGAAACGGCTCGAAGGATTAATGATGTGTATGGCGACGGTGCCGCAAAAGAAAACACAGTGCGTTTTTGGTTCCAACGTTTTCTTTCTGGAAATTTCGACCTGCAGAACAAGCCCCGTGGACGGCCGGAGACCAAAGTTGATAAGGAAGAATTGAAGGCTATTGTGGAAGCGGATCTATCGCAAACCACATCCGAGTTAGCTGCAGGCTGCGGTGTTAGTGATAAAACTGTTTAATCCACTTGAAGCAAATTGGTAAGGTGAAAAAGCTTGAAAGGTGGGTACCTCACCAATTGAGTGAAGCAAATCAACAAACGCGCGTGGACTGCTGCGTTGCATTACTCAACCGGCACAATAATGAAGGGATTTTAAATCGAATCATTACCTGTGATGAAAAGTGGATCCTGTAAGATAATCGGAAGCGCTCATCGCAATGGCTGAACCCTGCCAAACCAGCCAAACCATGCCCCAAGCGAAAATTGACTCCAAAAAAGTTACTTGTGAGCGTTTGGTGGACTAGTGCTGGTGTCGTTCACTACAGCTTTCTTAAATCTGGCCAGACGATTACGGCAGATGTCTATTGTCAGCAACTGCAAACCATGATGGAAAAGCTAGCTGCTAAACAACCGAGGCTGGTTAATCGCTCTAGGCCACTGCGGCTTCATGATAACGCTAGACCACACACTGCACAACAGACGGCTACCAAATTAGAGGAGCTTCAATTGGAATGTCTAAGACATCCACCGTACTCTCCGGACCTTGCCCCAACAGATTACCATTTTTTTCGAAATTTGGATAACTTCTTGCAAAGGAAAAAATTCAACTCCGATGGGGCAGTCCAAACCGCCTTCAAAGATTTTATTGATTCCCGTCCAAATGGTATTTTTAGTAAAGGGATCGATGAACTACCTATGAGATGGCAAAAGTGCATAGATAGCAATGGTACATACTTTGATTAAATAAATATATTATAATAAAAAAAAATCGGCTTTATGTTCCTCCCATACTAAACGCCAATTTCATATGTAAGGACCTAATATATGTAGTAGTTATATTTTTTAGAGATCAAATGTTTAGTTTTTTTTAATTTAATTATGATTTTTATTAAAGAACGAAAACAAATGCCATTGTGATGATCCCAGTAAACAAAAAATTTCTGATGAAACAGATGCCTGTATTAATGAACCCTTTTGTACGCAGGTAGTGTTTAAATTTGAATCACATACACTTCAACAACCATTTACTGTTTTTATACATAATTTAGATTAATATGTATTAGCAAAGATTTGTCTAATATCAAAAAAATATATAATAAAATTATTATTTTCGCAGCACATTTTTCTGTATCACATTTAGTTTGTTATCAAAATTATTAACAAATATGTAATATTATTTTAGGATGAAAAAGAATGTTGTTGTGACGTTCCTACTCTTTACAAAAAAAAAATATCTGAGGAGATAAATTTGTGTACTAATAAGCTCCTGTGTGCTCAGGTAAGCATGTAATACACATGCTCTATGTATGTAATTACATTAGTTACTATATTTATATTATTTTGGATGAGATACATAATAAAACTGTATATAGTGGGAGTGAGAGGACAGCCAGCCAAGTCGGTTTACAGCTTTCTTAAGGATCTAGAACTAAATAGATCATAAGTGAATAGATTATTTGAAAGAATAACAAAGGCTGCGATCTGCATATTTGGCTACCCATCTCTGAGCATGTATGACATATATAAATCATAAAAAAAAAAATTTTAAAAAAAAAAGGGGAGGGAGGGGATGGAAGAAATGGTGACTATGGTGTAAAGGATTCTTAAACCAGCCTATGACAGATCATAAGCCCTGTAGTGTGAGAAATGGAAGCCACAAACCATTCTGGTGAGACAGTGGATTCTAATTTTTCCATATATATTCCAAAAATATATACATACATACATATATAGTAACATCCACATTACATACCCAAAGATGGATAAAATTTATGATCAACCAAAGAATACACAAATATGGACATGGTTATTCAGTTCACACTAATAAAAATTGTAAAATACTGTTTATTTATTTTTCCATCTATTTTGAACAGTGCTCGAAAGTAATGTATACTCCTTATAAAACAACTAGCTGTTTGTACCCGGCGTTGCACGGGTTAAGGATTAAATTGAGACTAAATTTGTGGGGGGGAAACCAAGGTTCGATTCGAACGGTATAGATTTGCTTTGAAAATACATATATCAGGGAGAGGGTAAAAGGGGAAGAATGTCACCTATGTTACCCGCCGGGTCCTAAAGAATAAGTTTGCAAATTTTTAGTCAGATCAGTTGAGCGGTACAAATTTGCATCGAAAATATATCAGTGGAGGTGAAGGGTTAAAAGAATAGGGGAGAAATGATGCATATGTTACCTGCTGAGTCCTAAAGAATAAGTTTCCAAATTTTGAGTCCGATCGGTCAAGCGGTACAGATTTGCATCAAAAATATGTCAGGGATAGAGGAAGGGATGTGAGAATAGGGGGGAAATATCACTTATGTTACCCGCTGAGTCCTAAAGAATAAGTTTCCAAATTTTGAGTCCGATAGGTCAAATGGTACAGATTTGCATCGAAAATATGTCAGAGGGATGGGAAGGGGTATGAGAATAGGGGGGAAATATCACTTATGTTACCCGCTGAGTCCTAAAGAATAAGTTTCCAGATTTTGAGTCCGATCGGTCAAACGGTACAGATTTGCATCGAAAATATGTCAGGGATAGAGGAAGGGGTATGAGAATAGGGGGGGGAAATATCACCTATGTTACCTGCTGAGACCTAAAGAATAAGTTTTCAAATTTTGAGTCCGATTGGTCAAACGGTACAGATATGCATCGAAAATATGTCAGGGCGAGGGGAAGGGGAATGAGAATAGGGAGGAAATGTTGCCTATGTTACCCGCCGGGTCCCAAAGCATAAGTATGCAAAATTTGAATCGAATCGGACAAACGGTGTGGATTTGTATAGAGAACAGACAGACATTGAGTATTATAGATATAGATTACATATTATCAATTTGTTTTTTTTTTTTTTTTTGTAATAAATAAGTTTGACCAACCATAAAGCTAACAATACAAACATCAGAAAAACAATTTTTATCATGATAACAATTAAGATGAATTCTGCTTGCAAATTAAGTCAACAAAATTTAAACATTTTTATTTTAGGAGGAAAATGTATGCCTATGTGATGATCCTAGTATGGATACAAAGAAAATGTCTGAAGAAATAGACAAGTGTACCAATAAGCTCTTGTGTGCACAGGTACATAATTTTATCATTACGGAGATTGTTTTTTTTTTACTTTTCCGTGTGTTTTTAACAATGCACACAGATCATATTTGATCCTGATAAAATAATGTTTTTGTCATTATTAAATTCATAATAATAATGATTCCAAAATTACCACTATTACAAAAATATATTTTCTCATAAAAAAGTAGCATGTTTTGATTTTAAAGGATTTTTTTTGTTTTCCAATCTTATGCAGTTCTATTAGAGAGAAAATTTTTATATGATTATACTTATGTTTACTTAATCTAATTAAATTAAATAATACAATTCTAATCTTGGTGACTAAGGGCCGGTTGTTTCAAGTTGGATTAAAGTAAGCGTTCTTTTAAAGCATAGATTTTTACGTTCTCCACCAATCAGACGATCCGTTTTCTTAAAAATCTATGCTTTTATCGACCGCTTAGTTTGATCGAACTTGAAACAACCGGGCCTAATTCATTAGTAAGGGGATCTATTATTATTATATTTATTATTATATACCTACTTATCTGTAGTATTCCCGTACCATTCTCAATGTCTATCAGAACCATAACTATCAATAAATTCTATAATATCAACACATTCTAAATCAACTGGTACTGGTAATATATTTTTTCTACAAAGGACCATTCACTCACATTGGGATTTAGAATCAAATCAACATAACTTCAGTCGCAACTTGCACTTAGAAGAAGATTATTATTTTTGATATTATGTACATACCTACTTATAAGCAATTTCTGTATTACCAGTAATATTGTATACCAGGAGTAAATATTGATTAACTACCCAGTATTGCTGGTAATTGGATCCCCGCAGTACATGCAATAATAATTTTCAGTAAAATAAATCATTAGATCAAAATTACTGATGGTTATTATTAATAATTTAGAATGAAAACGACTGCTGTTGTGATGATCCTAATAATTATCCAAAAAAGGTATTTGAAGAAAATGATCTGTGCAATAATATACATTTCTGTGCACAGGTAAGTACATTATGTTATTTAAAACATATACCTACACGCAGAGCTGTCCCTAGTCAAACTTAGAGAAACTATAAATGCCACGCTTCTATAATGCAAATAAGTGACAAAATATTACATTTTCATAAGCTGTAGGCAAAAAGCCTCTCAGTGACATGAGTCTAAAGTTTTGAGTTCAAAAATATGTTTTAGATTCCTCAGAAAAATCACTATGTGTTTTGTGCACTATTTTTTAATTTTATTAGAATTTTTGATTCATAAATCAACTTTGACACCTCTTGCCGCCAAAAGACTGCCTTACTTGTCTTTTAGGTAGGGACGACCATGTGTACACATGCTCATAAATAAACTTTTGTACACTATAGTGCAATACAGTGAAATCTTGAGTTATGAGTAACTTGATGAGAAATTTTTTGAATAAATATTGACTTAATAAACGAGCGAGATCTTACTATACGAACTAACTCTTTGCCTGCTGAGGGACACATGATCACCATCTGCTTACCATGTATGTGTGCATCTCGATCCACATGCCAGCAGCTGACCACTGACCAAATGATGGCCCTGCATCGTGAGCAATAGAAAAAGGTTATGGAGAAGATCTCATTTGAGCAGGAGCAAGAGAAAAAGATGGAGGAGTCCCTCACATCAAATAAGATAAGTGAGATAAAAAATATGAGAAACAGTGAAAACTTTTGTAGTAAAGCAGCACCGGAATAATGCTGTAGCAGTGCGAGCAATGAACCTGTTTAACGACAATGCAATGTTTAATTTCTGCAAAATCCTCAAAAAGGGACAAAAGCAGGTAATATTGGATAAGACGCACAAAAAGGAAAAAAATTCTGTGATACAATAGATAACATTGATTCCATTGACAGTTAACGGCGTCCTACACAATGTAAAACTAAAAAAATGATAACAACAATAAAAAAAATATTAAAAGATATTTGACTGTTTTTGGGTTGGAAAACAAATCATTTGAGTTTTTATTATTTCTTACGGGAAAATTTGTTTCGATAAATGAGCTCTTCAGATCACAAACACGTTTCCGGAACGAATTATGCTAGCAATCAAAGGATTAATTATAATTATAGTTATGCTTTCGTTCATTTATTTCATAAACAAGATACCTACTGAGATACACGGCAATCTTACATCAATATTGTTTTGCTTGCTACATTGTTTCATTCAAACTAAATAAATATTCATCATCATCATCATATTTTAATCTGCTTAAATTAGATTTAGCCCAAGGAATTAATAAGGTTTGAACATTTTCTGCTGTCTTGCCTGTTCCAGTATTCTTGATCAATCTGGGCCCAATCGGAAAAGTCTATTATCTTTTTATTCCAATGTTGTCTGGAGCAAACAATGAGTTATAAAATTTTTTAGTAAACACTTCACATTAGTTGCTTAAGTCATTAAATGCTTGCCTAATGATCAAGAAAATGGGGATTCAATCTAAACAAGTTTGTCCTATTCTTCACTGGACATCCATTTATGTTACTCTATACATTTTTTCTTACACAAATTATCATTTATTAATAAACATTATTTTCTAGGATGAAAACGATTGCCATTGTGACGATCATGAAAATAATATTAAAAATACACCTGAAGAAATCAATTTGTTTTCTACTAACAAGCTTTCAAGTGTACAGGTAGGAAAGTCTAAAATTTGCGCTGATGTAGTTCCTTAATCGACTCATCCAATATAATTGTATTTATTTTTTTGAATTTTTTAATTCTAATATACTCAACATTTATGCTCATAACTAATTTTTATTCAATAATTTGATCATCATGATTTCTATAAATTAAATAACTACTTTTATCAAGCAAAAGAGTATTAATGGAATGCATATAACATTGTAGAGCAAAAGCGAATGCCATTGTGACGAAATAAAATCAATTCAAAGTATCTCTCGTCAAAAATCTGGAGAGAACGCATACGGTAATATGTATTGACTTTTTTATACAGTATATTTAAACGTTAAAATAATTTTAAAAATATTACATTTTACTTAAATTATTTAATAGTTACTTATGTTACTTAAGTTAAAAAAATATATTATACAAATATATTTTTTTACTATCTACCATGTTATTTCTTCAGTAAATATGTATAGGATTTTTGACTATATTTACTCATTAACACATAGATATCTAAAGTCTATCCAGAGAAACTCATTATGTAAAACACATCATATCCTTCATTAAAATAAATTAGTTGATAGCATAGATGCACAGTGCATTTGATTTTTTTTCTTCTGTTCTGTTCTTTCTTCTTTTTTCTTTTTCTGTTCTTTCTTCTTGTTTTTCTGTTCTGTTTTTCTTTCAAAATTCTGCTTTTTACTATATTTACAAGATTTTAAATATATATGGAGGATGTTAACTTAAATTGGTTCATGTTTGAAACAATGCTCATTTTTTTTATACATATATTGTTTGAAGATAACCAAGTTTCTTTCAGGGCCATCAGAACTTTCGACTAAATCAAAATCTATTTCAGAAGACAAAAGTTTATCAAGTGACAAGAAACTCTCTAATTCTAAGGTAAAACTACATTAATGAAGTTGCCTAATAATATCGTTGGATTAGGTTAGGTACAAATTGTAGACTCAGCTATAGTTTTGATTGGATATAGATAGAATTAAGTTATACAAGTCACGTATTGTCCCGTACTTGATACAACAATAATGCATATCACTTAACTAACTCACTTTCTGGTACCTTCTGATACACTATTAATTAATTAATTTTTTTAAATTTCATTTGTGTTTTAATTATTATTTTTTAAGAATGAAACCCGATGCCATTGTGATGATATTAATAATTATCAAACAAAACCATCTCAAGAAAAAGATATGTGCATTAAAAAGCTATTTTGTGCACAAGTAAGTACATAATGCGTTTCTAAATATTGATATGTGTTTTTATATATTCATAATTTACATGTATAGTAAACTCTTAATATACCGTTACACAAACAATCTAAATTTGAAAGGAAAAATTTGTGGAACTGGATTACATAGTGTTGCATTATGGACATGATTATGCCTGAATGGATTACTCGGTAATCCAAATGCATAAATGATTGTATAGAAGTTCACCATGAATTATACAACTGTTTCCAAAATCTAAATCTCTAAATCATTTTGAAACAATAATTTTATAATGTTTTTTTGCAGTATGTTAGGTACAGTTGGTAAAAAAAATTATGATGCTTGTTTTTTTCAACAACTCTAATAAATCAAGTTAATGTAAACAAATTATTAACAAATTTTAGGATGAATATGAATGCCACTGCGATAATTCTAGTACTTTTCGAATAAAAGGATTGAAAAGTGAGTTTTCTCGAAAATCTGTACAAAAATCAAATGGTAATTATATTGTCTTTTTATGATAAAGTAAAGAATAAAGAAATTAGGAATATTTGTAAAGCGTTGAGCAAATGAATAAGAAAAAAATGGTAAAAAAGATATATAACATAAGTGTTGACAACAGAAAGATGTTGACAAAAGCTGACTGATTGTAACTGACTTTGCTCAACATGCTTCATTACTATAGACGTAGGGTCATATACATACTATCTGTGGCCCGTCACATCAGCAAGAAGTTTTGGTGGTAGTAATCTGTTGTATTCATTAATATATTTTATTAAAACACATTTTTCATTACCTTTGTACAAAAATAACAATTGCTTTTTTTCTTTGAGGCTCGTCATCAGAAGTCTTAAAAAAAAATTCTTCAAAGACTGTTTCAAGAAACAAAAGTTTGCTGAATAACAAGAAAGTCTCCGAATCTAAAGTAAGCGATTCATACACATAAACAATGTTCATGCAATAAACAACACACCAACAAAAGTATAATGATTATAAAATTACACTTGTTTACTCACATGAGTTTTCTGATTTAAAAAAATTGTATACTATGTCGACGGTACCTACAACATATATCTACTGTCGAAACTGCAAAATATCATTATTCATTATTTTATTTAATTTAATCTATATTTTTGGATAATGTCAAAGAAAAAGTTAAATTTTCATTTCAAAAAAAAAATGCAAAGGAAAATGTTACTTTTTTACGTTATCCGAAAAAATAGAGTAGGTAAAATTCATAGGTTAAGATAGTAAAACAATATAACAGATAGTAGGGACAATCCCTGACAGATTTTTTAATTTTTAAAAATTTTATTTTTTACTTTTTATTTATTTAATTAATAATATATATAATATTTTTTTTACAATCATACATGGACAATGTTTACAAATCAATTTTTTTTGTGTGTTTATGTTACAGTGAATCTGAATTTCGTGTGAGTCTATATTTGATTTTAGAGGAATTATATTCAAGGTCATTCTTATCATATCCAAGCAGATTTTCACCAATAGAAATTAATACAATATTTTAACTGACATCTTACTAGGGAAATTATATTTGTTTCCAAAATTTCAAAATTAAATTTGACAGATTAACATCCGTTTCGTAAAAATCTATGCTTTAACGAACTTTATTTTAAACCAACTTGAAACAACCGGGCCTTTATTTAAGTTATTGCGTGAAAAATGTTCTTACTGCGTTATTCATTTCTTCTGTGCATATCCACATTATATACCGGTAAACCGGATTGTACCGGATATTATTAAAATAGTTATGCTGAAGTGTTGAAAGTTTCAGCTGCACCAATTCCCAATTCTTCATTATATTATAACAAGATTCTAATGGCGCATGGGAATATTATCACATCCATCTTATTTTTAATTTATGTAAACCAAGTATTTAAATTACGTGAGAAAAAGATAACATTTGCTGATGACATTGCAATAATTCTTTAGAACAAAACATGCAACGATATTACTATTGCAGCTAATCGCAATATAAATGCAATCAAAGAATGGTTTGATGACAATCTTTTCTCACTTATTTCAGAAAAAAAAATCGTTCTTTTAATATTACAGGACGATGTACCTGTAGATCTAATCAAAATAACGATTCATTGCAAAAATAGTAGTAATGATATTGCATTCAATAACAACTCTACTAGACATAAACCGAAATCTAATAACAAATATTTAAGAATAATAATTGACAAATATTTTAAATGGACATTTTAAGACTTTAAAAAGATGCGTTATTTTGCCTCCTCCTCCACCGAATAGACTAACCTCCACAGAATAGACTAGCCTCTGCGCCGCAAGCGAGTTGTAACATGTTTTCGCCGCTGCGTTATTTCGCCGCTAAGTGCGCGCATTACGATTCAAAATCCTTTGTGACAACACTGCGGTGCGACATTATGCCGCAGCGTTTTTTCGCCGTGCGGCGAAAAATTCGTAGTGCGCGCCTAGCCATATTGTCTATGCTTTTAGAAATGCGCGCATTCATGGACAAAATATATTTTCACAGATAATGTGTAGTGAATCTGTAAATTCATTGATTGACATAATTTCACTGCCCCCACTCTGCCCGACCGGGTAAAATACATTTCTACTAGTGAAAGTACAGTATCACTGGAAATACAAATTCGCTGTAATATATATACCTTACCAAAAAGAATTATGTTCTTGTGTGTGGTGAGTATATTTAGGGACTGTCAATATAGTGTATATAATAGTGACGTATAGTAGGCAGGATATGCTAAATCCGCCCATTCTCACTCCTACTTCTAATTCCTTGAGTTCTTTCATATATTTATCCATACACCTACGAGTTTTAAAGCCATTCTGATATAACGCATCTTGACACATTTTGTACTCATAAACAATGATGTGAATGCTCTACTTATTCATACACAAGCACTACTTCTCTCGTACAGGGATGCAATTGCCTATGTGAGCTTATCCTTCACCCCATATTCAGACAAAACCTCCCACAACTATCATCTTATATTACGACAGATCACCAATATATATAGACATGAAGTAACTTAAATTTCTTGGCACACGGTCTGCTTCCATGGTCCCAAGGCTGGTTCCAATACAATTATTTCATTCTTCTTCAAATATAGCAAAGTAAATTTCCAATTGTTTAAAAAAATTACAACGAGCTTGTAAGTACATATTCAAACAATTATGCAATGGTCAAAAAAGTATAAATATGTTTTTACTTGAAGAGACTCGGTTGGAATAAAATTTGTTTTATTGGGAATTTAATCATGCAAGGATAAATACAACATATAAGGTATATTATATACAGATAGGTACATTAAAGATAGGTATATTATAAATGTGTCTAATTTTTGTAATTAATGTAGTTAATTTTTTATTAAAAATTCTCTCTTATATTCATATATTAATATGCAGTTATTTTCATGCAACACTCTACATTCTGTAAAAATTTGTCAACGGTGGGTATACTCCTCTTATCCCATTTTAAAGAGGTTCAAAACAAAAAGATATTAATTTATAATTGAAGTTACATGCTTTATATTATGGAGTCAAATATTTTAATGTACAGTCGGCTGCTTCATTGTTGCCGTGAAAATTTTGCTTTTATATTTAAGTTCAATTGATAATCAATGAGGTACTTTGAAAAGCAATAAAATAAATTAAATAATCTGTGTCCATCATAGCCATATTGTTAATTGTGATTTGTCAGTGAAAATGAACAGGAAAGAAATTTACTGAATATTTGGGTGAAGGATATTTGGATATAGAATACATAAATAAAATTTTATATTAAAATGACTATTTTTTCCAGAAATCTAGTGACAAAGAATAACGCCAGCTTGATCGTTTCTTTGAGCAAGACCAAACCATTTTAGAAACTTAATGATGTATTATTGTACACATATATTAATAATTTTTTAACTATGCTGAATAAAATTCTACCTAAAATATAATATTTCTAAATGTGAAAATAAAAACTTTACATTCCTGGTCAATGCAAATTAAAATACATTAAATAAATGTAACTGACAGCAATATCTGATGTAGTACGCATTTGGTTTTCTCCTACACATAACATAATAATTATATATATATTTGAGAACTTAACACGCTTATGATGTTAATATTAGAGGATAATACAATTAAATTTACAATTTGAACAGTGGTGTAGTTTGAAAAAGCCCCAACGTAAAATGAAAAAAAAGCAGCTATGAAAAACGATGTAAGATTGTCAGTAGATATATTATACACTTAAGTAGTGTTCATTTCCGGCCATAGATCTCTGTTATCTATCTGTATAAAACTTAATGTCTGTCTGTCTGTTCTCTATACAAATCAACACCGTTTGACCCAAATTTTGGATAGGTACTTATTCTTTAGAACTTGGTGGAAAATATGGACATTTTCCCCTCCCCTTTACCCCACCCCACCACTGATTTCTTCTCTATACAAATCTACATAGTGCGTCTGATCTGACACAAATTTTGCATACTTATTCTTTAGGACCCGGCGGGTAACATAGGCATTTACTTTTCCTTCCTACCCCTTCCCCTTGATATATTTTCCATACAAATCTGTGTCGACCGATATGACCAAAATTTCGTTTATTTGTTCCTTATCCCCCCATCCCTAATAATAATAATTTCGAATGTCTGTCCGTAACGTCCTATCCAATAGCTGATCTCATTGTGTAAAATTGTTATTTATTAAAAATATAAACATTCACTTTATGATTTTTTAAATAAAATACTCTGAATTAGATTTTTTTAAATATGTATTGAAATTTTTTTATAGATAATATTTCAGTTTATTGAAAATTAAAACTAATAAGTGCATCCATTACTATATCGCATAATATGTCATTGGTATTAATAATAATTAATCAAAAAATATATTTCTCTATTTAACAATGTCCGTCACTTACGCTACCAGATGGCTCAAATAATTATGAGGTATAATATAATAATGAAAAGCAAAAAATCATAATTATCTATTTAATAATGTCCATCACTAACGTTGTCAAGACGCTACGCTACTCTCTCGCTGTTCTCGCAGCCCTAACTGGCGGCCGAAATATAAAATAAAAGTACTTACGTCATTTTTGACGGGTTATAACTAGTTATCATTAAACACCCTTATATACACAAAAAAAACGAGAACATTTGCTGCTGCCGTGAGCGGCCATGACAAATGTAAAAAGAAACTGATTCCTACATTTTATTGGATTAATAGGTAAGTACGCCGCTTTCTTTTCTTATTAAAATTGTCCTTAGAACTTAATGTTTCGCGACCGTTCTAGGACGGGTTATAAACACCAATTTTTAAGTTAATGTCTTACACTGGTTTATCATAAACAGATAACATCTAATTATATTCATACAAATTTATCCAACAAATGCTTTTTTAATTCATATTCACAGAGGCAGTATATTTCTTATAAAAACAAAAAACGCGAACGACATCTTTGTAGATTCCTTGTGAAGTTTTCATCTGACGTTTTTATATTGAAAACAATAAGCAAAGAATGTTTTCCGGCATTGCTAATAATAAGACGGAGGATGAAAGATGTTACGACATTATGGACTAATCCCACCCGTTATCGAAACTGATCTCGGTCCAAGTTGCGCGCAAGAGACAGGGCCGAAGTCAAATTCACAGATTATTGGAAAATTTCGGTACGAGGAACACAACTACAGGGGGTCCTCAATATTTGTCATTAATACGTTCCTGAGGGAAGGATGAATATCAAAAAAGAAGGACATCAAACGAATGATTTACATACGAATTCACTAAAAATGGTTTAATCATATCTCAGCCCCTAATCTTGTCTATCTACAAACTTTGATATTGCATATCTTCATAACTTTTGATACTTGGTTATGTTTGCTTCAACATTTTCGACTCACTATCAAGGCAGGAATCCATCTGTAAAGTTTTTGCTATTAACTATGAGATACCCTGCATATTGACAGAAGGAGCAAGAAAACTTTGTAAAAATGCTATTGGAACAAAAATTTACTTAAGGTGTTGCCATAAGAATCGCCTTTATATTCGGGTATTTGCGAGAGCTGCCGAAGGTTGATGAATCTTTGTATCACCCCCACCCCCCCCCCCCCACACATACCTCCGGTTCGACACTTTGAGGGCTTCACTCGTTGCCGTACAACATGTAGCATAATTCATCTCTATGTATTATAAACCTCTTTGGTGCAAACACATCAAATGATGTTATACGCTGATTATTTAAACGATGTTTGGGTGCCATTTGTCGAGGAATTTCTGCATTTTGAATAAAAAAAATTAAAAAAAACATAAAGTACCTACCAACAAAGATTGTTTCAGCATTGTACTATACGAGTGAGTATACCTATTTATTATGTACCTACACCTCGAACCTTAGGTGATCAGTCGACACTTTGAGCCCGAATGTCCGATCCCTGAGGGTGGGTCTGTGGGGCGCCTCACCCGGTGCGTTTATTATCAGTCAGCGAGACGCTGCACCGGGAGCCGCCGCCCGCCGCCCGCTCGTATTACCGCCAGCCGGGACGCCGCGACGCCCTGCGGCGGCACATGACGGCCGTCCCGCACAGTGCAGCCGGGAACCCCGCCAGATCAGCCGATGTAAGTGATCGGATGCTAATTAAATCGACGATTAATGCGGTGAACTTTTGTGGAGGAAACGGCGAGTGCCCGCCGATCGGAAAACTGTCCTATTCTAATTTTTACTTTCGCCGCGACACCGGCCGCCGAAGTGTTAATTGATTTTGGCAGCCGGGAATACTACCGGCGCTCTTTTGGCATTCGTTTTAATTACTTGTAAGGTTGGTATTACTCGCATACAATTCGGAATGATGCGTAGACAGTTGAAACATGCGCACGTAGAAAGATATATGAGGGATATAAAAGCAAAAACAACAATATAAAAAAAAATGTTTTGAATGCAGTCACCGAGGATTACTAATTTAGAATGTACTGAATTCGGGATTTTATAGGAAATATAGTTCTATTTGTCTCAAAATCGTGATTCCAAACACTATTAAAAGCAAATACAGCAATATCCACTTCAAATGGTCAAATCCCCAAGGATATGTCTCAAAATGGCCGCTTCATACTAAAGTGAGTGTTGATGTCGACTTTAGACTGAAACATGTTGTTAAGACTGCAATGTCCACTATTTGGCAGCAAACGCAGTAATATCCATATTTAAATGTAAATATTTATTTAAACTGGTATAGGTACCTACTTATAAAAGAAAAATGAATTGTTTTTAAAAACTTTTTTCCAATGAGATGTAGGTTTCATACACTCCAAAGAATTTTCCTTTAGTAGGGACAGGTTTTTTGTATTTATCTCAGACACACTCCAATGGGATATAGCTGCCTTTGCTTTTGTACCCCACATATAATATATCCTGGCAGGGTGAGAAACTTGTATTGATTGAACCACAGTTTTTGAGCTACCTCGAAATTAAGAGTCAAGAGCTGAACTAACATTTGTCGCCGAACGAAATGTCAAAATTTTCACTTTTCCTTAGTTATCCTGTCACACACAGTCGGTAGAAAATTGCGTTGAATTGACGACTGAAATTGCGGGTTCAGGAAAACAGCGAGAGAAGGTTTTAGTCAGGTTAGTTTAGGTTGGAGGAAGCAAAATTCCAGGAAAATTATGCCGAAGTTTGATTCCAAAAAAGACTAAATATTTTTTTGTCTTTACAAATATTCTTTTTGGCAAATTTCGATATTTTAAGTTTTTTTTTAATTAAACTTAAAATTTTGTTTTAGTACTTTATCTAGACATATTAAAGAATATAAGCAATCCGATAAAAATAAATTAAAAGAATTCAACCCTTTTATAACTAATGAAAAATGACTAAAAATAAACATTTTCTGAATATTTGGATCGTTTGAGCGAGCCAATTTTTTGCATTACTTTGTAGCTTCAAACGCAATGCAACTTTTAAGAACTATAACGTTAAAAAATAAAATATTTTTCGCGATAGTTACATGGTGACACACCCTAGTATATTTTTACACATGCGAGTATGGCAAAAAGATCAATGCTTATAGAAAATCATTGAAACATATTTTTCATCTCACAAATGCATTTTTTGGTTTTTCTGGGATATTCTGCCATGTTTATACAATCTTTTTGGTGGACGTTTCGGATTCCACTGCATGGCCCATCATCGGGGCTGATGTGGACCCTGCAAAGGGGATCCGAAACGTCAACTAGATCCAAGATGAAATACAGACGATTAAGACACATGGCAGAAAATACCTGAAAACTCTAACCAAAAAATTCTGAACGGCCGTAAAAACCTAAAAACATTGGTAAATGTACCTATTTTTTCCATTTTTTTATTATAAGATGTTGATATTTTATCTGTATCTGAAAGTGCAAAAAATCATTTATATACATAATATTTTGTTGTATATAAATGTGTTATTTATATAAATTATTAATTAATTTTTCCAATGATGAGAGATTACAAAAATAACAAAGATCATTATTATTATTACAGCTGCAAATAAATAAATTAATACTCCCGCCATTCTTCGGTTCGTAGCTGATAAACTAAAAAACAGTCATCCAGTCAATGGAAGCAACACATTGCATCAATCTTCTCTCTTAATTTAAATTCTAAACCGTATTTTATTTGTTCATTTGACGTGTTTGTTAGATGCCTAGCTGAAAGCTTTCACAAACATCGCAGGGCTCGCGCGACTTCTGCAGTCGCGGTTGATTCTACGAGCTTAATAGCGTGACGACATTTCTGGAATTCTCACGTGGTCTTTAAAAGCAAAGATTGCGCGCGCAACTATGAAGTTGTAGTAAACAACAATAGACTGCACAGTGTGCTAGCAAAATATCGACAATTATTGGAACTTTAAACATTAAAATTTTCATTTTAATGTACACTAAATTAAACATTATAATACACACGTTGAGTTATATTTATATAATTGATATAAATTAACTTTGTTAAAACCACTTATTTATTGAAAAAAATTCAACAGGTTTCGAAGCCGATGGCTTCTTCGTCAGGATAACAAAAATAATATTTAAAAATCGAAGTATAGATCAAAATATTAAAAAGTTATATATGGAAAATGATAATATAAAGTACCTACATAACATGAAAATAAATTTAAAAGATAACTATTTGCAAAAAGGAACTGATTATTTATTACATACTATTTACACTCTTTCTTATTTTCAAAATTTCTAATTTATCAAATTGTGATTCTGTATAATTTGTATGTAAAATTTGTAAACCCTTATTAATATCAAAAGAATGATCCATAGCCAAAACATGGTTAGAAAATTAGGAATAATTATTACTATTTAAACACCTTAAGTGTTCCTTAACTCTAATTTCAAAATTTCTACACGTTTTTGCTTTATAAAAATAATCACAATCATTACAAATTAATTTATAAACACCCGATTTTTTTTTAAAATTATCCATATCTTTATTATTTAATATGTATTTATTATTAGTATAAAAAGCTGGTTAAATAACATTTGAAATATTTTTTACTATTGAATTAGAAATTTATATAGTTTACTACTATAGTTTCGAGAGGAGTAATTCTTCTAATCATCAGGTGTAATTAATAACTAACCTTAATAAGTACATAATTTTGTCGAGTTATTCGAGTAGGGCTGGGCAGAGGGTCGCGCAGTGGGGAGGATTTTTTTGTTCATTAGGGGAAATAAATTTAGAATCTGAGACGTGTTGTGGAATGTTATTAATAAATGTTTTCTCAAAATTTAAGTTCTTTAGGATTTCAAAAGTTCATTATCAGTCTTTTATGAAGAACCGAGTTATGTAGTTTGAATTTATGACCATCAAAAGAATGGTTGGTGTCAATAATGTGATTGATGAATTCCGAGAAGTTGTTGTTCTTTAACCAACTGCGACTTTCCTTTACTCTTATACTTAGGTTTTACACCTGATAATGAGAGAGACTGGTATTCTCAAATCTATAGTACTAATAAATACTTATAACTCTAAGTTTAATTTAGTGTAAATTTAAATAAATAAAATGTCGCAACGTAAAAAAAACTGCTATATCCATCAATAGATTTAAATTAAAATCTTCTGTCATTGAAACGAAAATCAGAATGTATGTTGTATTTGTTGGTAATAAATGTAAAATAATATGTTAAATGTATCATAAATCTCATTATAACCCAAGGTACCATACGTATACCAAGCCACATTTTCAATTCATTTAAAGTCTGGTTAAGCTACAGTGCTATTTTCAGAGTAGCGTATTTACAGCAATGAAGATAGTTTAAATACAGATAGTGAGTCATAAAATACCTTAAATTCCTATGTTTGAACTAAATGAGTTGTTGTTGATGCCAAGATTAAGTAAGTTATTGTTATCACTGACGGGCACTGTAAATCATGAGGTGTTTTGACCGTGCATTTTTGACCCACTTGAAATCGGCGAGTTTTTAAAATTAGAATTCGCCCTTGTGACTTAAAGTTAAAAATATTTATTTGGTGATGATGAATTTTTTTTATTAATATTGATTTTTTATTTTCAATATTCGTTTCGTTTGGCTTGGCTAGACGCATTTAAATAAAGTACGTTTACATTGAGTTTTTATTTAACATAGAACAGAAACTATCATCACAAAGCTATAAATCTTTTGATCGTCCTGTACCAAGAAATAAATATTTATATTCCGAAATATACATAATATAATCGTGCACATATTATTTATACGTAGGTAGTATTTGCATACAGATTTAGAAGCTTTTATGAGACGTGTTTCAGTACGAAATCTGCGATATGTGATATCGCGAAAAGCGCTTTCCTATTGAACAAGACAGTTCCATCATTCTAAAATGTCTGAAATTGCACACAAGCTTAAGGTTCATATACACATTTTATTATTATTCAATTAATCATATATTTCTTCAATTCTTTCAGATTCATCCAAAATACTATTGTACCTATGTACTTCGCAAACGCGTTTCCATCTATATCATGGCCGTACAAGTAGTAAAAGCATTTTTTACTTTATTTTGATCATATTTGTTATTTTGATTGTATCTATTAAAAATAAATTTTAGTAAAAAAATATCTATTTTGTTCTTCTCGTGTCTTATCTGTTAAATTCACGTTAATGTCACCGCTTCTCAAAAACTCTACAGGAACACCTACTGGCCCCAACACTGGTTTAGATTCTTCATCTAAGATGTTCCTCTTCTTCCCAGCTTACATTAATCGTACCCGGCATTGATTGATCGAGTAGCAGGATCTGATACTTCTCTAGATATCTCATTACATGTTGGAGATACTGAAGTTTTCTATTTTCTATTGGTTTGAGTAATCTTTTTCTTAATTCATTCTAACCGCAACTATCCATCTACCCGATTTTGAGCATTATTCTGTTTATATACATTTCAAACGCTTCAAGTCGCCGTATCATTTCTCAAGTAAGTGTCCATGGTTTCATTTCATAAAATAATACGGAAAACACATAACATTAAGCAATTTGCATTATCTCGTACAAGTGAAGTGATAGATAAATACAAAAAATAGAATATTGTATGTTTTAGTAAGATGGACTCAAAAGTTCTATCTGGGAGGGCAAATAAATTGAATCGATGTACAAGTTCGTAAGGTTTTTATTTTAGAGATTTTTAGCTATTTTTGACATGTAAATGTCATTTTAATTCTGTAGTATAGTTTTATTGAAAATTTGTGAAAATTTTCAATATGTAGAAAATTTGTGTTAATTTCTGGCTAAATGAAATAGAGTACAGGACAGTATAAAAAAGTGAATATTTTCACTGTATCGTTTTTTTTTAGTTAATCTTGTATTTATTGTGGAAAATGAAAGCGTAGTCTATCTACCAAGAATTTCTGCTGAGAAATGCAGCTTTCATTTCTAAAGTTTATAGCTAACAACTCCGTTTCCTTAAGGTCGGAACTCGATCGGGAAGATAGTATCGAGTGATTTTTTAGTATGATAATGCCCGTTTGCACTCTGTTAACATTACAAAAGTGACTATTCAGGAACTCGATCGCGAGGTTTTTCCATAGTTCTCTTGATCTTGCTCCATCAAATTGGGTATTTTCCGTTCTTTATTCAACAACCTTCGAGAAATGTCATTTATCAAAGACGCTGTTCTTCAAAATAGGCTTAATAACTTCTTCTCCGCCGGATTTCTTTAGGTATAAAATCTTGGCAGTCAATCATAAACAACAAGAAAATAATATGATTTATTAATTTATGTACTTTGTACATATTTAAAATAAAAATGCAACGAGATTGTGCGTGAACCTATTTCTTTACGAGAAAAACATTGATTTTTCATTTATCTATTCATCTAAATTAACAAATGTACTTTTTTCCTGAATGATTGATTGTCTCTACCTTTTTTTATTAGATCGGAAAATAAATTCATTTTGTTTTGTTGAAAAGACAATGAAGCAGCATATTGGCCATTTAAAAGAAGCTTGGCCATCACTTTTATACTGTTTCAAAGAATTAACGTACTGCGTATGGGCGTCCTCTCCCGCGGTTCGTTGCACCGCGCCACACTGAATAGCTGTGTCGATCAATACGCGTGCACTGTTTTATTATGATGCTGTCTGGGAAATGCATCGAGCAGTCATTGATATTTCCGGCAGCGAATATCTCCCTGTCGTGGCTGCCCGGCGGCGCCCGGCCTCCGACTGTCCCGGCGTGACGGCCGCTCTTCACTGGAGACTGGAGACTCGTTTGTTTCCCTCAGACGACTTTCATTTTGTTTTACAGTCGTCTTTTGTTTCGTAGAGAACATTGGCGTAACTAAAAAAAATAGAGCTCCAATGTAAAGTGTAAGAAATAGCCTTCTGTAGGTTCGTGTATTGTATATGAGGAGCATAAAAGAAAAAACAGCAAATTTGAGATTCCGTAGAAAATATAGCTCTAGCCCTTCCAAAATCATGTTTCCAAATCTCCATTGAAAGCAATGGTAGCAATATCCAATTCAACCAATCAACTGTCACCTCATACTAAAGTGAGAGTTGATGTTGATTTTAGACAAAAATATCAAAACGATGATAGCAATATTCAATTATTTAAATAGCAAAAGCACCAATGACATTCAATGAATGGAAAACTTAAACTATGTTATCTGTACTTTAGTATAATTATATTTTAGGTACTTCTCAAGTTTCAAAGTAATCAGAATTTCTCATCGACAGCGTTTAAAACTAACTAGCTAGGTACATTTAAAAATAGAAAAAAAGTGCACGGATTGAGTGGAAATACAATTAATTAATGAAACCCGAGTAGTAAAATGTAATAAAACTCATGTAAAAATAACATACTTAGTTTATGTTTTCCATCCACTCAATGGGCATTTTGAATAATCTCTACAATGTTAACGCCAAATCTAATAATAATACAAATAATTCAAGTTTTCAAAAAACCAAAGTTTAAAAACCAGATTTAGAGCTTTATTAATTAGATTTGAAGAGGTTTTGGTTTGGACAGTGTCGGCTCTGGACTCGATACTGTAAGTCGTGCTGGAGCGGACACATGTTTTGTAAATTCGTACCTTACTCTGGATATTCATGTGTTTATTTTTCGATTTTCTTTCCTTAAGCTAAATTAATTCCATTAAGCTTTAAATCTCTGATTAAAGATATACTTTTATCTTATGATGAAATTATAAGCCAAACCGTTAGTTTAGCCATGATTGCGAGAATGATTGTAAGATTTGTATTCGATTTAAAAGATAATTGGTAAAAAGCTTGGAACGAAGAGATCGCTCTTGAACGAACAGTGCTGCACTGGTTCGAAAAGTTCACGCAAGGAAACGTAAATCTTGTAGATGAAGATGGCCGATGACTACTAATAGAAACTAAATATCCAACAATTGTAATCTCGTTCACTAATCATCGTATAATAATCACACAATTACCTACATTAGTAATCGTCATTACTATAAGAGACTGGAAGGAAATAATTTATTTTTTTAAGTATTTTTTTAAAGTAATTGGCTGCGTTGGTGCGACATCTGAAGCTGCCAACCTATAAATCGAATTGCAATCGAAATTTTTAAAATAAATGTAATGTGTCACCATAAACACATCATTCTTGACCCAAAATAATAAGTTCATATATAAATCAGTTATTTCAGGGACGCTGGGCAGGGTTGAATCGGTTTAAAACGACGGGGTCGGCGGCGAATCTACATCTACATAATACTAAAAGATCCAGTGAATGTTGGATACGAAATACAGTTTCCCAGCCGCGCACTTGTTGCGGTCAGCAGCTGTCCATGATTTATTCATTTTAAAATAGCTTTGCATGTAACTGGACTTGTAATATGGCAGAAGGGAGGAGGAATACCGAAATACACCGGCCCTATTCGACGAACACGTCATTCTAAATATTTCACCAACAAAAATATCTGTAAATTGTGACGCAAATTTGAGTAAGTAATCTAAATGATGAGAGGAAATATGTAAAAATAAATATTTTCTTCAAATGTGGAATATAATGGCAAAGCCAGCAACATCCTAAAAATGTTTTGAATGCACTCACTGAGAATTACTAATTAAAAATTTACTGAATTCTAGATTTTATGTATCTATCCCTTCCAAAATCATGTTTCCTATAAATTTATAGGATATTTTTCCTATAAAATCTTCAATTCAGTACATTATGAATTAAAAGGGAATTCTCGATAACTGTATTAATTTTTTTTTTGGACATTGCTGCATTTGCTTTTATAACCCACATATTAGGTATGTATTACGTTTGTATGAAAATAATCTGTTCGTGTTTTCTGAACACTGATTTTATTGAATACTGATGAAAGTGTCAATTAGTAATAGTATTTGAATTAATATAATTTTAAAGTGCATTTTTTTGATCTGTATTTTGCTAACATCGACGTAGATTTTATTTTGAACTTTGTTTCAAATATGTCTGTGACCTATTGAGTTTAAGATTGAAGAGCAATGCAAAAGCAAGAGTAAAATAGCAGTAAAGTTTATTAACTAAATGATGTCTTTGGTGTGGGTACATTTAAGAAATCTCAAGTCTCAAAAACCTGTGTACCTATGAGAGCCTTGAAGATGAAGAAAGTCATGGGCATCCGATAACAACCAACTAAAAGCGTTCGATTGCAACCAAAAAAGTTAGGTGTTAGTAATTCAACAATTCTGGACCTCTTAAAACATCCAAAATAAACAAAAAAGCTCAAATATTGATGCCGTACGAAATAAATCAAAAAATTAGCCGTTACGAAGTTTTGCTCTAGGTTTGTTGGGCTTCCTCACAATCACCTGTTTTACCGTTTTGACTACTTCAGATTAAGGTTTTCAGCAGTTGCGGAAAGAATATTTCAAGATTTTAGCATCACATAACTCTGGAATTTTACACCACCGAAATAAATAAGCTTGTTGTCTATTTGCATAAATGTGACGATAATCGTGGTGCTAATTTCAATCAGTAAAGTCAATTAAAATCTGAGAAAAATGTGATTTAATTTAAAAATCATAAAGGACAATTATTTTCCTACCAGTCTAAGACTAAAATGGAGTTATGGCTATTCAAAAACAAAATAAATATAAGTATATGTTAATTTTATATCATTCTGCTTTTATGTAAGCACGTACCTGATCTAACCTAACTTATAACTGAGTGCATTTGACAAAAAAGATAGATCAGGAATCTATCCTGCGAATTATCCACTTATTTTTACATAGTCTTATTTAGAGAAGCGTTTTTCTATCGAAGGCATAGTTTTCATTCTTTAAAAAAATCAGTTACACTTATTAACAGTATACAAGAATTGAGGGCTCGGGAAGGGTCCTTACGCAGGTCTCAGAATTCACCTACCGAAAATGATGATCGATTTTCATTTTGAACCTTCTTTGCTAAGAAATATTTGTTCATTTTTTGTTTAAAAATTAGAAATCTGGTTTATTTATTAATTGAGTTATTCATTTAATTTGCATTACTGTTATTCTTCAGAAGTGAAAGATAGTATGAAGGAATCACTTCTGCATGAACAGTGCGATAATGGCTCGAATTATTTGGGGACAGAGATGTAAGCCGTACCTACTGCGTTATACATTCGGTTACTGTTGAAAACCAACGAATTGAAGGCTGCAGTGGAATAAAAAATACGACAAAACAAGTAAACTGATTAACTGAAGGGGATCGATATGCATCGTGACAACCTTCCTTTTCAATTTTTTAAGCGCCTCGATAAACATTAATAATAATACGAGAGAAGCAGCAGATTTTTTTAAAATAATTCATACGTTCTAATCCATCTGAGTTTTATTCCACAGGCACTAATAAACTTGCAATTCATTGAAAAAATGCGAATATTTAAATTTGATTCTACGCCCAGCTTTTGCTCTTAATTAATTACTTTCTCCAAAAGTTTATTATATTTAGTTGAATTAATAAAAATCCGGGTTATTTTCAAAACAACTTGATAGTTTCTTAGATATCGAGGGTAGAAAGCCGAAATGGCGTTAGTAATTATTTCAAACTTTATAGAGCAAAATAATGTTTTATCAATCTGATTTTGTCAATGTTTCTTTTATTACTAAATGATTTCCATATATATTATCCAAAACATGTATGGAAATCGTTTAATAATGAAAAAATATTGTCAAAATCAGATTGACAAAACATCATCTGTAAAGATTGAAATAATCATTAACACTCTTTTAGCTTTCTACCCTCGATTATGTGATTTAAGTATAATTATAATTCAATACGATCAGTGCATCAAAACTTACAAGATTGCATCTACGATATATGTACGTATCAAATAGAATATGGTAATATCGTCCTTTTAGACTATACTAAGACATTGGAGTAGTTTTGAGATAATCATCCGTATTCTGAAAATAACAATGTCTGGATCTTTAAGATCTTTATCCCAACACTAAATAGACGATAATAAAAATTAAAAATGTCCAGAGCGGATTTTGTAATTCTACGGCTCAAATACACTGTATTAAAAGATGATATAAGAAAGATTGTTTCTTACAATCGTATTAATTTCTTCATCCACAGCGTCCAGATGAAATATCGTGGCTAAACTTGTCATGACCACGTTCGGCGTTACCGCGTATTCAAATCTTCCCATCTTGACAGATAACAATTTACATCTTTCTCCCTCCCTCATAGAAACAAACACCGACGTAAAGCTATCTCTCGTTTATTTTTAATTTTTATTATCGTCTATTAAGTGTTGGGATAAAGATCTTAAAGATCCAGACATTGTTATTTTCAGAATCGGGCCGAATATAGTTTTCAAATTATGAGTTTTTCCACTAAATACGAATGTTTGTCTTCATAATTCATTTTGACCAATATTTCAGTTAGTGAGTTTTACCTCTAAAGAAACTATATTAGTTTTCCTTGTGCAGTTTGCCAAAACCGAACGTCAGTGAGAGTCGAGATATATCCCCGCTTACTTGCTGTCATTCACGGGACGCTTAATGAGGCAAAAGGTGTCAGTGACGCGAGCAGCGCTCACCGGCGTCACCGACGCCTGTGCTTTTGGACAGATACTTTAACATTTATTTATATACTGCCACGAAAACAGGTCAAGATCTTCAAAATGTGAAATTCTCCCCACGCCTTTTCTACGTGTCAGCACACGGAATGGTAACGAAGACGGCTTAACAAAAAAGTAAGCATTGATAAGCGGGGTTTCTAATTTTGGTGACATGACATGCTTGTTGGTCTAGCGCTTAAGACTCTCGCCTAGTAACCCAGTGGTCGGAGTTACGAGCATTACTCCAGGAGACCAGCAAATTAGTCTTAATGACCATTAAATTGGATGTACAACGTCAACGTGAGTTTAATTATTATTTTATATTTACTACTCAAGTTTCGAGAGTATCAAAATCTCTCATCAACCGGTAAAGTATTTAACTTTGATACCACAAGCGTTTAATACTTTAGCTATCGATAAGAAATTTTGAAACTCTCACTTTTTAGCTCACGTAAAGGTAACAAGGTTTATGTTTTTCATCCAATTTGATGATCATGATGAATTAACGCCAAATTCATAAAAAATCCTATTTTAATAGTAGTGAATATTAATGTGATACGTATTATGTGCACGTCTCTATTTTTTAATAATTTTTTTCCTAATTAGTCAGTACGCAATATTAATAGTTATTAAAAAAAACTCACTCGAAAATGTCAAAGTGTATTTTTATTATTCATCAAAATATCACTTTCCTGTTGTTCCTGAAATAAGTTTCCGGTTACTGAGTGGATAATTCAGATTTCTCATCGGAGATCAAATTAGCAACAGAACGTGTTCGCATAACTATACTACGCATTTGAATCTGTATTCTGAATATTATTATATTATAAACAATTTGCAGCTGCAGTTCTCCCTACTGCCAAAGAAGTCGGCTGTGACTAAGTGAACTTCACGCTATTTATACTCGCGATGAAGTAACGACCAACATTTTTCCATGTCCCGCCCCCTGCCTAGTGACGGATAAACAAGCAAGCCAAAGTTTTGCAATCGACGAGATTTCATTAATGAATTATGCTGATATCTTTAATCTTGCGCGAGTTATATTTTTGATTTTAATATCACTAGCTACTGATTTTCTTTACATAGGCATTTTCATTAAAACGCTTTAATAAATAAAAATTTTCTTCAGACTTAAAACTAACTTGTTTTGTCAATTATGAAAAAAATTATATTTTTGAAAAAATAGCTAAATGGAATGATTTTTGTTAATTTTTTTTATGACTCGAGTTTAAAATTGGTAAATTGCTCACCTTTATATAATAATATTAATAGTGCAAAATAAAATACAAACTTTATCTATAAATACGCTATAATTTTTTAAATCACTGCAGATAACTTATACAGAAAATATCCTGATTATTACATCATTCTCCTCTGAGATTTTTGTCTATCGTATCGTCATATGTGCTAACCTGACATTATTTAGGTAGCTCTACCAGGCGCCGTACTTCGTGTCAAAGCATCAGACTCATGATCCGCATTATAAATTGGGCATTTTCTCGATGAGAAATGTAGGATTACAGAGCGGGCGTCCGTCAGCCGAAAGCGGCGTCGGGACGCCGGCCGACGCCGCCAGTGAGTCGACAGGTCGCGGGCAACGACACACGCTATTCGATTGCTGTTCAAACGTCAAATTTCCTCGGCCTCGATTTGATTTTGACATAATAGTGTGTAAACTTCGATAATCGAGTGCAATTCCTTTCGCCTATACAACGGTAAATATAGCTAGTTCTGAAGCTATTTTAATAATTCGAGGGTCACGAAAAACAAGTGTTTTGTATCTACATAATTTAAACTTAGTTTTCAATCGTGAATAAAAAAGAAGTGCGAAACGAAACCTGCTATTAAAATTGTATATTTAATGAGTGATGTGTTTTCAAAATATGTTCATTTTTTTATGAGAAAAATTCTCAAAGTTTTCCCGCCTTTGGTTCTCTAGAAAGTTTCTCAAAATTATCAATAATCTCAATGTGTAACTAGTAAACATCGTTATATTCAACTTTCAACGTTTATATTGAGTATTTCAAATATTTTATATGAATATAAATGTCTTCATTACTAACATATTCACAATCTCATCAACGTCAGTATTTTATAAAACATATATAGATTTATATTTCCTTCCGGTTCCTATAGAAAGTTAAAATAATAATAATAAGTATTAAAAATATAGTAATATCATGATGAATCAGATGTATCATTTCACAATGTTTTGAGTATATAGTTCAATTCTGTTTATAGGATAGCGAAGAAGGACATGCAAAAATTAATCCCGTATTATTTTTTTAATTTATCAAACTTGTGTCAATTAACCCAACCGCCGCGTTCGTAATATTCGCAATTATTTTCTAGTCAAAAAAATTATGTTATAAATATGTTTCCGATCGTTACATTTTGGCGGGGCTCCAAATATATATCCTCTTATAAAATTTTCCGAAAATATTCCTAGTGTATCCATCGGCCCAGAGTGATCGATGTTTCGTCTCATCCTGCATCCGCTATTGAGCCCGCCGATAGGTGTCTCCCGCGAAGAGTGGGACACGATCGACACTATTAGCGAATTTAAATATCACAGAATTGAACCGGTGCCATCTGTTAGGTCGGATTCTGCGTAGCATTTTTTATTCAGGTTTAAATAACCAGTAGTTTTCGAATCATTTCCGTTTTATAAAAGTAAATGGAAATAAATAAATAAATAAACCTTACAATATATATATGTTTAAGTAATCATATGAAATACATTTCATTTATATTTATATTTTATGATTTTTGGCGAACAAACAAATCGTAGGATAAAAATAAAAATATAACAACACTTAAAATTACCCGATATTTCAATGTTGTTACATTGTCATATATAAACTAAACCCCTCCTTTAAGTGAAGGCATTGGGGCACAGCAGAGAAATGCACCCCCCTCGCGTATATTAAAGACACATTTATAATTCAGTTAAAGTATTTATTTTTGCATAATTAAATTCCCTAGTAAACAAAATGTATTTTTAATAATAGATGTTCGTTTTTTAAATTTTGTTTCAAATCGAGTCTCTTCAAGTCTCTCTTGCAATAAAGCGCGACTTATTTAATAAAATATTATACATATTAGGATTATTTAGTTTGACCTATTCATTGTTTTTTGTTTCAAAATATACAAGCTCAAAGCAATTTTTTTAACTCAAACGTAATACAGCCGTGGTACAGTGTACCAAGAAATTTCCGTTCCGAAAGTTCATGTCTATATATTTTGGTAGTCTGTACCCAACATTCACTAATGTTTCCACTGTAATTCACACTAAAATCGATTTTTTTTTTATCAGATTACAGATGTATTTTATAAATTAATAAGGTTACAATAATATTCGAAATAATATAAAATTAAAACATAAGCCAGCATATAAATAAAAAATGAATGATGTATTGTATTTCACTAAAATATATTAAATGTTTTTGTTATATAATATCAATAATTATGGAGATATACAATATCAAAGATTGTATTTTTTTTTTCAATTTTCTGACTTATTATTTACAAAAAAATGAACTCTCTTACAGTAACATAAATCAGTTATGAAAAAATCATTTGCTGTAATACAAGTTAAATAAAATGATAAAAACCTTGCTAAAATTGAAAATAGAATTTTTTTACAAGGTTTTATCACTTTATTTGTATTGAAGCGAATAAATTTTTCATAATTGATATAAGTTACTGTAATGATAGTTCAACATTTTGCAAAAAATAAGACAAAAGTGTTGAAAAAAAAAGCAAACTGATATTGCATATCTTTTTAACCTCTATGACTATTGATATAAGGTTATAGTTGCTTGAACATTTTCGACTCATTATCAAGGCAGAAATCCACCTGTAAAGTTTTTGCTACTAGCTATGGGACAGCCTGTCTATAGAAAAAATAATAAATAATCAAAGCATTCCAATAATTGTCATGAATTATTCAGATACTGATAGTTGACAGTGGGCTCAGGTCAACTCGCTTCGTAAATTCAACTGGTGGGTAAGTCTTTATTTTAAATCGTTGTGCACTCTTGTAGAATCGCTTGCAGTCAGTGCACTTTAAAGAGTTCAGCACATCCACTTCCTCGAATTCTTTCGCAACCATTTTAAGTCCGGGCGTATAATTTTTTGAAGATTAAAAATTTGTACGCTTTATATTTTTCGTCTTAAAGAAACAGCTCCATGATACACCGCTTGTATCAGAAAATACTATTCGAACGCTATTATATCATAAAATTGTGTGGAATAAAAGCAAAGGCAGCAATATACAAAAAATTTTAAAAATGTTTTGAATGCAGTCAACGACGATTTTAAAAATACTGAATTCTAGATTTTACGTATCTATCCCTTCCAAAATAGTGTTTCCTATAAATTTAAAGGCTGTTTCCTTTAAAATCTCGAATTCAGTGCATTGTAAATTAGTAATCCTCGATAACTGCATTAATTTTTTTTATATTGCTGCCTTTACCTTTATACCCCACAATTGTAGTAGTGTATTAAGAATAAACTGAAATATAACCAACAAATTATTGATTTTAAAGGGAAACGTCGGTCACTTCCCTAGAAGAGACAAAAACTTCACCGAGATATTTTTTCTGAACGTAAAGGTTCAATCTCTGGTGCATACACAATACAGAACATAATTTATTTTATTTGCTTGGCATAGATTAAGACTGGCCATTGAAGCTAATATAGAGACAACGATCAGTGGACAAAGCCCTATAAATTCTCTGTTCACGTGGGATTTAAAGTGAAAATTTGATGTGTACTCAAACGAAAGTTAATTTGTCTTCCTGTCGCAACACAGTATTACATATGAAGTAGTGTTTTATATTACTTGAATTCAAATTACATTACATTAGGTTGAAGATAGAGGTCATGTGTGAACACGTATGTAAGGTATAATGTACCTACTTACAGATAGTTTTAAAATATTGAAAGATTGTACAATCTCAAGTTCTAAATATAAAAATTAAAAAAACACAATGTTTTTTATGAGAGTTCAATATTTTATTAGTCTCTTACAGGAGTTTATGGGGCCATGGATGCATACTTGTAGCATGTACAGTTACGTCAGTATAGGTCAGTATATTTCTATAAATACTAAATTGATGCTTGCCTTCTACTTTCTTAATAGTTAAATCTAGAAAATTGAGGGATCCTCTAGATTTAACTATTAAGAAAGTAAAAGGCAAGCAAGCGAAATACTCGTATACTGACGTAACTATATACATGGCCCCATAAACTATTGAGATGCCCCTGGTAGATAGAGGGTCCTCGGGGCCTTGATACATTTAATAATAATTTAGTATAGCTCCTGGTCCGGCATCAGAGTTAGACATCCCATGGGGTGTGTGTTGAATATATAAGGCGAAGCAAATCTATAATACAAATCATTCCATTGCAAATCAATGTAAATCATATTCTTTTCACGGCTAACGATGTAAGATGACCCTAATGTGGGTCCTACTAAATAATGAAGGTTAGTAAGTAGCAAACCGTCGCGTTCAAAATACAATATATTGGATTATCAAATATTTCATTATTCTTATATGTGAGCGCGCGACGCTCTGCATAACGACTACAAATTGCGTTGTAACTACATAATGATCGTGAGATAAATTATATTCTTCTATGAAATATAATAATAATGTATTCTATACAATATTAATACTCTGCCTGTGCTAACTATACATTTAACTAAAATATATATTATTAACTGGAAATAATTATTCTGTGAAAATTGCGCTTTTGAATGCAATATTAACTAAAAATATTAACTAAAAATATTTCTAACATCTTGGGTTCGCAGACGAAATTGATAATACCTAATGCCCTTTGCATTTACTAAGTATATTACCTAAATAGCCACAGCTATACCATCCTGTCCGTCAGGGACGAAACATAAAACACAGTTATATTCCTAAAAGTGCTACCTCTTACGCGACAAAAATACCTATTGCAGTCGGGCTATGAATATGAACTATTTCCGCCTCATAATGGCGCCTGGAACCAATACTAAAAACCTCACTAGAAATAATAAATGCGACTAAATCTCGATAAATACAATATATACTATTCGTAATACGTCGTTGAATTGGCACATGAATCGTCTAATGGATGAAGGACCCCGTTGTGTATCGTAATAACTTCAAATTCTTTTATAGGAGCAGTGTGGAAACAATTGCATAATATTACGTAATAAAATCATCTAACGAACCTAATAATCTATACATTTATGTTACAATAAAATACGTTCACCAGAAGAATTCGTGTATTAGAAATAAAACATTTCCGTTTGGAAACAACCCAATAAAATCAATCGAACGGCATAAAGAGGAGAAATTCACATATTAAATAACACTGAAACTAATAATTTTAAACACTTTGTATTAGCATATTCTTACCTTGAGTGGTTTCGTCTTAGACGTGCATGAACCTGTTCATATTAATTCCGTGAGAAAATAATACATATATTTGCTATTTACGAAATACGACATTTTTGAAGCGAAACTTCTTTATAAAATAAGTAGATAAGGTCTCGGGGATGGTTTGTTCGAAAGGATTCTACAACAGCCCGTGAGTTTATATGAAATAATAGTTTCTTTGAATGCTAATTTTGGTTTTTTAAACCCTCAGCATCTCTGCTGAGAGGGGTAGAGGCCCCGCGCCCGCCTAAACCCGGTGGCCGACTTCCTAAGTGACTAAACGGCCCCCCTTGTTCCTCCGGAACTTACTGCATCCCGAGACTCTATCTCTTCTTTACGAGATGTGATCCTGTGACGCCTCTCTTTTAGGCTTATGATTGAGATGTACGTACTCTTTTGGTACGAGTTTCTGATGATGGGTGTTGTCTTGAGGCGCCTTTCTTTTAGGCCGGTGTTTGAAGAATCACGTACTCTTTTGGTACAAATTGATGACGACATTAGCCTCCTTTGCGGGCATAGTCAGCGATGTTACAAATTATTGTGCAATCTCATTATGCCTTTTCAGAGCGGCGTCCCACGATTCTGCATCTTGCAACATTTACTTTGGACAATGTTAGAGTGTTAGTAACATATTTATAATATCCCAGCTATTCCATATGAGTGAATGATTTTTATATTTATTCTGGCCCTGTCTTTCTTACAGAGGACGAAATAGAAGTTAACGTTTTCTATCAAGGTTTTACAGCATTCAAGCATGGAAATCCTTCCAAAGACAAAGGGAACCTTTTTGTTGGTTTAAGTAGTTTGCGCCAGATGAGGTTAGGTGGTCGGTTTATTGACGACCCCGAGCAACAAGGAGGACCCCGCCTTTAAGGGGCCCTGCAGGGGCTTGTGCGGGTTCCACGCCCAAGTGCCGGCAATCATCCACCCCTCAGCCAGCTAGGCTAACACAAACCAGATATCCCCAATCTTTAGTTAGATCTCCCCATTCTGTCCTTTACTCGTCATTCTGAAGCTACTTGTTAAGCCAGATGTACCGAGGTACTCAAATCATAAAGACTTGGCTGAAGACCGGATTGCGCAATACTTATGCAACACAATTATTATAAGGCTACTAAGCATTTCTTATAGAATTACGTGTATTCAATTATTAGTAAAAATAGTTTGAAAATCCCCATACTTTAAAATATATTCGTTCGGAAGAATTTCTCGTACGATTTGGATTGATATCTGGTTATGCAATACATAACGCGTCGACAATATTATGAATCTATTACGCACTGCTTATAGAGCTCCGTAAAATCAATTGTTAATACAAATGGTATGAAAATCCCCAAGCATCAAAATATATTCGTTTGGGAGATATTCCCGTACGAATTGAGCCAAGATCACACAAGAAATCGTGATATTAATTATACATTATTGCTCCGATTTTAAATCTTCCCAAAATAAATACATTTCAATAGTGAAAATAATTAATCGATAGATAATATAAATGTGTTCCTTAGCTGTTACACAGTGGCGGTATGATCCTCTCTGCTACTGATGAATGGTAGATTCCTCCATAAGTCCGGGCAGCAACTCCGTCCGCAAATGCTGTTCTGGAACTCAGGGCTCCGTCGGTAGTCTGTTGGGCAGCGCTCCCGCTCGCAAGTCTGGTCTCGAACTGAAGGGCCTAAGTATATCGTGTTCGCTTCTTTTATAGTAACGATTGCACTATATCTCTGAAATCCACGCTAGTGCAGTGACTCATCCTATGCATGATGACCTCACCGCCGGCGCTCGCCATTGGCCGGATTCAGTCATTCGGACGGTCGCCTCCGGCTCAACCCGTCGAAGGCAAAGCGCGCCTGTGATTGGTCCGTTTCGTTAAGATAATGGTAAAGCACTCGCTACACGCGAGACTTGCTGTTCCTATTCATAAATAATAAAGGCTCGTTCGCACCTACTCACAAGATCGAGTCTATTAGGATTGGCAAACAATATTTATTTAACACAGAATTATATCTATGGTATAATAAAGATCCAAGAAAATATTACTTGTATAGCTGAATATTCAATATTTTGTTAGCCTCTTGTAATACATAGAATCTTGAGAAATATATCAGGCTTTTACTTTTAAACGATTCAAACCAGAAGAAATATATTTTTGATGTCCATACTTGGCTTTTTTGAATATTATTATTTTAAGATTTTCTAAATTTATTAAATCTATCTCTATGTCGACCATCACACTATCAGCATATAACGCGATGATACATAGATTATTAAATGTACCATTAGACCAAGAATCATACAACAAAGAATTAAATATCATAATAAATATTGCAAATAGTAATGGTTTTAATAAAAAAGATATAACAAGTATTTTAAATAAAAAAAGTGTATAAAAATAATTTACTGACTATATTTCCAAAGATCATAAAAAATAACACAAATGTTTTTACTACTTCAGGTACGATAGAATTTTTTTGTAATATATCTCAAAAACTTAAAAAATTCCTCAAAAAAGAAAATATTAACGTAGCTTACAAAATTAACAATAACCTTGGTAACCATTTAAAGAATTGTAAAAATAAAGTTGACAAACTGAAAAAATCGGGATAATAATTTAAAAAGGTAAACACCCAGCTATTTTATGTATTTGTAAAGCTATTAACTGTATCCTCTGTATTATTATTAAGGTTTTTCCAAAATATTTGTATAAAAACTCAAGAATAATAGCTATGTTTATCAGTTGATAATGGCCTAAACAGCCGAAACGATCGTCCTGTAAGAGACTAATAAAATATTGAACTCTCATAAAAAACATTGTGTTTTTTTAATTTTTATATTTAAAATAATGGAGTTCTTTGCAATAAATAACGTCAGTGTTCAAAAAATTTAAAATCTCAAGTTCTTTAGCGATTACTTTTACTGAAAGCCCAGTGGGCATAACACACCAAGGATTCCGAATTGGATACCTGATGAGATCGCATTCAATCTTTGTGATTTACTCAAGCCCGGCGGCTGTTTTAGTTATGTGTTTGGGTTCATTAATCGGGCCTCTTGAAGCGTTATAAAAAATCAGTTAAAAAATTTGTGCAAATGTAACCATATACAAACAATAAATATTAAAAATAATATTGTCGTGAAATAACCAGACATATCCAGGACGTTCCAGTTTGTTTATCGAGATATTGGCATATTAGCAGACTCCCGATTATCCGTGACGAATTTCAAAAGCCATAGAAAAAATATATTTTTTAAATGAAATGTTTTGCAGTGCTCATGACGATTAAACCATGTTTGGGGTCGAATATGTCAGTTGTCCATCGTGTTCGAAAAATTATCTCTCAAAACATTTATGTTCTTTATATTATTTAGTGTTAGAAAATTCGCGAAAAATTGAGTGCGGTATGTCGATGCGCAATCGACACGTGATTGGCTTAATTCAGTGAAATTGTAAGTGGTCACAAAGTACCTAATGATGACTAGTATATTTTATAAGGTGTGGTGAATTATATTGTGCAATAAAATGGAATGTTTTCTGTAGAAAAATCAACCATGCTATCCTAAACATTCTTCTTTACCTTCTTTCAGTGATTCCTTTTTTTTTGTGATAGTTTCTTTTTTGTTGTTAAAGTAAATAATAACTGTACAAAAAAATGTATTTGACAACTCTCCAACCTATTTAACTGTAATTTCGGATATTTTATACGCACCGTATGTATTACCGAGAAGCGAATCTCGACGTTTCGTTAGATACTTATCCAACGTCATCAGGAGGACGACCTTTACCCGCGGAGGTGGAGGTCGGACTTTTTGAAAGTCAATCCGACCTCCACCTCCGCGGGTAAAGGTCGTCCTCCTGATGACGTTGGATAAGTATCCAACGAAACGTCGAGATTCGCTTCTCGGTAATACATACACAACCTTAACTCTTTAATAACTCTCCAACCGGCGACATTTTTATGTGCGTAAACAGACATGTGCACGGACAGTAGGCGGGCATCGCACGTGATTTTTTAAACTTTTCTGTATGTTTTAGTTATTCAATCTTTTGGATTAATCGAGAATTCGATCATCCGGTTTTTTTACCATCCATCCCGGGTAATCGGGAGTCTACGTATTGCATATTTTCTAAACCCGTGTTTGGTAAATACGGGACGCTACGGGTGCTCTAACAATGTGTAACATTTCATGATGCGGGCGCCATCTATACTATCTAGAAAGAACGTGATTCATTCCGAAATTACTTCTTTGAACTTATATTACGAAAGCTATAGATATAAATGAAGATTGGACTGATGCACACGTATGTATATTAATAAACATTTTCTTACCCAACGGTAAGTGATACAATGGCGGAACAGTGTGAAATTTGTGTGTTGTTAAGTGTTTTTTTTAATTGTCGATAAAAGTGTCAAATATTTGTGTGACTCAGTGATCTGCGGCGATGTAATACATGTACATACAGTGAACACTGAATCATACTCCACCCCTGGCAAGGACAAGCAGGGCAGAATTCCGAATATATTTTATGTTTACCGGAATATCATTGTATATTTAAATTACTTGGATTTTGTACGTGGGGTAATCCTGTATAATCGCATTAAGTTTGATGATATATCGCGAATGTACTAATATGGTTTCATCTCGAGTAAAATTCTGTAATAGCCCGAATATAACGCGGTATTTTTTTCGGAAAAAATTGGAAAAAAGCAGACTAGCAAAAATTAACACTTATTTAAGGGCCCTGTCACTCCACCGAAACTGCTTTAGAATCTAGCACTCCCATATGAATTCACTCAGTGAAGCATCCCGATATTTTATTTTTTATTAAAAACTAGTATTTCGTGAAGATAAAAGTTATATTATATTATGTACTAAATTTGCTAATTTATAAAAACAAACATTTTATACGTATTGTTTTTGCTGAATTTTTCGATTTCAAGATTTTATAAAACTTAAAAAAAAAAACTATTTTATAAAAAATTCTCTTACTTTAAAGCAGACTTTTCTATAGTTTGACTGCTGTTTTAAAGGTACGATTTAATGCCTGTCAGTGCACGTATTAATAAATAATTCTGGTACTCCACCATGCAGTAGACAGTAGATATTTAGTTTTGGGTTAAGCGAATAATTAATCACCTTTAAAATCCTGTAATGTCCCGCGATTTTTCACTAGTGTTTTAGGTTTAAGCGAATAAATAATCATCTTCAAAATCCTGCAAATTCCCGCGATTTTTCACTGGTATACGGCTAGAACTGCTATGGTTGTGCTGCAAAATAACAAGTTTATGGGAATAAAAAGATATCAAAATTGAAAATAAATTTAACTGTTAATATTAATTAGGTACTTCTACAAAGCTCAACAGATGTGTCTACAAAGCTTTAAATTAATAAATATATACGATTGGCATGTCTCATGTATGGGAGCTAGTACTTTAGTACTATTTATAATATTTAGTACTATTTAGTTATGAAAATTTTGAGACTATTCATATGCACACACACATGTATACATTTTTTTAAATTAGTTAAAATAAATATTTCAAACATTTATCAATACAAACTTCATTACCATTTGCTTTATTTCGGAATTGTGAATGACTCACAAGATCGCGTGAGATCTTTTGAATAAATCAAAGTGATAGGCCATCATTTACGTACGATAAATCGTTGACAATTTTTGATAGAAATAGTAGTTTTAATTGAGTGCTTATAATAACAGCAGGTATATTGCGTGAAAATACTAATTTTTTAAACTATTGTAATGATCACTTGATTATTTGATTGTAAATGAATATCTAGAATTATTTATACTTGTAGAGCATACCTTAAACAAATCCGTAATAAAAAATAATATTAATTTAAAAACTTATAAATATTCTTCATCAAGAATAATTTCGACGTTTCCGCGAAACGAGCGAATCTTTCGTCAAGTTGGACATCAAGGATTCATATCCAACTGATTTTGCCTTAAAATATCAATCCCTCAATAATTGTGGTTGAATTACCGTGGAAATCATTAAACCGTAGAAGAAAAAAATACGTCAAACTGCTGTTTAGCCATCATATATCATTTTTTAAAGCAAAAATTTGAGTACATATAAACCGCACATCAATGCTCGCTGCTTTAAGCAATATGAACACGTTAATTGTTATAAATATTGTTTTTTTTAGTTAACCAGTCAATTACGTTTGCAAGGTTTCTGACATTTTCTCAGTATATCGGGGAATCATGCTCGTTATAACCGAGAGCGATTGTATTGGAATAATACGTAAAAGAAAATTACTTCACAGTTTTCCCACCATAGCAGGGATTTCCTTATATCTGAGTTCGTCATAACGAAGTTCGATTATATGTATATAATAATATAATTAATATTGAATATAATTTTCAGCATGTGGTCACCGTGGCTGGCGCGTGTATAGCGTAATTTGAATGTTCAATTTTCACACACTTTTCGCGGGCTGTATTTCTGCAATAATACGTCGAATGTTGGCTTCCAAGTGCTCAATTTTTCTGGTTTTTCGGCATAGACATGCGATTTTACATATTCCCAGAAAAAATAATCTAATAGCGTCAAATCGCACGAACGAGATGGCCAGTTAACAGGTCCATTTCGTGAATTAAATCCTTCGTCAAATGTTTCTTTCAGTAAATTAATTGTATCGCGCACTGTGTGACATGTGTCGTCGTCCTGCTGAAACCACATATCTGCAACATTAATGCCTTCCAATTGGGGCACGAAAAAGTTAGTAATCATGTCTCTGCACCGCTCACCGTTGACTGTAACATTCTTACCATCATCACTTTCATAATCTAAAAGCCCAATTCATGGCGTGTAATATTGATAAATATGTATCAATATCCAAAGTGATATTATTCCGCATTCTTCCAACAGCCATAACCATCGGCAGGTTGGTCCTGTATATTAGAATGTGAAACAATCTATGTTGACAGTCTTAGGTAATTATCGAGAACACACAAATCAATACTTTACATAATTTTAGGATTATCAATAATACCGCACATTTATATAAATGCATAATCAAATACACATTCCTTCTAGTCTTTAGACTATCGTAGCCAAATATATCCTGCAGAAACTCGGTTGGATATAGCGAAGGGGAATGCCAGTACTCTTTCATGTAGATATATTATAAATTTAGACTTTCTCCAATATAAGAGAGTGCTTAAGCTCATTTGGCCCCTAAATCATCGAGCAACTCTCGAGTCTACTTCGCACCAAGGAGTTGTTAATAGTTCTCAGTACGCGGGTATTTTCGAAAACACTGGCAGTACACAAAACAATTCCTGTCAGTTATTATTTGTACAGAGGCTTCATCCTGCTGAAACTAGATAGGTATCAGAATTTCTCGACCGTTGGATGCACTAAATTCTCGAAGAAAAAATCTCAATTTTACAGATGAAATGTGAGCTTTAAGTTAATTAAAAACCATTTTAAAATATAGATGTTGCAATCACAGATTACTAAAATGTAAAGACATGAACTGATGGAAATTTCTCGGTCCACGGTCTGGCTCCACGGCTGGTTCCAATACGTTTGACTTGTTTAAAAAAATTACTACGAGCTTGTAAATTTTGAATCAATTATGAAAAATTAAAACTCAATACTCTTAAAAAGTGTAATGTCTTTGTTACAAAAATATTACAAAAAAAAGCTTTATTACAAAAATATATTTTTTACTTGAAGAGATCCGATTCCGAACGAAAAAAAAGTCATTTGTGAAAAAATACGTTTTGTTTATTGGGGGATTTAATTTTGCAAGGCTAAATACTATCAAATATAGGCAAGGGAAACATACTTCCACTGTGTTCCAGTCCATTCAGAAAAATCCATCCTTGTATCCAGTGTTTTATCAGTGTTGTCTATGCACAGAATGTACGTTTATTTATTTACATTCCGTTGATATATTTACGGTCTGGTGTGAGTTCCACACAGACAAGTCCCGCCGCGCCACCGTTTGCCAAAAAGTCAAGGTTTTCAGATTTAACTCGAATCTCCTCATCTGCCGCGCGGGGCGGTCACCACCACCAAGGTTCTCTCTTCACGGACAACTTCTCATAATGGATTACCCGTCCGATGAAATTATTAACTTGTCAAGTTTTGGTAATATAATTAATGATTGAGATTCTACTACGTTTTTTCTATGCAAGTAAATTTTACAATTTTTCTATATGCATTATTATTGCGTTTAAATAACACTTTTTTGAAATTAGTTTTCTTTAGGCGCGTTGAGAGTAAAATTTTAGAATGCAACGAAATGCACGCGCACCATGCAATGGAATTTTTTTCACGCCATGAAGTCACGACTCGCTAATCAAAAGCTAAAATGGCGATTTTCCGAGTGATATTTAAGTGACGACTCCAAGTAGTTAGATAATGGTTTCATAAAAATTGCACATGCTACGTTATTATTGTTTTTTTTTATATATTTTTTCTACTCTTTTTGTATTTTCTATTTGATTTTTTTTCGTAATAAATTTTTGATCAAATTACGGTGATTGAATTATGTGCTTTCTGTTTTATTTCCTCGGGATTTTTTATTCGTTGATCTGCCATTGATGGAAATTATAGTTTATGTTGTATACCTTGAGTTGAAACATATCTGGACAGAATGGCGCACGCGCATTCGGACCATCTTGTTTCAACGTAAGGTATACAACACAACGCATGATTTTTTTGTGTACGCCAAAAAAGTATAATTTTTTATTTTATACAAACCTTTAAATACTTTATCACTTTTCATGGTATATTTTCTACATCTTATACAACATTTCGTATAAAACATACGTAAAAATGTTTTAATGAGAATTTTAGTGAAATTTATTCATTTGGTGAGGTATTAAGCTGATATGATCTATTTCTGAAATTAAGGTTTCTGTTTAAATTTGCATTTTGTATATAATTCGATGCCCTTATCAATCAAGATGGTCCGTTCCACTGCCTTTCAAAACCGCAAAGCTTTTCAAAAAATCTTTAAATATTGCTCGGTATTTTATATACATACAACTATGTGAAAAAGCACGGATCCTCAGTGTATCGTGACAATGATGATATATAAACTGATGTTTAGAATTATTTAAATAAATACCGATCTACAGAACAGCATCATTACTTAGTCTTCAAACAAATTTCTGACAATCGACTTGTTTGTATTCTATTTGCAATGTCACATATACACATTTTAATCTAAAAATATTAATACTCCTTTGTAATATACAACTTAAAAAATTATACACGAGACACAGAAGGTCATCGAGGTATTACATATACATATAATATGATAAGAATACACTGATTATATACCACTTTTGTAAATATAATGCTTACTAGTTTTTTTTTTATAAAATATTATAATAGGATACATTGTTCAACAAGAGACATTTTTAAGTAATCTCCACTGCAGGTTTGACTGCAATATAAATCTTACTAATATGACATACTTACCATATTTTGTATCAGCTTTGGAACATGACACGACTACTTAGTTAAGCTTACACAAAAGTAAATAAAAAAATTAAAATTAAATTTTCAAATAACTAAAAAGGGAGAAGCAACAAAAAAATTATGTTAACACATGCGAAAGCAGCATGAGACAGGGGAATTCGGAAGCACCATTTCGAGTCTTCGGGCCCTCAACCCTACTAGGAAAAGAGGATGTAGATGATGATGATGGTCATATTTAAATTATTCAAATAAATAAAATAAACACTTATTTAAATGTAATCAGTTATGAAGTCGAGCATACAGTATTGTCATTGTCAGTATTGACACATTTCATTTAATTAAAACTAATATATTCAAGGACACATTCTCATTGTGAAGTTGCAATTTTTCAGAACAAAGTTCTGTGAAATTTAAAACCAAATTTATCAATCAATTAGAAAGACACGCCGAAAAAATCAAATCAATAAAAAAATATGTTGGCTGCTATCGGGATTCGAACCCAGGTCACCTAGCTTTCCGGGCAGGTATGTTACCAATTACACCACATCAGTCTGGTACCTTTTCGTCAACATGTCGACCTTATCTGTAAGTCTCATTTATTAATATGTTAATCAATAAATAAATGAGACTTACAGATAAGGTCGATATATTCACGGAAAGGTACCAGGCTGATACGGCGTAAATGGTAACACACCTGCCCGAAAAGCTAGGTGATCTGGGTTCGAATCCCGGTAGCAGCCAAAATAATTTTCGTTGATTTGATTTTTCTGCGTGTCTTTCTAATTGATTAATAAATTTGGTTTTAAAATTAATATATTTTGTGGCATCTGGCTCTACCTCAAAATTATAGTACATACTCGAAAAGATTTATTATGTATGTTTATAACGAAATTCCGTGTTTTATAGCTACCATGACACTACACAAGTTACACTAACACACCCAGCACAGCACAGCACAGACACACCAGTACACGCAGACACTAGCGGACACGCACCGCCATGTCCTTCACCAAGAGCCACTGCAGCTTATTCCGCCAGACATGTATAGAGACAGGTTGGTTCTTGGCTGCAGTAAAGCTTTCAAGCAGTAGATGTCACCGCTCGAGTGCGCTTTGGTTTGCTACATTATTAGTAGAATAATTGAGAAACCTCAACTCTAGATGTATGCTATTAGATGTATTGTGTGTTTCGATATTGTGCAGCTTTATACTACTTTTTTGGCCAAATTTTGTTGTTGTTTTAATAAGATACCTACATACAATTTATATTTACTATTTTCTTTTTAAAAATAAGTTGGTTTATGTTTATTCAAGGAATGTGAAACTTTGGTATAGCATATTGGTTGTTTCTGGAGCAATTAGAAGTATTACATCTTGTGAATCGAATGTACTGGGTCATTTGAAAAACATTAATAACCTCGGAGAACTATATTCCTACTCTAATTATGGGTCATGTTTAAGCAACCATGACCTGATCAAAAGTTATGGAAATATGCGACACCAAAGTTTGCATTTTTTTCAATATTTCTGACTTATTTTTTGTAAATGATGGACTATCATTACAGTAATATCGAATATGAAAAATTCATTCCCTTTAATTCAAGTCACATAAAATAATAAAAACCTAATTCCAATTGGAATTTCTGCGGGGTTTTTATCATTTTATATTACTTTTATTAAAACTGTAATGATAATTCAACGTCTTGTAAGAAATAAGTCAGAAAAAAAATGCAAACTTTGATAATTCATAACTCCACAACTATTAATATTAGGTCATGGCAGCTTCAACATTTTCGATTCATAATCAAGGCAGGAATAGTCCTGCAAGGTTATTAATATTTTCCAACTAACCCTGTATAACAACTTTTTATTTTAAAATCATTTAAAATATTTATTTCACTAGAGGTAGGTACTTGAGTACATTATTTCTGAATGAAACGTTAAGATTTTTTTGATTTTTATAATGAGAAAATAAGAATAAATAAAAATTTTTGGTTAAATGATTAGAAATTTATTTTATTATTTATTTTAATCTCCTTATACATTTATTAATTACACCTACATGTTTCGGAAAAACCTTTTCATCATCATGTGAAAATATCAAAATTAATGATGTCTTTTGTTTTGGTTTTCTAAATTATTTAAAAAATATTTTGAAATATTGAAGTTGAAGCTGAAGTTCTTGATTACGCAAAATTATTGGAAAATTTTTTAGAATTGGACTAGCAATTAAATTAAATTGATTATTAATAATAGTAATATTAATAATATTTTGTTTGAAAGGTTTTTCCGAAACACGTAAGTGGAATTAATAAATATGTAAATAGATTAAAACAAATAATATAATTTTTTTTTTAAATGTCAATCTACAAAGTTGCTCAACCATTTGAAAAAATAAATGATTACAAATTTTTTATAATTTTACATCAAATTCATATCAATTATATACTTGATTAAATAATTAATACACGACTATCAGCTTTAAAACTATAAAAAAAAAATTTTTCGGAAGTAAGATTGTAGAACTCCATAATCACATGCATGTAAATAAAAACACTTGTTTTTTAGGTCTACATTTTTTTTATGAGATAAGACGAGTTTCGCTTTATTAGGGCATTATTAATCTAAAAAATTTAATTCAACAACTTGTGTTTATATATAGAAACTATTGAAAAGGGATGCTGTATCATTTTAAAAATTTATATACCTAGGTAATTGTTTGTATATCTAAAGGAAGGAGATAACTCTACAATTTGATATAAATGAGATAGTGACAGCATTATTCTTGGTTTTAATTATATTTTAATTATGTTCGAACACTAATAATATTAGGTCCTTACATATGAAATTGGTGTTTAGTATGGGAGGAACATAAAGCCGATTTTTTTTTATTATAATATATTTATTTAATCAAAGTATGTACCATTGCTATCTATGCACTTTTGCCATCTCATAGGTAGTTCATCGATCCCTTTACTAAAAAAACCATTCGGACGGGAATCAATAAAATCTTTGAAGGCGGTTTGGACTGCCCCATCGGAGTTGAATTTTTTCCTTTGCAAGAAGTTATCCAAATTTCTAAAAAAATGGTAATCTGTTGGGACAAGGTCCGGAGAGTACGGTGGATGTAATGTAAATTTTCATTTTGTAAACTGAGTGACGCAAAGAAAAAAACAATTGAGGAAAAAACAAATGAATTATAATTTTCAAAACACAAATATATGAGTAAATAGCTATATAAATTTGGATTTGGAGTTCCTAACCAAAGAGAAGATATTTGAGATCAAATTTGCCAGTACGGCAAAACGCCAATTTCATATGGAAGGACCTAATATTTTAAAATTGCGGAAGCTGTTTGCATTCAAAGGTACAGACTGACAAATGAAATAATAAACCAATTAGTCGCACTTTCTAACTCTCGTATATGTAACACTACAGAAAATAATTTCCGCTTTAGGTCTAGAACTGGTCCTGCGTATATTTTCGCGATGACGCCATGTTAGTGCGTGGGAGCGTGCAGTGAGTCACGATATAAAGTTAGGCTTTAATTCAAGCTTGTTGGTCTTGTGGTTAGGACACTCGCCTCGTGATCCAAAGGTCGCGGGTTCGAACCTCACTCCAGACTAGCAAGTTAGTCCTATTTTCACAGTACAAGCGTTTAGCTTAGTTTGAAAATAGTAAGAATATTGATGTGACACGTATTCCGTGTTCGCATCTCTATTATTTAAAAAAAAAAAAAAAATTATATCACCCCATCCCTTCATGCATCAGCCAAAATTCATTGGATTATTTAACAGTTCCGGGAAAAGAGTAATTAGCGTGTCGGTTAACTTCCGGTCATCGAAAGTTTGGTAGACTTCCAATACTTCGATGCATTCCATCGTATTAAGAGGTGATAATTTCATGTCTTGATTTTTAAATCGATTATCATGTAGTTTTTTTTTGGGATTTATAAGTCATTTTATCCAATTATTTTCCCTTTATTTTTATTTTATCTATTCGGTTATTTTTTTAATGGATCATCTCCATACTTTCCCCAGAATCTCTTTTTTTTCAAATTTTGTCTCTTAACACATCAATTCATTGTTTTCTGTATAAAATCAGGCAATATTTCGGCAGCCATTTTCGAACTTAATAGACCAGTTTTAAAATTAAAAATTATTAAACAGATCGCGTTTAATAATGGTTATGATAAAAAATTAATTGATATAAATAAAAAGTACAAGAAAAAAATTTTAAAATCTTTTGTTTACCCTTCAATTTTTGATTCTGATAAACATTGGAGGAAAATTATATTTATAAATAATGAATTTTCTAATTCAATAGTTAAAAATATTTCAAATTTTATTCAACCAGCTTTTTATACTAATAATAAATTTAAAAAATACATATTAAATAATAAAGATAAAGATAATTTTTTTAAGAAATCGGGTGTTTATAAATTAATTTGTAATGATTGTGATTATTTTTATATAGGAAAAACGTGTAGAAATTTTGAAATTAGAGTTAAGGAACACTTAAGGTGTTTAAATAGTAATAATTATTCTGAATTTGCTAACCATCATTTGGCTATGGATCATTCTTTTGACATTAATAAGGGTTTACAAATTTTACATACAAATTATACAGAATCACAATTTGTTAAATTAGAAATTTTGGAAATAAGAAAGAGTGCAAATAGTAAATTGAATATTATAAATAATCAGGTCCTTTTTGCAAATAATAGTTATCTTTTAAATTTATTTTCATGTTAAGTCGGTACTTTATATTATCATTTTCCATATATAACTTTTTAATATTCTGATCTATACTTGGATTTTTAAATATTATTTTTGTTATCCTGACGAAGAAGCCATTGGCTTCGAAACATGTTGAATTTTTTCAATAAATAAGTGGTTTTAACAAAGTTAATTTATATCAATTATAAATAGACCAGGTCTTTGCCATTTATTTGGTAAGGAATCGCCTCCTTGTGGGACACCGTTTTCTTTTAAAGAAACCACTCCTTAAGAGGTCGCAGCTCTTCTTTCATACCATCACCTGAAAGCAACCTTGCTTATCAAGGAAAACTTCCTATTTATTTAAAAAAATGCATCAGAAAAATGTGTCTACGATGACCCACTAACATAGTGTAAAAACAATCAGATGAGTTTTAACTGTATTTTTGACACAATTTAAACATCTATAATAGGTATGTACTTCAATCATTTTGAAAATAGGTTAAATCGTCTATAGAGATAAAATTCTGCCCCCTTCCCTTCTCCTTCCCACTACCGTAGCTTTAATAAAGATTTTAAAGATATATTTAAAAATAAAAAAATTTAAAACATAAAAAATATTACGTTAACCCAACTAATAATGCATGGGCTTTAAACAGTTTTTACTTCTCCTGAAAAATTTCAAACTTCGGAGATGAATCCTATTCAAAATAACCGATTAATTTATATCAATATGATATTTTTATTATGATACTTCCAATACGTTGAGTATTTCCTTTAGTTTGATTAGTTCATCACCTAAATAAAATTTTAAAATCTGTCATTAAATATAATGTCAGCTCATCCCTACCGTAATCCATATCTTTTAAACATAAATTATTTACGGAAATATCATAATTCAACGTAAAATTACTGACCTCCAAATTTGACGTCTGTAATATCTCTCTTTTCTCAATTTTCAAAAGTCAAATGATATTATTGTCAACGAATAAAAAACTGGCAATTCTAACACCGTCACTTGTATGTAACGAAAAGCTAATTAATGTATTGCATATTTTTATACATTTTCAAAAATTCCAAAGTTAATTTTTTTGCTGAATTTTGATGAGTACCTATTTCATCGTTTTATAATTTTACAATAAATAATTCCATGACACTATTTAATGAATAAATAAAAGCACGTTTTCAATCGCAGTAGTTTGTCGAATCTGAACAATTACCAGTTATTATTTTTAAATTTATATTATTTTAATTTCCATATTTTAAAAATCTCAAGGTAGTGAGTTTCGTAAGGCGGGATAGATCGAAACAAATTTATATATTATATAGTCAATCAAAAATAAAATTTGGGTCCATGTTGACGTACATGAATATGTAGTTATATGTATGGTGGGGTAAGACCTCCTGTACTTTGAAAGGAAAACTTTCACAAATCGAGGAGTTCCATCTGTTAAATCCTGTACACACCAGAAAATGATAATTTTATGATAAGTGCTTAAAGCAACTGCCACAATTGATTTATAACCTTGAGAATTATTTAGCTGCTATGTACGAATCGCCATACATAGAATATACTATGGTATGTTAAACACGTGTGGAGTATACGAGCGGTATAAAAAAGTAAAGGCAGCGATATCTAAATATTTTGAATGCCATCACCGGGGATTATAATTACGAATGCACTCGAAATTTTATAGAAAATATAGCTATTTCCCTTCCATAATCATGTATACAAACCACTTTTAAAAGCAAAGCGGCCACTTTAATCAATCAACCCTCAAGGATATGTTACTTGACAAAATGGCTTTATACTAAAGTGATGTCGATTTTAAACAATAATATCCAATTATGTAAATAAAAAAGTAGTAATGTCCACTATTTGGTAACAAACACAACAATATTAATGTATAAAAATTCAATATTTATTTATACACGTAGGTATACTAAGGCAGTGGTAGCAATTGTTAAAAACTTCAAAATTATTTCTATGTGAGATATGCTAGGATATGAGTTAATATATTATTTACTAACTATTTACACTCTCATTTATTTATATATATATATACATTTTCTTATATCTGTTAATATTTTCAAATAAACAAACAAACTTATTTTCAATAAGATGTAAATTTCATAAATTTCAGAGAAATTTCCTCGAGTAGTGACAGACTTTTCGTATTTATATGAGAAACACCTCATTGGGATATTGTCGCCTTTACTTTTACACTCATCATATGATGCCCACAAAATTATCTTTTTTTTTATTTATCTCCAATATTTTATTTCTTAATTAAAAATCAACTATTTAGGGGTCTATTCAATTTGAAGAAGTAAACGTTAAATAATATAAGTCATTCAGTTACTTTAATAAATATTTATTAACTTAATCATTCTTATTTTTCAATAATTTTTTTTGACGAAGGAGTGTTAATCATTTAGTTTAATGGTCGCTATTATTGTAGTAAATAATACAAATTTGCCAAGCGTTGCCTCTTTATTACGTGAATAAAGTATATTTCGGATGAATTATTTAATTTATTATTTAAAAAACAAAGAAGGATACGGTTACCCGGTCAATTTTATAATTTGACTGTGGTGTGGCTTTAAGCAGAGTGAGGAGATGAGGTAAACTCGCCACGTTGTGAAAAGCGATGACTCCACGACACTCCAAAAAAAAAGGTCTTCGAGGGATTTCTGATCATAACTCAACCCCTGGGCCGCCCAATAATGAAATGGGTGAATATAGTGAAGAAGAATGCAGATAAATTGCTGGTATCGGACTTGACTTATGCGCATTCAAACATGGATATGGAGGGACCAATGATGAAGTTTTTGTTGTAGTTTTATAAAAAAAAGTGCTAATAAAATTCCATTCGCAATAGATCGATGCCTAGATTTAACTGCCTTATTAAAGCTTTATTAGTTGGCTTTGTGATCGGTGTTTATTTTCCCGCTGGGAGGTTTTGGAGCTTTACTACATTCGCTTATGTTTTAATGATATACTTATAATATAAAACATGTGATATAATACTAATAAAATAAAATATTTGCAGAGTTCGGCGAGCAGTTGAGCCGAGTGGTGGTGGCAGAGCTGTTGAAGCAGCTAGCCACAGACAAAATGGAGGTGAGTTTTCTCGTTCCTTTGTACTAGTCGATAAAGTAGCCACGTGACTTTATTTCGTCCTACAGTAGTATCAGATCCGGTGGCTTCCTTGATCAGTTAAAAAATCTTCTGTTTTGAGTTTTTTGGGATATTCTGCCGTGTTCCTACGACCTATCTGGCCGATGTTTCGGACCCCATTGCAGGGTAAATTATCAGGGTTGATGTGTTGTGAGTGTTGATGATGTTGTGGTTAAGTATTGATAAGGAGTATCGAAAACAGGGTGCACATCTTATCAAGGAAGTACTCGAGACCTGTAAGCGCCCGATGAACATTGATAGAGATTATGGCCTCAAACTGAAAACCTCTTGGTACCCAGCGCTTCAGAACCAATCTCGTCGCGTATTCCGCAAAGTTAGTGAACTGAAGATATATGAAACAAACACATAACACAAGACTCGGTATTGCTTTGCAACACATTAACACAGACACACCATGTTTACGACACGGTATTGCCAGCCAGTACTTACACAATACTGACAACGATATACCCTGGGGGGACCCTCCTCCGAGCCCCCCCCCCTGGGCCAAAGGCGCAGTAATCCTGTGCCATCCTTACAGCAACACCCACCCCCCTTTATTTTTTCTAAAGTGAAGTAAAGAAATCCCTTCACTGTTACACCATGATGAAAGAGCATGGGGTCTATTAGTGACCCGGTACTCTGATAGCCATGAGATCAAGTCAAATCCATATACACTGCTTTCGACAAGGTATTGCACTCAATATTCATAACAATAAATCAGCCCTGATAATGTATCCGAAAAGTCATAGAAATACTGTAAAATATTCCATAAAACTCAAACTAAAAGGTTCTGAACGGCAGTGAAAATAGAAATATTAAAAAGATATAATTTTTAGCATACAAATTACCAAAAGGCTGTTAGTGATCCCGATAAATAGTCCTATGACTGTGACATTAAAGTATAACGTATTAATATATTATGTCAATTAGGGGAATATACCCTTTTATGGTTGAGAAATTAGAAACACTGTAGAAATTATAATATTTTTTGTTATATATTAAAAAAATATAGGAAGTGCAATATTCACGCACAAATATAGAGTGCATTGTTTTCAAGGTCAATTACGCCTATCGCGTTACATGTGACACAATGGTAAGCATAAGCGAGTAATTCAAATTTAGATAATATGTACAATAGGTGTGATGGTCGACATAGAGATAGATTTAATAAATTTAGAAAATCTTAAAATAATAATATTCAAAAAAGTCAAGTATGGACATCAAAAATATATTTCTTCTGTTTGGAATCGTTTAAAAGTAAAAGCCTGATATATTTCTTCTTAAGATTCTATGTATTACAAGAGGCTAACAAAATATTGAATATTCAGCTATACAAGTAATATTTCTTAGATTTTTATTATACCATAGATATAATTCTGTGTTAAATTAATATCGTTTGCCAATCCTAATAGACCCGATCTTGTGAGTAGGTGCGAACGAGCCTTTATTATTTATGAATAGGAACAGCAAGTCTCGCGTGTAGCGAGTGCTTTACCATTATCTTAACGAAACGGACCAATCACAGGCGCGCTTTGCCTTCGACGGGTTGAGCCGGAGGCGACCGTCCTAGTGACTGAATCCGGCCAATGGCGAGCGCCGGCGGTGAGGTCATCGCTCATAGGATGAGTCACTGCACTAGCGTGGATTTCGAAGATATGGTGCAATCGAGAGTATAAAAGGAGCGAACACGAGATACTCAGCCCCTTCAGTTCGAGACCAGACTTGCGAGCGGGAGCGCTGCCCAACAGACTACCGACGGAGCCCTGAGTTCCAGAACAGCATTTGCGGACGGAGTTGCTGCCCGGACGTATGGAGGAATCTACCATTCATCAGTACCAGAGAGGATCATACCGCCACTGTGTAACAGCTAAGGAACACATTTATATTATCTATCGATTAATTATTTTCACTATTGAAATGTATTTATTTTGGGAAGATTTAAAATCGGAGCAATAATGTATAATTAATATCACGATTTCTTGTGTGATCTTGGCTCAATTCGTACGGGAATATCTCCCAAACGAATATATTTTGATGCATGGGGATTTTCATACCATTTGTATTAACAATTGATTTTACGGAGCTCTATAAGCAGTGCTTAATAGATTCATAATAATTGTCGACGCGTTATGTATTGCATAACCAGATATCAATCCAAATCGTACGAGAAATTCTTCCGAACGAATATATTTTAAAGTATGGGGATTTTCAAACTATTTTTACTAATAATTGAATACACGTAATTCTATAAGAAATGCTTAGTAGCCTTATAATAATTGTGTTGCATAAGTATTGCGCAATCCGGTCTTCAGCCAAGTCTTTATGATTTGAGTACCTCGGTACATCTGGCTTAACAAGTAGCTTCAGAACGACGAGTAAAGGACAGAATGGGGAGATCTAACTGAAATTGGAGTTTTCTGGTTTACGAACGTTGAGCTAGGTGAGGTTGTGGATGACGCTTCGTGTCATAAGCCTGGAATTCGCGCAAGCCCCTGTGAGGTACTCTTAAAAGCGGGACCTCCCTTGTTGATCGGAGTGGCCACTAGACTCGACCTTCGCGCCTCATCCTGCTCAAAAACAGCGTGAACCAACGTCGTGAATTCTCTGACTTTGGAAGGATTTTCATGCCTGAATGCTATGAAATCTCAATAGAAAACGTTAACTTCTATGTCATCCTCTGTAAAAAAGACAGAGCTAGAATCAGTATAAAAATCATTCACTCATATGGAATAGCTGGGATATTATAAATATGTTACTAACACCCTAACATTTGACCAAAGTAAATGTTGCAAGATGCAGAATCGTGGGACGCCATTCTGAAAAGGCATAATGAGATTGCACAATAATTTGTAACATCGCTGACTATGCCCGCAAAGGAGGCTAATGTCGTCATCAATTCGTACCAAAAGAGTACATGATTCTTCAAACACCGGCCTAAAAGAAAGGCGCCTCAAGACAACACACATCATCAGAAACTCGTACCAAAAGAGTACGGCCTTCTCAATTATAAGCCTAAAAGAGGGGCGTCACGGGATCACATCTCGTAAAGAAGAGATAGAGTCTCGGGATGCAGTAAGTTCCGGAGGAACAAGGGGGGCCGTTTAGTCACTTAGGAAGTCGGCCACCGGGTTTAGGCGGGCGCGGGGCCTCTACCCCTCTCAGCAGAGATGCTGAGGGTTTAAAAAAACCAAAATTAGCATTCAAAGAAACTATTATTTCATATAAACTCACGGGCTGTTGTAGAATCCTTTCGAACAAACCATCCCCGAGATCTTATCTATTTATTCATAAAGAAGTTTCACTTCAAAAATGTGGTATTTCGTAGATAGCAAGTATATGTATTATTTTCCCACGGAATTAATATGAACAGGTTCATGCACGTCTAAGACGAACCATTCAAGGTAAGAATTTGCTAATACAAAGTGTTTATGATTATTAATTTCAATGTTATTTAATATGTGTGAATTTTTCCCTTTGCGCCGTTCGAACGATTTTACTGGTTTGTCTCCAATCGAAAATGTTTTATTTCTAATACACGAATTCTTTCTAGTGAACGTATTTTATTGTAACATAAATGTATAGATTATTAGGTTCGTTAGATGTTTTATTACGTAATATTATGCAATTGTTTCCACACTGCTCCTATAAAAGAATTTGAAGTTATTACGATACACAACGGGGTCCTTCATCCATTAGACGATTCATGTGCCAATTCAACGACGTATTACGAATAGTATATATTGTATTTATCGAGATTTAGTCGCATTTATTATTTCTAGTGAGGTTTTTAGTATTGGTTCCAGGCGCCATTATGAGGCGGAAATAGTTCATTTTCATAGCCCGACTGCAATAGGTATTTTTGTCGCGTAAGAGGTAGCATTTTTAGAAATATAACTATGTTTTATGTTTCGTCCCTGTCGGACAGGATGGTATAGCTGTGGCTATTTAGGTAATATACTTAGTAAATGCAAAGGGCAGTAGGTATTTTCAATATAGTATGCGAACCCAAGATGTTAGAAATATTTTAGTTAATATTTTTAGTTAATATTTGCATTCACAGAATAATTATTTCCAGTTAATAATATATATTTTAGTTAAATGTATAGTTAGCACAGGCAGAGTATTAATATTGTATAGAATACATTATTTATAATATTTCAAGAAGGTATAATATTTTATTCCGCGATCCTTTTATAGTTACAGCGTATCTGTCGACCTCAGCCGTTGCCACCCGAGCCATACAACTATTTTCACTAACATCATACGGCAAATGACTTTATTCATTGCAATGAAATTTATATTATTTAATATTATTTACCACGACGTATTTTTGACGGGTCACCCCATAGGATTCATCACATTGTTAGTCGCGGCCAGGAGTGGGCAAATTAATTGAACATAGTAGCTAAAATTTAAAATTCAACTCGCGTCAACTATTTTACGACTGTATAATATTTTTCATATAACAGAAAACATCTCTAGAAAATACCGTCATTTGACGAGGACCCACTATCTACCTGGATCATCTCAGTGGTGCCGGTGACCAGACAGGAGCGTATTCGTTGGACTCATTTGCATAGTAATAAAATCATTTTGGTTTAGTTAATATTATAAATGAAAGAAAATATTTGATTATAAAAGCGGTTTTATTTAAACAATCGCGGACCACGGTCCGTGACATCAAAGAAAAAAGATTGAGCATTTATGTGAACCACGTACTGAGATTTGTAGACAAACGGGATACTAGGTATTAGAAATTTCTTTAGGTTGTTTGTCATATAGGCAGTTGGCATTTTTATTATTTAATATTTTGTGAACGAAAATTATTGTAGTAATTTTGGTCCTTGTGATATATTAGTTCGATTTTGGAATGCCTGTTTCTTTGTAAAAGTATTGCTCCATTTTATAGAATATGTGATTTATTTCATATCTCATTCATTTTATGTGGTTTGAATTCAAACGATTCACATTTGAAAAATATTTTTAATAATTGTATGAAGAGAATATATTTGAATGCGATCTCACAAGTATGCCACCGTCACAATCTAAAAAAGACCATCGGGATTTGCGGATCGCAGTATAACAAATATGTAGTTAAGATTCAAACGATTCACGTTTGAAAGGTTTTAATTATTGCATTTGTTTTCTCGCAAGTATGCCACTGTCACGGCCTAGGCCGTCGGGATTTGCGAATCGCAGTATAACAAATATGTAGTTGAGATTCAAACGAATCACATTTGAAAGGTTTTAATTATTGCGTTTGTGTTTGTGTTTCGCAAATATACCACCGAACACGGCCAAAGCCGCCGGGTTTGCGAGCGCTGCGTGTTGGAAAGACCGGCGACGGTTTCCCTATATAACGCGAGCGGACACGTTTCGGCACAAGCGTGGAAGATGCGGCAGAGACCCGAGACGTTTGAGGGTTTAAGGTTTAACAAGTTCGACCTTCGCGCTCGGGCTAGTACGAAAAGACAGTTAGCTACGCCGAACGGATTCGCACGGCGCCCGAAATGCAAAAATATACACCTGTATTACGGGCAGATCACCGCGACAGATTTCAGCGCGCGCCACGGAGGGTTTATGATAGCTTAAAATTCGGTTTTAATTTAATTTCTTATATTAATATAAACTAATAATTAACCCACGCTAGATAAAATCTGTTCAGTGGCAAATATTTTCGCTTACGAGTTATGCAATAGTAATTAATAATAATAGCAGAAAATATAAAAGTAAAAATAAATATAAAAACCGGATAACAATTTAGTAGAAAATATAAACACGAGAATATATGAATCTAAAAGAAAAGAACATTTGATATATATTTTATTTTATAAAAAAAATTATAAATCCGATGTTTTATAATATTTACTTTTCTCTTTCGGTTATGTACTTTTATGATACAAATGCGAAAAATATTTTAATAATTATCCGTCTGGTTTCATAATTAAAAATTAATATAAATTAATTTTAATTAAATTAAGGTTAATGTAAATTAAATAAATCCACACTTGTTATATATTTGTCTTATGGATATTAAAAAGGGTTTCTATATTTGAAAAAAAAAAGATCTTTAAATTCAGCTAAATTTTTACAGATAATAATTACACAAAAAATTTATTGATTATAGTATTCTTACAAATCTACTTATATTATTTGATAACTTTCACGTGCATGTTTCGGAGATACCTTTTTATCGTCAAGGTGTTATATTAAAAATTGTCCTAAAAAAATAAAATGTCAATCTACAATGTTGCTGAATTAATTGAAAAAAAATAATAATTTCCTTCATTGATTTATTATGGTTCTTAATTATTCTAATTATCTAAATGTGTTCTTAATTGTTATACACAGTTATATACGGTTCTGGTTATTCAAACTAATTATAATTTCTTTGTTGTATGCAGGATTGATAGACTTGTTCGTAATATAAACACAGACGCGTATTGTTGCACGAAATAATTATTTGAGTTTCTTGTTTTGATCTAAAAATTATTTTGATTTGAATTACAAGAATAAAATTGCTTCCATTTTTATTTACAAGACGGCCTGGCATATGAATTAAAATGGTCATACTACCGCCATCTAGCGGAAATCAGAGAAAGTTTTGAGCCTTCGCTAGTATTAGTCTATAGGAAGCGGTAATAGAGAGCGCAATATATATATACTCTTAGTAACGAATAATTAAAAAAATTGGACTTGTTTTTTTTTATATATATTCCTTTGTTTCGCTTCATTGCAACTTTAATTGAAATTGTTTTATCTTCATTAATAAATATTATATTACAATATACGTTGATATAGCTTATTTATAGGCAGAGTAGAAATAAACATCTCACTACTTCAAATTTCGTACGTATCTATATAAGGATTGTTTTGGTTTTGGGCGCAATCTTCTTGGAAATAATACAAAAGTAAATCCGGAATTAACGATATGTGAGTTTCTTCAAGTTTTGAGAAGTCGTAACGCTATGATTGATTAAGCATTTATTGTTTTTACTATACATTGGGTGTATGTAGAAATCCTTTTGAATAGTGATAAAATAAAATAAAAAAGAAATTTTTCAGGAGAGCTTTTGAATTCTTCTGGAACATTTTGAAAAAAAAAAAATTGAAATTGGATTTTTAGTAGATTAAATAGTAGTAGCATAACGAAATAATTAGCTTCATTCACCTTCATGCGTCGTCGTGACCATTACTTTTAGATTAGGGTAGGAAGATTAGTCGTTTGGATCTTGAATAGATTCCAGTCGTATAGCAAGCCGAATTATACGTTAGGAATTCTTGATTCAGTTACACACATACATCTTCTGTGGATATCAGTGTTGGTGATGACTACTACAGCTAGTACAGATATTAGGGTTTACCTCTTCTGATTTGTAACAGTGTACTTCGTTAAACATGTTCGCGTTGTTAAAGGAAAACTTTAAAATTTTATAATGTTGAATATACTTGAGATTCTTTCATTAGCGGGGGGAAATATGGGGATGAATACATATAAGTAGAAGTTGTTTTGGGTTTTCAATAAGTTTTGGGAGGAATAATATTACAGTTATACGGAGGAGTCGCGCCTGATTATTTGACAAACGCTTAACAATTTGGGGGAAGACAGGTTAGTAAGGAATAGTTGTGGGAAACTTATCTTGACATCTGGATCCACTTCTTCTACAAACACGTGTCGTCTTTAGATACCATACTTGAGGGTTAGCGGGAAAGTTAGTTGAGACGGATAATAGTTATATATACTTTTACGTTCTACAATTATCGAAGGGTTTGTTCCTATCCTTTTCTTCCTCTTCTTCTTCTTCGTCTTCTTCTTATTGGTATATGCTAACGGTTATATATATATTTTCTTTCCCCTTTTTATTTATATTGACTTCAACAGCGTCTTCTTCTTCTTCGGTACGAAGGTTTTTTTTATTGGTTATGTTCACTCTAGTCTTCTTCTTCTTTGAATACATACCGTTTATGCTTTACTTTTCAAATACCTTCTCTTCTATAAATAGCAATTATTACAATACTTTGCAACTACTTTTTCGTCTTATGGTATATCTTTCGACTGCTTCTCTACTTTCTTCTTCTTCTTCTTTTTCTATTACTACATTCATTTCGTCTTCTTCCATTTATCTTATACTTTTCGACTGTTTTTCTACGTCTTTTCTTCGTCTTCTCTTCTTCTTTACCTTTTCTTCTTCTTCTTCTTTTCCTTTTACTACATTCTTTTCTTCTTCTTCTTCTTTTCTTCTTCTTTCTTCTCTCTTCTTTCTTCTTCTTCTTTTTCCTATTCTCTTATTTCTTCTTTACTATTCGCTTCTCCACTTTCTTCTTCTTCTTTTTTTCCTATAACTACATTCATTTCGTCTTCTTCCGTTTATCTTATACTTATCAACTGTTTTACTTCGTCTTCTCTTCATCTTCTTCTTCTTCTTCTTCCTATAACTACATTCATGACTTCTTCTTCCGTTTATCTTATAATTTTCGAATGTTTTTCTACGTCTTTTCTTCATCTTCTTTTGTCCTTTACCTACTACTACATTCACGTCTTCTTCTAATTTTATAACTTTCGACTTCTTCTTCTTCGTCTTTATCTATTACTACACTCGGTTGTGACTTTTCTTCTTTATCTTATGCCTTTCAATGGATTCATTTTCTTCTTCTTCTGTTGTCATCCACTACTTTTGCGGCTTCTTCTTCTTCTTCTTCTTCTTCATCATATTACACCAATAATAAATTATGGCAGTCATTACAGTAAACGTGGAATATTGAGGACAATTGGCTGATTCTACATAATAGGAAATGTACTGCGCATATGTATAAGGTTTATAACACAGGTGGGGTACTAGAGTTCATTTTGTCGCGGTTTGCAATCATAGTAGGAATATGCGGTTGACCATTCACTCGGCTAAAACAGGACTATACGAGTTTCAGATAGAAGAGGTTGTATAGTTTGGGGGAAGGGGGAATTAGAGTTGTGTTACAAGATGGTGAACACTTGTCGGGGTACACCATGGTAGCATAGCAAGGAATAGTTATTGGAAACCTTTTTGACAACTGGATTATGATTGAAGCTCTACTTCTTTAACAAGTGTGCATCGTCTTTGGGCATCTCTTTTGAGGGTTAGCTGGACAGTTAGTTGAAACGACGCCCAACGGTTATTGAAGGGACTTGTCCATTTGCGACTAGTCATTAGAAAATTTGGAGGCAGACTGCACTTTTTCTTTTTAGAGTGGATAGCAAGTATCATCGTAATCATGTTTACTCACGTACAGGACATATTGAGATCGAGGGGTTCGCTCTATATATTAGGAAGCTGGTTGTTAAGTTCATATGAATAGGTTGTACATTAATTCGTAGGTTAACATAATTCTGGAACTTCAGATTTATCGTAGCTCGCATTTCATAGGAGAAATATACAGTTAATATTTACTCGGTTGAGTTGGTTTGTATAGCTTGAAGGGGATGTGGGGAGTGTTAGTGGGAGTATATTCTGGGGGAAGGGAGGTATATGCTGGGGATAGTACTATAGAGTTGCGAGGTGGTGAACACTAGGAGTGTACCATTGTAAGGGAAGCAAGGAGGATAACAAAGTGGGGGAAGGGGCGTCTTATGGATTATTGATAACAGAATGGCGCTTGAGTGGTTAGCAGACACAATGATGAGATTACTGAGGCATTCAATCGATTATGAAGAATCGAACCTTTTCAGTCAATTGAATAAATTAGATACAGTCCCTTTTGCTTTCAAATCTTATATTTATATTAGTTGTACACTTTACATTTGAATGACAGGCAGATGGTTTACAGTAGCTTTAAATACGCAAAAAGGATTCCATTGAAAAGGAATTCTACCCTAATAGAAATATAGTACGCGGAGAAAGGAAAGAACAACGAATAATTTTCCAAGGAATTTAAGAAACTCTTGATAAGTATCACGAGATATACTATCCTATTGGGTTATTTAGCAGATAGGCTTGGTCTGATAGATCATTCCTCTCTCTAAATAAGGGGGAAGCTGTGATGGTCGACATAGAGATAGATTTAATAAATTTAGAAAATCTTAAAATAATAATATTCAAAAAAGTCAAGTATGGACATCAAAAATATATTTCTTCTGTTTGGAATCGTTTAAAAGTAAAAGCCTGATATATTTCTTCTTAAGATTCTATGTATTACAAGAGGCTAACAAAATATTGAATATTCAGCTATACAAGTAATATTTCTTAGATCTTTATAATACCATAGATATAATTCTGTGTTAAATTAATATCGTTTGCCAATCCTAATAGACTCGACCTTGTGAGTAGGTGCGAACGAGCCTTTATTATTTATGAATCAGAACAGTAAGTCTCGCGTGTAGCGGGTGCTTAACTATTATTTTAACGAAACGGACCAATCACAGGCGCGCTTTGCCTTCGACGGGTTGAGCCGGAGGCGACCGTCCTGATGGCTGAATCCGGCCAATGGCGAGCGCCGGCGGTGAGGTCATCGCGCATAGGATGAGTCACTGCACTAGCGTGGATTTCAGAGGTATGGTGAAATCATTACTATAAAAGGAGCGAACTCGATATACTCAGCCCCTTCAGTTCGAGACCAGACTTGCGAGCGGGAGCGCTGCCCAACAGACTACCGACGGAGCCCTGAGTTCCAGAACATCATTTGCGGACGGAGTTGCTGCCCGGACGTATGGAGGAATCTACCAATCATCAGTACCAGAGAGGATCATACCGCCACTGTGTAACAGCTAAGGAACATATTTATATTATCTATTACGGTTAATTATTTTCACTATCGAAATGTATTTATTTTGGGAATATTTGAGTTCGGAATAATTGTGTAATTAAATATCACGATTGCTTGTGTGATATTGGTTCAAATCGTACGAGAATTCCTTCCAAACGGATGTATTTTTATGCAAAGCGAATTTCATACCGTTTATGCTGAAAATTGAATACACGGAGTTCTATATGAATTACTTAGTAGCATTATAATAATTACTGTATTGCGTAGGTATTGCGCAATCATTACACTCGGTCTACAACTAACTCTTTATGAATCGAGTACCTCGGTATATTCAGCTTAATAAGTGGCTTCAGAATGACGAGTAAAGGACAGAATGGGGAGATCTAACTAAAGATTGGGGATATCTGGTTTGTGTTAGCCTAGCTGGCTGAGGGGTGGATGATTGCCGGCACTTGGGCGTGGAACCCGCACAAGCCCCTGCAGGGCCCCTTAAAGGCGGGGTCCTCCTTGTTGCTCGGGGTCGTCAATAAACCGACCACCTAACCTCATCTGGCGCAAACTACTTAAACCAACAAAAAGGTTCCCTATGTCTTTGGAAGGATTTCCATGCTTGAATGCTGTAAAACCTTGATAGAAAACGTTAACTTCTATTTCGTCCTCTGTAAGAAAGACAGGGCCAGAATAAATATAAAAATCATTCACTCATATGGAATAGCTGGGATATTATAAATATGTTACTAACACTCTAACATTTGTCCAAAGTAAATGTTGCAAGATGCAGAATCGTGGGACGCCGCTCTGAAAAGGCATAATGAGATTGCACAATAATTTGTAACATCGCTGACTATGCCCGCAAAGGAGGCTAATGTCGTCATCAATTCGTACCAAAAGAGTACATGATTCTTCAAACACCGGCCTAAAAGAAAGGCGCCTCAAGACAACACACATCATCAGAAACTCGTACCAAAAGAGTACGGCCTTCTCAATTATAAGCCTAAAAGAGAGGCGTCACGGGATCACATCTCGTAAAGAAGAGATAGAGTCTCGGGATGCAGTAAGTTCCGGAGGAACAAGGGGGGCCGTTTAGTCACTTAGGAAGTCGGCCACCGGGTTTAGGCGGGCGCGGAGCCTCTACCCCTCTCAGCAGAGATGCTGAGGGTTTAAAAAACCAAAATTTAGCATTCAAAGAAACTATTATTTCATATAAACTCACGGGCTGTTGTAGAATCCTTTCGAACAAACCATCCCCGAGACCTTATCTACTTATTTATAAAGAAGTTTCGCTTCAAAAATGTCGTATTTCGTAAATAGCAAATATATGTATTATTTTCTCACGCATCTAATATGAACAGGTTCATACACGTCTAGGACGAAACCATTCAAGGTAAGAATTTGCTAATACAAAGTGTTTATAATTATTAATTTCAATGTTATTTAATATGTGTGAATTTTTCCCTTTGCAACGTTCGAACAATTCTACTGGTTTGTCCCCAAACGGAAATGTTTTATTTCTAATACACGAATTCTTCTGGTGAACGTATTTTATTGTAACATAAATGTATAGATTATTAGGTTCGTTAGATGTTTTTATTACGTAATATTATGCAATTGTTTCCACACTGCTCCTATAAAAGAATTTGAAGTTATTACGATACACAACGGGGTCCTTCATCCATTAGACGAATCATGTGCCAATTCAACGACGTATTACGAATAGTATATATTGTATTTATCGAGATTTGGTCGCATTTATTATTTCTAGTGAGGTTTTTAGTATTGGTTCCAGGCGCCATTATGAGGCGGAAATAGTTCATATTCATAGCCCGACTGCAATAGGTATTTTTGTCGCGAAAGAGGTAGCACTTTTAGGAGTATAACGGTGTTTTATGTTTCGTCCCTGACGGACAGGATGGTATAGCTGTGGTTATTTAGGTAATACATTTAGTAAATGCAAAGGGCATTAGGTATTATCAATTTCGTATGCGAACACAAGATGTTAGAAATATTTTAGTTCCTATAATTTCATTGAATATTTGCTGCAGAATAATATTTGATGAGAGAAGTAGTTAATATTCCATTTAAAGCAAAAGTTTTAGTCAATATCTTTATAGGTAATATTCAACAGCAAATTAGAAATATTTTAGTTAATATTTTTTAGGTAATTTTGCATTCAAAAGCGCAATTTTCACAGAATAATTATTTCCAGTTAATAATATATATTTTAGTTAAATGTATAGTTAGCACAGGCAGAGTATTAATATTGTATAGAATTTTATATTTATAATTTTTCAAGAAGGTATAATATTTTTCCGCGATCCTTTTATAGTTACAGCGTATCTGTCGACCTCAGCCGTTGCCACCCGCGCCATACAACTATTTTCGCTAACATCATACGGCAAATGACTTTATTCATTGCAATGAAATTAATATTATTTAATTATTTACAGTTAATACGTATTTTTAGTTAATTTATCGTATAGAATAATTTCTGATAGTATAGAACATTATTTCATATGAAAAGTTGAATTTTAGTAGTAGTAATATTTCTGTATTGAATATTTAACTTTTAACAACTGTATCGCTACATCATATGGTTGAAGTCGACCGGTTGCATCCTGCCGCTCGATCGCGCGCGCTCACATATAAGAATAATGAAATATTTGATAATCCAATATATTGTATTTTGAACGCGACGGTTTGCTACTTACTAACCTTCATTATTTAGTAGGACCCACATTAGGGTCATCTTACATCGTTAGCCGTGAAAAGAATATGATTTACATTGATTTGCAATGGAATGATTTGTATTATAGATTTGCTTCGCCTTATATATTCAACACACACCCCATGGGATGTCTACCTCTGGTGCCGGACCAGGAGCTATACTAAATTATTATTAAATGTATCAAGGCCGCGATGCCCTACTATCTACCTGGATCACCACAGTGCTTACCGTGACCAGGAGAACGATTTATATTGAAATGCAATAAAATGCTTTATAATATTAATTGAACACCATTTCGACATTAAATACAGTCTGCTCGATTTGATTAGGACCCTCTCGCTAGCTGGGTCATTACAATCTCACATAAAAAAAGTACATAATTACAAAAATATTTCTTATGGTGAAACCCTGCCACACTAACATGTAGTAATGTTTTTTCATTATCTGAAAAAAATATATCTTTAGCCCTGAACATTTCTTGAAGATCGCAAACTTAAACCCCGTTATCTCGAAATGCGATATTAGGCGGAAACTGATTAAACACACGCGCGGGTTTTCCACGGGAGTCAGGATTCAATAAATGCAACTCAACTAATCTTTCTGGGTATTGTGCAATGTCGTGTGGTCGACCTTATCATAGATGAGAGTGTGCCAGACTCTTAATAAATTACAATTAAGGCGAGCCTATGCTAGCCTTTGCATTCGTGTGATTTCCAGTACATTTTGTCACACAATGAATCAGAGAATACCCGTGTCATGACATCGATATTATGACCAATAAATAATAATCAATAAAGTATTCAAGATTTCTGATAATTAAAAGGGATTGGTCTTAAATTACATAGTTAACTCAATATACTATGCAATATCGTGCAACATCTGCGCGTCATACCATAAAGATGATAATAATCTCTCTCTGAGCTTTTGCCCGTTGCTGGGTGGGGTATTATTATCCCACTGCGGTAGCTACCTTGACAATCCTTTTCCATTCTTTCCGGTCTGCTGCATGCGAGGCTGCGTTTCCTGTTTTTATTTATTTGATCCGTCAATCTTGTAGGTGATCGTCCTCTCGCTTTCTTGCCTTTGTAGCCAAGTGTCACAGGCGTCTTCACCCGGTTACGCTTGTGTTTTAAGTGTTCGCCTTTGTGTAGCCAATAGTCGGTGTTTGATTTTGATCTCTCGAAAAATGATCAACTTTGGATGTTTAGCCGTGCATGGCGTACGCATATTTTTGTCACAAGTTGTTAGGGAAAACATAAAAGAGTTTACCAAACTCATCTTTGTCGGTTTGGACGTTGCGCGTTCCCGGCACGCCTCGCATAACTTAGATACGGCACATGTGCCATGCCAATCTTAAAATTTTTAGTTGCCATTTTTGTTGTTCTTCGATTATACTCTAGTTGCATAATTGTGCTTTTAATTGTATTTGTTCCATTTCGATTGCAGCTATCAGTGTCATGTCATTCTGCATACCGAAGATTTTTACCGCCGAACAGTTTCCTCTAGTCCATCCACGTAGTAATCATCGCACGATGCGTTTCACTGAAATGTATGTTGAAAAGATCTGGAGATAATGTACATATATCCTTGTCGTATGCTTTCATGCATTAGGAATACTTTAGATTTTCCACTTTTACTGCAGCCAAGTTGTGTACTAGCACACTTGAAAACTATTATTGAGTAAACCATTTCTAATGGAATCTTTCATAGGCTACGTCATCTCGTGTAGGCAAATAGTAATAATATAAGTTCAAAATGCAAATATGTATAAACATTTCAGGTAGACCGCAGAGAGGAATGTTAGCTAGGTAATAGGTTTGGAGAAGTTGAGTAATCAGGGAAAACTATCGCGTAATTCACTCTACGAAGACACCCTGCTCAGGTGTATACGGCAATTATACATTCAACATTTTTGTTATTTTAGTTCTCCTATTACACTTCAATATTACGCGCATCGCTCTGTTTGTACTATTTATAGTTTCTTTAGCATTCCTTCGTATATTATACACATAAATATTTAACAAGCATTCAAATCCAGTAGGAAGCTAGACAAACACAGCCGTTATTCTCCGTAATTCTTTTGTGCTCAAAATGCGAGACAATGCTGCTGTTGAGCTGATACTTAATAGTCGCACTGATCGCGGATCTCGACATTGCGCCGCCATTAAATAGTGCATGCAACTAAATTAAAAGCCGAAATTATATCGGGGTAAAATAAATAAAACGAAAATAAACAATTATTCACGCTACTTTAAAAATCTACGATTTCATTGTTATCATTTAAATTTAAATTTTCGTTTTTTGCGCGGAAAATTCCGAGAATTCTCGGCCGACTTTGACAAGTGCACGACCCTCCGAAAACCGCCGCGACAGGCAACAGTAAAATATCGTATCTGGGGCCTGTTTATCTTCATTCTTTGCTTAGTCGCGCAAACAGTAAATAAATCAACGAGTGTTTACATCGGATGTCTCGAAGTGCGTTTGACTCACCGCACGAAGATATATTTTTCTGTTATAATTATTACTGCCGCTCTTTTAAATTACAGATAAATTTTGTTTATCGCCGGGGTAGACAGATTATATTAATTTTACAAGGAAAATTCACGTGCAGTACAAACAAATTAAAAAACTTACTTTGAGTAGAACACCACATTTTTCTGCAATGACAGATCCCTTTTGCTTTATTATCTTTCGTAAACTTCAAGCACGGTCAGCGACTGTTAACACTTTAAAGAGGGTCGTCCTTCAATGTCTGTTTTATCAGATCGTGTCGGGTCTTTCGCGGACGTCCTGTTTCAAATGTCTTCAACACTCACCACACGTATTTTCTTTAACACTTTTCATACGTTCCACGCGCCCAAATCATCTTGGCGACCCTTGATTCTATCGACTGTGCTACAAACACATCTACATCTCCTCCAAATTTATTCATTCTGTACGCGTTCATACATTGAACCTATAAATTTTCTATAATATTATGTTATACATGTGTTATATTGTGTATAAATCATATACAGGGTTATTTGGAAAACATTAATAACCTCGCAGAATTATATTCCTGCCTTGATTATGAATGTTCCAGCAGCCATGACCTAATATCAATAGTTAGGGAGATACGCGACATTCAATTTTGTATTTTTTAAAAATATTTCTGACTTATTTTGCAGAAATTCCAAATGGAATGTTTTCCAATTGGAATTTGAAGGTTTTTATTATTTTATTTGACTTGTATTCAAGTGAGTGAATTTTTCATATTCATACTTTAATGATAGTCTAACGTTTTACAAAAAATAAATCAGAAATATTGAAAAAAAATGCAAATGTCGCATATTTTCGTAACATATTATTGAATTATAATATTATTGAAAAATTTTCTAAACAAAAAATAAAATGGCCGCCTCATGTCCATTCCCGTGGAGCTCCTCCGCCGTGACTGAGATGCGACACTCTCCGGTGGACGTTTGTCCGAGACAGAAAAGAAGGATGATGCATGTACTTGATAAATTCAATATTTCCCAATTTGTTTGTTTTTTTTTTCAAAAAATTACCACTAAAATAACAGTTTAATACATATATACTTTTACAAGTACCAATTAAAAATATATTTAATCACCCTCTTGCAAAAAATCACCCAATTTCTACCTAAATATCAGGTGATGCTACAACCCCTTAAAAAAGAAATAAAACAGATATATATTTTCAATTTACACGCACCGAGAATCGAATCCATAACTCGTGTTTCGTTTGGCCAATTAATTGATTTCAATAATTTTAATAATACGTGAATATATAAAAAATTAAAAAACACCGAAGCGCCTTCTAGCGGAAAACAACTTAAAATACCAACTGTAAACGATCAAATTAAAAAAAAAAGAACACTCGTGATATTTTATAAATCGCGGGCGATATCCGGCGTAGATGGGCAGCCGCCGATTGGCCGCCGCTGGGCAGGCCGCGGCCAGTGAGCGATCATCATTTTCTCACAGCAGTGGCGCGGCCCCATTGTGCCGGCGAGGTGTTTTCCACCAAATAATTAGATGGGGAACATAAATCAGTCGCGCACGGCCGCCCCGCGCGCCAAGGGCGAGACCGCTACCGGGCGACACGTGCAGCGCGATCCCACACAACGTACACGACCGGGACGGATCTCGTGACGTCTAAAAAATACGCGCAGTATCCGCGATCGAGTAAATCGCATTTCGTCTGTGTGCGAATGTACGTTTTTTTGGATTAATATTAATTTTTGAACAGTCGCCGTTCTGAAACTGACGGCGAAAACTTGATTATTCTTAAGTTGGTTATTTATTTATTTATTTAGCTTAACAATTTAGTTCCACACGTAATGTTGTGTGGGCTAATACATGATTTCACTTGGACATGTTGCATTCCATCTAATCATTTAAAAGTTTTTATAATATAATTTTTGCACTTCAGTTTAAACCTCCTTATATTCTCTATGGTTTGAATTTCCTTTGGCAGGCTATCGAAGATTTTTATACCTTTATACATCATACAAGTGTTTTTCTTTTTCTTTGGTAGTCTTATGTTGTCGCTTCCTCCTGTATTGTAGGAATGAAAATCCTTATTCAGCTTCATCCTGTCATCAAAGTATTTGGGTACTGATCCATGTTTAATTTTAAATATTTGGACCATTACATTATATATTATTCTTTGATTTACAGTTTCCAGTCCAAGGACATTCAACATTTTTGTTATTTTAGTTCTCCTAATACAATTCAGTATTACGCGCCTCGCTCTGTTTGTACTATTTGTAGTTTCTTTAGCATTCCTTCGTTGCTTATAAATAATATACTGGAACGATAATCTATGTGCGGGAGAATCATAGTATTGTATATTAATAAACTTGTATTTTTATTTATGTCTTCTTATTCTTCCAAGTAAGGACACTTTTTTGCGATTTTCTTGACCACAAATTCGGTATTTTTTGTAAACGTTAGTTTTGAATCTTTTTTTTGTTTTTGTTTTGTTTTGTTAAATGTTATGTTTACGAAAATAAGGGATGTTTTTTTGAGATACACAACTTTAAATTGAAATAAAATTCTGGTAATGCCCATTTGGGCATTACCAGAATTTGGCAACCAGCAATGGGCAGAACCAGCAATGGGCCGACACAAAAAAGATTTCAATACACGTTTTCCATATAAATAGTTGAAATTTGTTCTCACACTATTTCCATTCATTTTTGTTTTTTGTTAATGCCTAAGTTTCCATTTATATTTTAATTTTAAGTACCTCTACTTTTTATGCCAATTCGGGAATCATTGGTCTCGGAACATGTTTATTAATCAATAAATAATGGCTTTATACAAAGTTTTTTCTTTTTATTAATATAACTGAAGTTACCACAAGTTATTTCGCTATTATTGAATAATCTACACCGTTTTTATAAATTATTTTACCACAATAATTATGGAAAAGAAAATCACTAAAACTATTAACAATTGCAATTGGTTTTACACGCAGTACGGGCGTGATTTTAGATTATGGAGTTTAATCAAAATTTTCCCTGATTAAAAACTATGACCGAGAAACTTTTGAGCGTAACCTGCGAGAGCGGTTTGGGACTTAGACTCACGTAGGTGCTTTGCGAGCCGTGTCTCATCCGATTGAGGCCACTGTATATCAAAAAGAGCTCTGTCAACGAGTCAAGCGCAAATCAGCATCGCCTCCAGAAGAACGCAATATTCTAATTTCCTAAGAATAAAAGTATTACGTGGACCAGAAGTTCCCAATTTTTTTTTGCCTCGGAACCATAATTGATCATATTTTTATTGGCGGAACCCAATTTGGATAATAAAAAAGATTACTTGTAGTTTGAAAAATTTGATTGTTTGACTTCAAAAGAAAGAACAAATATAAATGAAAAATAATTATTAAAAGTATTGTAAGATATTTATAGTGCCAATACAATGTAATTATGAATTTTAATGTGAAGAATGAAATTTTTTCACATATTTTCTTATAATAGCACTAAAATTAGACTTAATATCTGACAATTGAATGCGAAGATCTTGAGCTGTATCCAGTTTGTTTCTGTACTTGTTTTTGGTGTAAGCGTAAGCTGAAAATCCAGTCTCGCATCAATAAGTCGTCACAAACGGAAGCAGAACCGCGATAGCCTTCTCAAGGATCGCAGAGCATTCGTCTTTACGTCCAGTCCAAAAGTAATTCAGACAATCTTCCGATTCGAATTTTTATTTTAGAAAAGATGAACACTTAACATCGATCAAATTTTCATACTCTGACACATTTAGCATCCATGGTTTTGTACGACAGTCGATGTCCTGTAACTTCTCCAGGAAATACTCTTTCAATGATATTTTGAGGCTTATCAATTACTCGTGCACCTATGTTTTTTTCCACATCTGGGGTTGCTTGCAACTTGTTTTTGTGGCGCTTATGCGGCGCGGTTGTGACTCTTTTCTACGAACGTTTCATTTAACTCTCGGACGGAATGCGGAACCCTTGCGACACTTCCGCGGAACCCCAGGGTTCCGCGGACCACCTTTCGGGAAACGCCGACGTAGACTACTCCACGCCACTCATTATGCATGGGTAAGAACGAATCATTAAATGGCCGAGTGAATCGAGATTCATTGCAAATATAAAAAAATTGTATAGGTTATCGGTCCAAGTGTTGAATAATGAAGGCCTCTCACTGAAGCTACTTGGGACCGGCGCGCCGCGGAAGGCGGGCGGAGCATCACGTGCCCGGTCACGGTGCAGCGATGCCCGAGGTTCACGTCCTGTCGCCGTCTCGCTTCGTTCTCGCTCCGTGCTCCGTCGACAATGGGGGAATGATTGGCGATTTGATCCGACGCAGAGTGCGCATAAAACGGATCGCAACTCCGCCGCGAGCAGTCCGGACGGCCGGAACTGACGCGAGCCACGCCGACAGGCAATTCAGCGACAAATCCTTTTCATTTTAACAGAGTGTCAGTTAAATCAGTATAAACCGCTATCAGATTTTAGGTCTACCGGTTTCGTGACGTACCCGTCTCTTCGTCAGGACCATCACTACGCTACTATGTTCACAACACTATACACCACAACCATAGTATTGTTAACATTTCACCAATATTTATCACGCGCGTGTTAAGCTTGTCGAAGATTCTACGTCTATCAGTTTTGATACCGCTTTATCTTCATCAGGACGGACGCAAACTAACTATAGTAGTTAGTTTATGCCCGTCCGAAGTATTCGAAGTATCGAAACTGGTAGACGTAGAGTCAAGCTTGACAAGATTGACACGCACGTGATAAATATTGGTGAAAAGTTAACAATACTACGGTTGTGGTGTATAGTGTTGTGAACATAGTAGTGTAGTGTTGGTCCTGACAAAGAGACGGGTACGTCTCGAAACCGGTAGGCCTAAAATCTGGTAGTGGTTTATACTAATTCAACAAACACTGTGTTATAATGTCTAACCACAAAGTTAATGCTTTAAATACTAAAAATATTAACGGCATTTTATTTTTTGCAAATATTCCACACTGATATATTTATTTCAGTACTCACAAAATCACGTTTTGATACATTTCAGAAATATTCTAAAAGCCAAGGCGCTCAACGTGCACGAAAGTGTGTCATTTTATAGCGCGGTAGGTAGAGAATTTTTGAATTCAGTAAATATAGAAAGTTCTGAAAATTTTGAATAAAATAAAATAACACATAAGTGCCTCGTACCTACCTGCCTACCAAATCACCGTGTTAAACGACCGTTTTCTAATAAATGATATTATAAAATATCAAAAGTAAATGCTATTAAAATTTAATTCCTTGCTTCCTTCCCACTGAACTGTACAAGTGTACACGTAGCTGATACACGAGCGCGCGATGTTTACACACAACAATGACAATATTCATTGTGCTCACGCGATAGTTGTGTTTTCTACGTTATGATTTACGCAGGTATGTGGCAATCAACAATAAATACTAAGAGAGATATCGTCGTTAGGCGTACAATTAGTAAATGTACCAATAAACAAATTTTATAGGGAAGCATAAAAAATAATAATATAAAATAATCTAGTATTTTTTTTTAATTTCATTCAAAATTTCGTTCACGGTCGCGTCACTGTTTGCAAGATTTTTAAATACCTAAATAAACTAACATTTCACCGACAGCATAAGCGATTGTATATATTACACCAGTACGAAAATGATTACACATTAAATTCGATAAGTGACATAATTTTGGTGGTTCACCTGATATAACTGAACAATATCGCGAGTTTTTTCGTCAGGCTAACATCACGTTATAGAAAATTTTCGGGTTTTTCGCTTGTACGCGCGTTGGTTGAATAATCCGCTTCGTAGTTCCAGAGTGTCCCCGTTTCCATTTATTTATAAGTTGGATCGCCGTAAGACCCGAAGTGACCTAAATGCAGTGGAGATAAATTGCCACTCTTGACTCACTGGTGTGAGTGTGTGATAGAATGATTTCAGTGATTTAAAATTGTGACTGTGATTACCGTTTTATGAAAATATCACAATATACGAAAAAAATTAATGCATCAAAATACCGTTGAATTACTATCGTAAATAAAAATATAGCAAACCGTGAACAAATTGAATTTTTGAATAAAAGAAATATTTAGGTACAGTTGAGAAAATCATCAGACAAAATCTTTTTAGAGACTCAATCACAGTTAGCGATTGTGATGACTTCGACATGTCAGTGAGAGTTGACGAGTCAATCATTTTTGAGCTCATCACTACCTACATAAATGTACCTGCAGTGCAGTACAATTTTAACGTAGAACGTGTTTTTTCGGGGGATTCTCGGGTAAAATAGGTCTAGAAGCTGCCTTAAATGTGTAATATATTACACTATATTACATTATAGAAGGCTATCTATATAAATTACTCTATTTCAGATTTTTTTTATGTTTTTCTACAAACACATTTTCACAAAACAAAAGAACGTCTAAACTTAAATAAAACTGAAATAAAATTCAGTCGATGTGTAAAATGACTAAAGGGCTGGGTGAAGCAGGAAAATATATTTTGTGTAAGGATAGCGTGAGACATGTACCGCGATTATTTTGTTAGTAAAACAATTTTAGAGAAGCAATCGCATTACACCGTATTAAATTTATAAAGTCAATTTACTATAATCGAACCTGTATAGGTATTATATAAATCTGAAAAAAAATGCATCGCATGTCGTCCGGTGTAGGTACTCCCTTTCACAATTTTCCCAGCATTTGGATAGATTCAGTGTTGCCGCACAGCCGAAAGAGATTAATTTGTATAATAAAATCCAATTATCGCCGCCGTCATCTGTTCGAGCCGTAAAAATTCGTTGTACAATCTCATTATTATTAGCATATTTATTTCAGTGAACATATTCGCGTTGAGGTTGTGTAACTTTGAACAAATAAAACAATCCGAACACTTCCTGGTGGGGTATCTCCCCGCCAGAGATCGCATCGCCCGATTAAAAGCTTTTAATAATGAAGACAATCCGACGTGCATGCTTTTATCACAGCCTTAAAAGCGTGTAATTAAGAAAAATGTATGGGAATTCTACTTTAATAAACATTTTATACCTACACACTTGTAAATTGTTTTATACAAACGCGATTATTTTTAACGCATCGTATGCAATTTTATCCACTCAAAAAAATTCCTGAACATTAATGACTTATAACGACGATCGGTGTAGATATGTAAAATGAATAACGAACCAATTTTTTCCACAAGTAACTAATCATTTTATACGACTTATATTAAAGCGAATGAATTTATAAGGTACTTTAAAAATTGTACAATATTTTATGGAAGACAGTCGATTCGATTAACTCAAGTAACTCGATTAACTCAATTGCAAGCTTATATGAAAAGACCTATACGATAAGTCAGAAACATTAAAAATATCTCTGAAATGGCTTATCTTCATAACTACCTATTTATATTTTTCACAAAGTCTTTCGACTCATATACTTGATATATATAACCCTATGAAGTGTTATGGACAATATCTGAAACACTGTACACGAGCATTTGGAGTAGAAAATCTTCAACATGTGTGTGAAAATTTCTTCCAGTTTGTTCGCAATGAATTATCCGTTATTATTATCATGCCCTTTGCAAAAATTATTTAAAAAAAAATCTTACACTACCTAGATTGGACCGCCTAAGAAATATCACCACTAATGGAAAAATTCAGTATGAAATGTCCACCCGAATCCGCACATTGTCAGCCCGCACAGCGGGCAGGAACAATGGCCTATTAAAAAAATTAATTTGCAACATTTTTATCAAGTCGGCGCTAACGACCGGAATGAAACGAGCTGCGTAACGAACACTTAGCAGCCCTCCGAATTCCTGTCATGCATGTGTAAAAAAAACACGTGTCGGTGGCAAATTTGGAAAATTGATCAAAATTTGGCGAAGCGCTAATGCGCCGAATTATTGTACAAGATAAGGGTTCGTTCACACGCGATGTCTGCCCCCGCCCGACCGTGACTCCGCGGTGGCCAGGTGTAATTGAGATGTTCTAGAAAGTCACGTGTAATTTACGTCGTTAATTTATACATTACCTAATAAGTATTTGCATATTTTTTCAATTATCAATTAAGAACAGGTAATTATTTTTTGGCGTGTGTGTAATATATTAATGAATTGAGTCGCCCCATCCCGAAAAATATTCTCTGGAAACTCGAAAAATATTTTAAAAATGGGCGATTCTCGTTACCATGGTAATAACATATTTTACTCAGTACAAATAAACGTCAAACTTAAGTTTCCGCTGAATCATGGCTATTTTAACAAAATGCGAAGGTCCGGAACATAAAACATAAATAACGTGATGAAAAAATCTAATTTAAATAAGGTAATTAAATCTAGTGTTGTAAATATTCGGATGTATTTTTATAACATTTCGTTAAATCATACTTTGATGACAAATATTTTTAAAAATACTATGTCACATTTTTCTATACAATTAATATCTTACTTGTGTGTTTCGAGATAGATACAAAAAAAAACTGTTACTACTCAAGGAAATTTCTCTGGTATCTATGAAACTTACATATTATATTATTGGAAATAAGTCTTTAAAAACAATTGCCACTTCAGTTTTCCTTTTATATAGGTGTATAAATATAACATAACTTTTAAATATAGATATTGCAGTGTTTGCTACCAAATAGTAGACATAGTTGCTTTGTTATATACACACATAATTGGATATTGCTGTTTTTGCTATGATGTTTCAGTCTAAAATCGATACCACTTCTCACTCTTGTATGAAGCGAATATTTTGTCACTGACACATTTTTGGGGGCTGACTGGTTGAAGCGGATATTGCTACCTCGTCTTGAAATCTCGAATTCGGTACATTCTAAATTAGTTATCCTCGGTGACTGCATTAAAAGCATTTTTTATATTTCTTGTATATTTTTTTGGCCTTTGTTTTTATACCCCTCATATATAAATAATATGATCGTTACAAAATTGCATCAACTTTTCTGCAATCGGACAATTTTTAAATTTGCAAAGTACGAAAATAAAGGGAACAAAGGAATAAAATACATCTCGTTAAACAAAAAGAGTGCAACGTTTAAAATTATTATCAGGTCGGTTGCAAATTTGGAAAACACGCCTTCGCATCCGCAGCGGGCAGGTTAAGTGATGGCGGGCTTGCAGGTAATGTGTTTAGTAGAAACGTGGGCCAGTGGTTAAGTAATAATTATTGGTTTGAGGTCTCAATCGGCTTAAGCAACTTTACATGCGAAATTATAAAACAATTATCATTCATGAAATATGGCGTTTTGTGAGAACATGTTCTCGTTTTCACGACTCAAATTAAATTCCCGTAAACTACACAACAAATAATTCAGCAATATATGTATAACCTCATTTTTACAGGCTATACAAGTAAACTAATTCTGCACTAGTAACTGAAATTAAAAATTATCGTCTGCACTCATGGGTATGATTTTGTGAAAAATTGTGTGTTTTAGTATTTCAGAATATTCAGAATTTGTCCAAATTTTTCAGAATACAGTACTGGATTTTGTCACAGGGACATCATTAATAAAGACATATTATAGATGTTTCACAGAGACGAAATTATACATTGTGTAAATTTGATAGATGTGGTATTGTATCATGGGTGGAAATGTGAACGTTACATTGTGTAAAGTGAAACGTTCACCATTTTCACTTAAGCCAGCCGTACGATAGGTCGTAAGAAGGAACACCCAAAGACTTCCATACCTACTTTACCGTAAAAAGAAATATATATTCACTGCATGTAGTCCTTCCAACAACCCTTTCTGTGGTTGAGGAATAGGCTGTCTCGGGAGGAAGTTTGTAATAGGACCAATGCCATTGAAAAAATAATCATCATCATCGCGTGGCTACTATCCTTTGAAGATTTTTGCGTTTTGACTATACTCACAGTTACTCCTCCAGTCGGGTACACCAAATTTTCTCGCGATTAATACAAAAATGAATTGTTCAATTGGGTTGATATGCTGAGAAAAGCATTAATCAGATCGCAATGATTCAATGAAAACCGCATTATTTATTTAATGCATCGCACTATCATACACTAACCTTTTTTTTCGCTTTTTTGCTTCTTTTTGTTCATTATTGCAGGAAGAAATATACAACCAGTAAATAAGTCTAGAAAAATACTTATGGCTCAAATTAAGAGAATAAAACAAAAATATACATTTAATTAACAAATTTTGAAATTTTGTAGAGGAGGGGTAGGAAGTAAAAGGCTGGAGAAGGAGGATTTGGGACATGAAAAAGTTAGGCCATCAGAGAAAATATCTAATAGGTTTGATAAATTGCGGTTTGTAAAGTTATTTCTAGTAAAACTGGTACGGAAACGTTGTACATGAAAAGAGTCCTTTGATCGTGTAGGGTGTTTGGAACAGTTATTCAACACATGTATCTTCGGACCGGTTCTAGAAAATGGACTTTACAACAATGAGCTCTATACTCTATTTAAGGAGCCAAACGTCACAAAATTTATAAAACTGGGAAGACTTCGGTGGCTGGGTCATGTGGAGAGAATGTCCGGGCATCAAGCACCAAAGTCCCTGCTGAACTCAAGGCCAACAAAGCGAAGGAGCTTAGGAAGGCCAAAATTAAGATGGAGTGACAACGTCCTCAAAGATATCTCTGCCTTAGAGCTTCGAAACTGGAGAGAGCTGGCACTAGACCGAGATGAGTGGAGGAAAATTATTGAGGAGGCCAAGACCCACCAAGGGTTGTAGTGCCAAGAATGATGATGATGATGATGATTCAACACACACTTTTAACACATTTGTCCAAATATCAATAAAAAAGTAAATATATTCAGTGTTAATCGCTTTTAATACCGTTTAGAAATTGATCTCAGTAACTTCTCTAGCTTTTAGTATTTATTGTACGACGTTCCAACACTCCAGAACGTCTGTGTTTTTATCTAAAGTGTTGGATTTTTTTTACAGAAACATACGATTCCCCAGATTTCAACATTCCTGAAGAGCAGCGTTTTAAGCAAATAACGCAACGCGGGGCGGCGGCCCGGAACCGGCGGGCCATTAATAACAAGGGCGTTGCACCGTGCGGCCCGCGGTGGGACGCAGATAAGGGCACTTAGCCCCCGAAATGTGGCCGATAGCGATCCGCAAGGGCGCGTGCCACGAATTAGGCAACAATTTGGCGGACACGGCGCGAGGGGGCGCCACTAGAACTAATTTTCCGCTGGTCGGGGACGTGTTGAACCACGCGATGAAGTGACGAGCCTTTTTGAAAAATTAATGTGTGTCGAAGACGGTTCACGGTCGAGGGTCAAGCGGGTGGCCACGGATCAAACTTTTACTTCCGAATCGTTAGTTGGGTAGGTACAGGTATTTTTTTTCTGTCTCCTCATTTTCCCTGTCTCTTTTTGGCTGTCCCCTCACGGTGCCTCTATATTCTATTATTTCTGTATAATATGCGAGTAGTGACGGTCAAACCATTATTTTATATTTATATTTGTATCTGATAGTATCGTTGTTTGGTAATTGAGATATAACTGTTGTCTAGGACTGATGGTTGTCCGTCGAATTGCGAAAAATCACTTACAAATTATCGATTCAATCAGATGAAAAATCAAATAACGGTTTGCATATCACCGGTTAAAATACCATCTATATGCGAGTATGTTAAATTGTTTTAGGCAATGCCGCATCGTGTTGCATCTATCATTACCAATAGTGTTGATATGTGATCAATAATATTCTTTGCACTAAGCTGTAATCTTGTTAAAATAAATAAATGTTGCACTGTACGGACAGTGCCCTTTATTGGCAGCCATGCCATGCTGCATTGTTGCTGTGCTGCACTGCGGCGCAGCGTGGTTTCCACGCTGCATTAAAAATATCAACCTAGCAGCGAATGAGTAGGACCGACGTGGAAACCTTTTTTTGTTGCCTAATAATTCAAGAAGGTTGCTGGACAGAGCGACCCTGGAAGGCACCGATCCTTACGCCTGAAGATTTACGACAATGGTTTGGGCGGAGAACAGTGCAGCTTTTCAGGTCGGCTGGCAAAAAGATAATTGTACCTAATTTCCGGCAACCGGGCAGTGAATAGAAACAAGAAGACTACATAATTTCGATTAAAAAAAAAACAAAAATATTACATTATTTCGGACCGATGCCAATTATTATTGGAGGATAGAAACAAGAGAATAGAGAAAAAAACAAGAGTCGGACGTGCAAACCGTCTGGAATCAGAAGTGTATGTACAAATGGAAGAAAAAAACACGTCTGTGCAACATAGAAGATTGCAGGCTTCGAGGAAATTAGCATGTCGATTAGTAACGCCTCGCGCGTCTAGCAGCTGTCGTCCATTAGGGAGGCTCGCTAGACACCCGCAGAACGGCCAATCGGCGGGGCATCGGGAACCAACCAACCTGTCTACCATAAGCAAGCAAAAAATTATGTCGCTTTCGAAAAAATATATATAATAATAAGATAATGAGAGCACCGCTGTTTCATGGGACAGTAAATCTTGTCAAACGGAAATTTTAATACTCTAAAAACTTACTTTGTAATCGAATACAGAAATCTAAACACAGCGAACTAATGAATTACATAATTTCTCGGTGGTCTCCATATTTTTGTATGGAATACTGATGAAAATTGGATCATGTGATCAGGAATGGTGAAGAATTGACGGCTACTACATAAATGAAATGTATGCAAAGAATGCTTGGAATTATCTGGAAAACACGCAAGACAAATATATTAATAATCCGAATTTTTTTTTCTATACTGAAAGACAAGGGAATGGAAGTTTGATCTCGACCCTGACGAACATTAAGAGAAAGAGACAGACGATTCTTGAATATCAAACGAGTACTCAACTGCTCTCCCTCAAACATAATAAATTTTCATTGTTACCTCTCTTCGTAGAGTCCGTGAGTTTTATAAAGGGACAACTAAGGTATTGCTATTAATTAAACATCAATCTCTTTTACATTCTGCATTATAAAATGATTCAATACAACGTGAATTGGATGTTATATCCAATATTAAAAAAACCATCGCAGAAATTGTATTATTTTCTATACGTACCTAGAGCATTTCATCGTATCCAGAATGTAATAAATTTGCCGATGGATATGTTCGCCCGCATCGCTTTCACGGAATATCCAACTGACACGTTCGTGTCCTGATCTAGAACACTGGTTAAACCAGCCAGCTTTACCTTGGCGAGTCAGCCCGAAGGGTGGCCTTGGCAAGGAGGCATATGGGTGCTAAACGAGATCAATTATTATTTAAACGAGCATCGCAAAAACCTTCAGGTGGACGCTAATTACACGACTGTGTGTACAACTCGAGACCTTTTGGACAAATGCGTTTCAAAGGTCACTGCGTCCAGTAAAGATAAAGAATGCGTCGCAGTGCCCTAAACAATGGTGCAAAGGTTTCCAACGAGATAATCGTATATAAAATGTTATGTATTAAAGAAATAAATTGAGATTAACTAATGTGCAAAGTTAAACATTAAAATAAATAAAAATTTTAACGTTCACAAGATTTAAATTACAAATAATGAGTTTTCTTAATTTGACTAATTAACTTGTCGTGTAGAAGAACTTCGAGCGGTTTTATGGCTCTAATGCAAAATAGTGAATAGCGAGCTGGACATAATTTCGCACCGCGTAGTATTAGGTCGTTAATGTGAAAGTTTCAATAACAAATTATTAAATTAACCTACTAAAACAAAGATTACACAAGCTAGGGAATGAAATCAGTCACGATGATAATTTGCTTAGTTCAATATTTATTTATTTATTCATTTTATAAATGGAAATAAAACACGAGTTACAAGAATGGACTAAAATATTATAGTTGTATAATGTACAGTAAGTAAGAGAATCCAGTCATATTTTACGTAGACATCAGGCAGAGTAAAAACGAAAAAATCGAAAGGACAAAAACAACATTAAAATAAAAATATAACCTCTAGTTACTCCTAGTTAGTTAGTTATCTATGCTAGGGTACTAAAGCTGTTCTGCGTTTTTAATTCATTACTGTCATAGTATTTATTAGAATTTATGTATTTTGAAAATTTTATACAGAAGTTAATATGATGTTGTGTTATAAAACTACGTTAATCAGACTATATTTATATGTACAGGCTGTGCGTGTACATTTGATTAATAATGACTCGTCGTAAAAATCTGGTGTGGGCGTCGATAAACACAGAAATCTGCTTTGAAAAAGGAAATACAATGTCCCAAAATTCAATTATAAAATAAACTTAAAAAATGAGCTTATTTCGCGAGATAAAAAGAGAGATATGGAAAAATTAGCCGGTACTTTGCGATCTTTGCTCGTTCTCTGTTTACCTTGAGCGATCGTGGGAACCGCCCGGCCCGAGATTCGGCTAAAGCATCCCGGATGACGCACGACTCGGTTCAACTTGAGCGAGCGTGAACTTTGCCTAAATTCTAAACAACCGATCCGATAGATGTTTCGCAACTCTCCGCGGAGGCACTGCGGGAGGAGTGCTGCAGGACGCAGCCTCCGAGCGGCGGGAGGGGGAGAGAAATGCGTCAGACCCCGGCGAAAGGAGGTCACAGCGAACGGCAAAAAAAACAACAGTTAAACTAGAAAAAAGGGGCGGAGGTACTACTAAAGTATTCACGCAGGCTGCGGCGGTTTTACCAGGATCGAAACACTCGCAAAAATGTAAAAATTTCGAAGAAATTCGAGACACAGAAAAGGTAGAAACTATTAACCCATTTTTCGTCTTGTCCGCATGCCTTTACCATTCGGCACCGCGAGCTATTTCCGAGAGAAGTACCGCTACTCGGCAACAGGTAGTTATTGGACTTGGACCACTTTTACGGGGTTTTCTGTGAATTCAGCTGAATGATTACCCAGCCGGATCAGAGGTAATGATCGGGTCCTGGCCGCAGCGTCCTGCCGCGGCTTTCCTAAGAACACAACGGTTATGCAATGAAAAATTAATGGACGCAACAATACACCCGGCTAATGACCACAAACCATAATGGTCCCGCGTTTCGTAGAAGCCCAAAAAAAACTTGATTGCTTATTTGTGTTTTTCAGCGTTTTTTTATTTATCACTAGCGTAATGTACTATAGCCATTTTCAAATACAATTTATTATAAAGAAATGAGAGATGACTTTGATGGGAGAATTACTTTGAATTGAAGTTTTACATTTAAACATCAAAATAACCGGGAAAAGTACACTTACTAATAAAGGTAAAAATTTAGACATCTAGAGATGTATCTCAAAATGCATTAAAAAAATTCTGGAAATCGGGGCGCTGGAAGGAGCTGATGCAATGGTTTGGCTCACGTACATCGAAAGGATAAGGCGCGACAATAAGAAGTTTAACCAATTCACAATGAAATGGAGTCACCGTTTAGAATTTAAAACTACTACAAACATTATTTCCGCCGAAAAATGACGTAAGAATGATTTAGTGTTGTATTTACGATCAGTAACAGGGTGCCCTCATTTGCGTAACCATCCGCTAATATAAGTGTCGGGGCAAGTATCGCTGGAGAAGCGAGATGCGGCCGCGGGGACACTCGACACCGGCCGCGGAGCCGTGTTATGAAACAGCTCGTTCACATTCGTCTAATCTCGGCTGGCGCGAGCGACGAAAGAGAAACTAACGGCCCCTTCAGACATTGACTTTGCCGACGATACAGCGCTATTTTCCCTTTTCAGCGACCTGATCGATAGGCGCGCGGCGTCCGCCGCCCGACTGGGACACTTTTCAGTAGAAAGCGAAAGAATGCGTCGGCTCGTGTGAAAGAAAACTTGTTGTCGGGTGCTTGAGACCATAACGATTAGATGTGCGGGTGAACAGGCATTGGATGTCAAGTTTGTGGACTATCCACTGTATTTGTTCATCCTGTTGAAGACTGACGTTGCTTCGAATTTGTTTATTGCAAAATATTATGGGATTCGCGGCGTTTGTCGCCAGCACCGTGTCTTCCTGCGCTGTCGCATCTCAGATCTACACAGAAAGGTTGGGATGACTATACTGATAATCGTCACCTAATTGGACTTGGTGATGTTATGTCTTGTCGTTGCATTAGAGGATACCTAAAAAACACATGTAAAGTGGAGCCATGACCCTAATGCGTCTCTCTTCCTACGCTCTTATTATATCAGTATCCATGGCCCAGACCACACAGAAAGATTGGATAAACTAGTGTGGTAGGTACTTATAGTACACTTGTCGTTATTATTAATTTCGTCATTTTACGATTACGCTACTACGGATCGATCGGAAGCATTTCTCAGAATGCCCTCTCGCCATCGAAGTGGGCCTCAGCCGCGGCGCAGAGAGAGCGGAGAGCGGAGAGCCGAGCTACCAGGGCGGCAGAGCGCGCCGGCGGAGTCCGCGCCGGTACGAGGCCGCCGCGGGGCAGACAACTCGGCCGGACTCGCGCTGTCGAGTTTTTTCCCCCGGCCGGCCTTGACGCATTGCCGGCTTGGGAAAATGGCAGAAATCGAATGAGAGAGACGCGGCCGTACCCAGCCCGGCGATCCGACGGAATCTGGTATGCTCATACTAGTTTGCCGCAATAAAAAACATATAATTACGCCGGGGAGGCGAGGTCGGGGACGGGGGACGGGCGCATCTGTGCCGGACGAGACAAAAGCGAAGAGCCGCGAGCATATAGTCCACATGGCGGCGCGGGACCGGCAAATCAGACCGATAAATGGCTTTAACCCTTCCCTTGCCGGTAAGTAGCTCGGCTCTACTGAGACAGTTAAACCTCTAATATATTAATAATTCACATAACAAACAGCTCTATTTTACAAGATATAAATGTTGATTTTCCACAATTCGGATACGTCCAGACTGCTGCAATGGAGATGCTGGTTGTATGAAGCAGAGTCGATGAAATAGGTTCCCGGGAAAGATCACCGACTAGACGGATGAACCTGGTGAAATATTCAACCGATGGCGGCTTCAGGAAGCCGATAGGAATGCTGCAGATGAATTTTGACTACGGTGTTTGATCCTTGAACGGATCTGGTTTGAATCGGTACAAACGAAGGAGAAATTTATCTCAATGATCCTCTGTTCGAATCTAAAGAAAAGTATTGAACTTCTCTTTGATCTCACTTTTACACTGAATGATTCACAGTTTGATCCCTTGCTCGGATCTGAGGAGAGATAATTCTCTTTTTTCACAGGCAAGTCTCCTATCGAGCCCTTACTAATTCTGACACATTAAATAATGTTGAAAGGGCGCTTGATGAGCTCTACGATTACATAAATAATTCTAGCGCCATCCGCTCGATGGCGCTCTAACAGTGGTGTCTTCGTTATCATCAAACACGCGTTTTGTCTCAAATATAACATCACCAGTCAGTGAAGAATTTGAGACATGGGCACTGAGACAACAAGAACATGAATGCATTAGAGATGTGATGCCGATAAGTGTAATACATAATTCGAAATAAAGGTAATCCTAAAAAATACGCGCTTAGAAATGATTAGTGGAACCTAATACAAATAATGGAAAAATAAGTAAAAATAGTTATTTATGAATATAATTCCGTGTAAAATTTATACGTCGGATGCTAGATGCGACAAAAAATTAAATGAAGAGGATAAGCAATAATATCGCGTTGAACGAACTTTTTTCAATCTTATTGCTCAATTATAGTACCATATACGTACATCAATTACTTTAAAGCCATTATGGTAGTGAAAACTTTTATCACATTTATATACAATGCTTAAAAATAGTCAATTCTTTAATTGATACCAGTTGCTTAGGAGTATTTTTTATCACGGTACACTGAGGGTTACACTTATACTTACAACTACTACATCGGATACACGCACCAACCGAGGTGCATAAAATATACTGCGATGTGATGCACTTAATGTACTATAATTACTAAATGGACAGATTGAGCAACGCAATACAACATTTTTAACTCACTAGAGCAAATATGGTAAAACTATCCCAGTACCCAACGCTTTAAAACTTTTAATTCAATTTACCTTATGTTTTCAAAAACTATTAATGATATTTAAAAAAAATACAAAGCGCTCTGTGATAAACCATAACACCATAAATAACTTAGCCATGTTCAATTAAATATTGCTTCCTGTAAAAATAAAATGAAGAAAAATAAAACAACTCATTAATAACTATTAAGTAATAGTGTGCATACATGTATAGTAAAATATGTACATGAATATATATTATAATTTATCATTTTTAATTCTACAAGTCTTCTGAATAAATTGTAGTTTAATTTCATCCCATTTCCCTCCTCAGCCCACTTAATGCAGTGTTTTATATTTTGTGTTTGTTAATATGACTTTTAGTTTATTAAATCTATTGCATATACACTATTATACATTATACGTAAATACTATCTACTATTTTTTAAAATTAATTATGTTCTTCAACTTTACTTAAAACTTTGGGTGTAGGAAAATATCTGAAATCAGAAACCTGACAAATACAAATAAATAAAAATGACACTCGAAGCAATTTTGTATGCATTTGTTAGGTGTGTGAAAATAGGTACGTATTGCAAATAAATGATATTTTTCTCCAAGGTCTTTTCAAAACATTAAAAAGCAATTATTCCAAAAGATGCTCGCAATATTCTACGGCTATTAAGAATCTTGTATGCAAAAGAGGCCAGACGCATACCCCGTGGAAAATTATTGCTAATTTGACAAAAATATTTTAATGATGATAATACGAAAATAGTACAGTATTATTCAACGCGCACACACACTACTTCAACCTTTTTGTTCTGAAAGAAGGTAGGTGTATTTATTCCATAATAGTAATAGTAATACTTTATTGTCAAAATAAATTAAAATAGGAAAATCGCAATGCATGCAATATAATGCGCAAGTGAGGTTACATAAAAATGAGCAAGTAATATGCTTAATTAATTCATTAACTAAACAATCAACTCAACAACCGTGAAATTACTTAAATTTGGTGTGTGAGATCTCTTTGAAAAATTATATTAAGTATTATGTCCGAGAGATTAAATAATCCGAACGCTAAAGGCGAATTTAAGCCGCTCCGAAGCGGACACGAATTTTCAAGCGTAGGCAATTTTTTCTGCGTAACCGATTCACATTGCGTTCAGCAGACTACTCTGGCGAGGAATTTCTGAGTTGGCATTTGCAGAGCCTTAAATAAGAAAATATCTTTTTAAAAAAGAATCTAGAGTGACAGCGGGCAGTCGGACGAAGACAATGCGTCCGCCGTTCAATTGCGAAGTTGGCGAATTGAGAGTATTTCTGGATGTTACCCCGAAGTTAAAAATACCCGGGATAGGAATTGAAGGGGAGTTAATGGCGATGCAGTGGAAAAGGGGAATTGAAACAAGTTTTTTGCTTTATGTGCACATGGCTACAGGTGTCGTTGGCTACCTTAATCTCGTTGAATATATTAATTATAATCAGTCAGGTCAATGACGCATTCGCAACTGCCCAGAATTGAAAGAGGTTTATCAAAACCCTGATTTTGTTAGTCCTTATTTGACAAGAAGAGCCCACGAATACCGAACGTTCCTAAATGGACGACGATGTTTTCAGACGACATACATCATTGCGAATTCTCTCTCCAGTTTAATTTGGTTTACTTTATATGTTGTGTTCTAATAACGATGTCCGAACTATGGGTTTCGTTACCACGATTGATGGCACGGTGGACACCCCGTGCCTTTGAATTTGTAATGTAATTAACCAAAGGGTTTTGTAGCATTGAAATGCTGCTTCACTTATTTATTGGTTTGATTTTAACTCGATCTGTGATTGTTCGGAGAGTTTTTTGGCTTGCATGTTTCTTTTTCCTGCATTTAGTTTTTCAATGTTCTGTATGTGTGATTATCGAAATGCACTGTCTGATTTTGTCTGCACTACAAACTTGGGTACTTATTGTGTTCTTTTGTATACTGTATACATTTCATTGTTTTATTCTATCAACCAACGTGTTGTCTTTTTAATTTCCCTTTTTTTCCGAAATTCTTTATTTATTTGTATTATGTACGTTATAGGGCTTTGTGGCCGTGTGTTATTTAAATAAATAAACGGCCTCCGTTATTTATTTAAATAACACGCTCTTCCTTTGGTATAGTTACAACTGACATTAAGTTTGACGTTCTAAACTGGTTCGGTAACAATACAGTTACAACGTTCTCATCCTTCGTGTGCCGTCTTTTATCGAAGGTTAGTGACCAAGTTGCAGTATGCTGATTTTTCATACGCAAGATGTTTACCATCTCCGAAGTTTTGGGCAATTAGCCACAATATGAGGTCACGCAGTCTGCCCCATTCTACCTACGCCTCACTACTGTAGTGGTACATCCTACATCACTACTCACACCAATGAAAAAATCACATGCCAGCAAATAAATAAATCATATTCCAAGACGTTTTTTCACATTTCACGACAGCATGCACCGTCGTTCGTCGCCACGACTCGTAGCATGCAGCGTGGCGAATCGAGTTATGCATAATAATCCGAATGGACTGCAGACTGCCGTTACCCCATTACTGACGTTACATCTGACACATGCATTAGAGAATAAAATATCAACCAGTCCCTCGGGTTCCAGCGCAGCATCCTGCATAAAAAGCAGTACCACAACCGCCAACACCTCGCCTTGTAAATCTGCATAAGCCAGAGATGAAAGAGGTAAATAATAACAACTATATATAATAATATACATCTCCAGCGTACACAGAGGCACTCAAAACGTGGTACGCCTAAACGTCGCAATTAAATTGACGATTGCTTAATGTTATATTTTATAAAATTAAGTCGATAAGAACGTTTCCTTTCATTTTAATATTATGCGTGCCGAGTATAAACTCAACTGAGCAGTAAATTTTGTAAAAAAAAATGCAATGTGCAAAATTTGGTGCATGTAATAAAATGTTGTTCAATGTTCGGTCACACAAAAAATTCGCAAAATGAGTCATTTACTTATATTTCAACTTACTGGGATATGAAACAACTTGTTTTAATGCGACTGTTGTGAATTTTCGAAAATGGGCATTCCTAAAAGGAGTCCTAATGTAAATGTGACGTTTATGGTAGGTTCTGAATAAAATATATAGTCATTATAACGATCATGAGGTATTTGTTTGGGTCACTTTATCGTCATATAATTTTCAGATATTTTTAAAGCTACTATAGGCCGTTAGGCCCAATTATTAAAGCGAAACACATAAAAAACACTCGGGTTTGAGAAAATCACATAGATATAAATATATAAGGTCACTGGACTGCTAGATAGTGGCAATTGTTCTCTACACAAATATGCACCCTTTGACTTTAGAATCCCGAACAAAACACTGAAGCATCCGCCTCTCCTGGCTGCCCGATATAAATCGAATATAAGTTACTATTTAGGATCCCGCGCGATGCACATAGCCTGAATCCCGGGCAAAGGGCGGGTTCGCACCGCTAGTTTGAAATATTTTCCAGTGGCGAGGGGTGAAAAGGTGGTTGGACACAAGGCGGTGCATTTTTGAAAAAGTTTTCGCACCCCGGTTTGCGCGGCGCCGGCCGAGTGACGAACGGTAATATATAATTTGCATACGGCGGCGCGGCAGTCCGACTGGACCCGGGATACATTTCGTTTTCAGTACATTTCCCAAATGCTGTTGACTCCAGAGTAACAGCAAATTATGCAAAATCAATGGCGTCCAATTCGGCGCTTCGTACGGCGAGGACCGACGACCGCCGACGGCATTCGTAATAAGGGCGAAGAATGTGTGAAAAATAAGTGATTCCGATAAGAATTCGTACATTTGATTCCTTCCCCGCAGAGAAGAAAATCTCCCGCTAACTTTTTCAGGCAATCGACTGCTTTATTTTAGACATTTAACATTAGAGGTAGATTCAACGCAGCGCCCTCTTCTACAAGTTCCTCTGAGAAATACCGAACAAATCTTTAAACGATTAACGCATACAGTATGCGAAGCATATTTGAATAATTGAATAATTTAAAAAAAGCGAACACCCAAGGAGCAGTAACATTTTTGGCCGAGAACCCGCCAGCGCGGTGCCAGACGATTGCAAGATCGCGTTATCAAAAATGTGACCGACGTACAAACGACGAGAATATTTTCAAAAGACCGAAAAGCGATAGCAATAGTTTGAAGATAGGCCTATTTCCGTATTTTTACAGGTTTAAAAAAATATTAAAACTCAATAGTAGATATGAAAAAATAAGTAAATGGTACCAGATAATAATAGTAGATGGTATATAGTATAATAATATAGAGGGTACATAATCCCTTCGCAAATATAGTACGATCTTTTTTTGAGACTATAGTCAACTATAAGTTATAACTAACCGAATACACGAGTTACAAGAGTGTCAAATTTTTCCTTGGTATCCGATTGTTCTTTCTTTCGATTGTGTATAAAAAACATTATACGACTCCTAAATCGAATGCAAAAATTTGGGGCACGCTGAAATTGCGAAAATGTACGCGTCATCAGTTGCTAGTGTTGTCAGTTCAGCGGTCCGCTATCCGTGAAATGGGATTTTCCCCTTCCGAACGCCGGACGATTTCAGCCCGAGGTGAATGCTGCGCTCTTCTGCAGGTATTTAATTCAAATAAGTTATCAATCACATTCCGAACAGCTTGCATCGCGATAAGCCGACTAGTCTAGAGCCTGGCCGTAAGTGGGGCGCGTCTGAATTATGATAAGTGCTAAGCAACACATACAAACCTACTCGTGAACTCGAGCCTACCGGTGTGTACGTGTGTATTGTTGAATCAGGTCGCGAGAAAAAAAATCGGATCTTTTTTGCGCTCAAACAGATATCGATTTTATACATGAAATATATACGCCCACATCTCTATGTGTATTTTTTTAGATAGAAGAATAAATATTTTTTTTGTGAATAGGTTGGAGAGGAATGTTTAAAATTCTCCGTGGTGAAAGTTGACTCTGAGGGTAAACGGGAAGACGAGCTAACAAATGAAAACATAATCGTGAACATGAATTGATCCATGTTAAATAAACGCATGCATGGTACAGCATGTACAGGCAAGCAACGTGTATAACAATAAAATGAGATTTAACCGTGGAAAAGCAATAAAAAATATGAATAGATATTTTATTAAGCATATATTTTTTTAATCATACTAGAATCAAGGCGACAAGGAATAGAATGTTAATCGACACAAGGCCATGAATAAAATCATCCTCCGGCTAATCATTTATATATAAATAGAATGTTAAACCAATGAGCGGTTCTTTGTTGCTTTGCAACAGGATATTGGTTACTATTGAAAAATACGAGATAATAATAATATATATTATGGAATCTGAGTTACAGAGAATTGTAAAATATTGTTTTTCCATATCACTAGATTATTAAACTACCTCTTCTGCATTTGATAAGTACCTACGAGTAGTAGATAGGCAGACTTTTGAACAGATCTTCAGAAACCAGTTCACTTATGGTCATTATTATATTACATATTTACAATACTATGACTTTACTAAGTACTGAAATAAGATCGACTTTGTCTGCATAAAAAAATTACGGTAGGTACTAGTAAGATTCAGTAAGTACTAAGTGCAATGTGATAACTTTTTTTAATATATACCTATTATAAAATAAACAAAAAAAATTTAATATAAAATAATTGCGTAAGCACTTTGCGGATTTAATTAATACTTGAAAACTAATTTACTCTACAAGTGGTACTCAATCGGCTTTGCTTTGTAAAATTCGAGTAGGTACCTGCGTATCTGATTAAAACATGGCTGGTGAATGTCTACAAAACTATCTAAATTACATATTAGAGACTGGGATTGGCCATAATTAATATTTTTTGAGGTGGCAACGAATCTTTACGTGCAGTACTTACTCCACCACACCTACACTATTAAATATCGAAATATCTGATGTATAAAAAAATGTGTTACTATTCGTATCTTTATAAGAGTATTTATGATTTATTTTCGTATGCGGCCATAGCAAAATGGCTATATATATGATACTAATATACTACGATAAAAATTGAGTTTAAGCGCATGTTACGTTTAGGATTATTATACAAATGTTTATTATATTTTTTAAATCAATACAAATAATGTCGCGTGGGCTTACACATAGTCGAATACAGAGTCCAGCTTAAATCTAGCTACATTAAGATGTATGATATTTTTTAAGATGCCATGCGAGATGTACTTTCCAAGAATTTATATGGGTAGCGAATACGATCAGTTCCTTCATTTTTTGAAATAAGATTTCTTGTATTTCGAGAACAGGTTTATTAAGTAACGGCATTTTTCATTTTTTACTTTCTCTTTTGTTAAGTTACTCTTCATTACATTTAAACATTGTAAATCGACGTATTACGCTATATAATTGCCTTATTAAATTCGTACCCCAACGACATATTACATACAATGTTTATCATATTATTATTCTTTTAAAGTAAGTTTTATATTTGATCATACCAAGACGTTTTTTATTTTTATTATAGAACGCCGTCCATTCCTTGCATCGTCTCTATGTTCCAGTTTGACAGTTAGTCTAGCACCGAATCTCAACTACTTCTTCTACACGTCTAGCACCGACTCTCAACGACTTCTTCTACATGTCTAGCTCACTTTGGTCCTCTGCTTTCTTCACATTCCTTAAGATATATGGGGCGGAATACTACTCCCAAAATCCCGAGTAATTTAAACTTCGTAATTTTCCAGTTACTTTTTTACGTATTTATTAGGCTGTAAATTTTGTACATTTTTATTTATTTGAGGTACCGGCAACTTAGTTCTTGGCACCAAGGTGAGGCACCTACACACATAGCTTTTGGCTTTGAAAAGTTATTTAATTTCATCTTTAGCATTATTCATATTTCATTATATTACAAGGTGGCTGTGATGGTGTAGTGACAAAAGAACAAAATCATCTCGACGTCATATATAATTCCTCCTATTCTCAGGATAACAAAATTGTTACATTGTTGATTGGTAACCCAACACACAAAAAATAGACGGGACGTACTAAAATTATACAGGGTTATTTGGAAAACATTAATAACCTTGCAGAACTATATTCCTGTTATAATTATGAGTCGAAACTGTTCAGGCAACCATGACCTAATATCAGTAGTGATGGAGATTTGCAACATTTAAATTTGCATTTTTTTTTCAATATTTCTGACTTATTTTTTTGTAAAACGTTGGACTGTCATTACAGTAACTTATATCGAATATAAAAAATTCATTCCCTTTAATCGAATATTTTCGACTCACGAATATAATCCCACGAGGTTATTAATGTTTTTGAAATAACCGTGTATACGCTTAAAGTTTCAGTAAATTTTAAGACATCTGTCAAATATCAATATTTCTATCATTATGGCAGAAATATTAGCCTAAATTGAATATTGGTCGTTTTGGAAAAAAAAAATTAGCAAATCTGTGTGAAACTAACTGATTTCTACCAACTTTTAAAATAATAATATTTTACATAATATTAATGACGTCAAATTTGACGAAGACGGGACAAAGTAACATAATTGAGTTTCATACAACAATAGTTATGTATGATACGCAAAAACCAATGAGAATAGACCCGAATATTCGATTTGGTGACATAATTCTCCATGTGACATCCGATGTAACAAACAAATTTAACATGGACAAATTTGTAACAGAATACTTGATGATGCAACCATTAATTCTTTTATGTTAAAACTGTCGCACGTTAAAATGAAAAAATATAATTTTACTGTTGAAGAATTCCTTGTAAAATAAATAGATTAGTTTGTACGTGCCGGGTCCGTACGCGAGCGATAAAACTATCGTCAACACAAAATGTCGGCGGTCGACGGCGGCAAATATTCGATATTGAAAGTCAATTTGAACTCACGTGATAATGCGCAGGTATTTTTTACGATTTCCGTCTAAGACTCGCGGGCGAAATAAACCAGGCCACGGTCTTTCGCTTTAATGACTTGCATGCATCGCACGGCGGCGATAAACTTTTTCGACACGGTTGACAATATATGTAGAAACGTGTTTGATAATAGTAATACTGTTAATTATTATTATTGCTGTGGAAGAACTCGTCGGTGAAAAGTGCACGGCGTGCATCGTCTAATCATATAATATCGCGGTTTAATCGAGTAAAACATCGATCGCAGCAATCGATGCATTTCGGTCCGGTTATGCATAACTGACTCATAAAAGATATTAGGAATAGGATACATGCACTCGGGACGCGTATCATTTAAAACATAATTATTTGCATTGCATTAAAAACTTGTAAAGAAATATGTGATCACTTTATGATTTAAAATAAATTCAAGAAACTGAAACGCAACGTCAATAAACTATATATACGTGTATAAAAAAAATTGACACTAATGTTACTTGTTTCGAAAATTAGATTTAATAATTGAATAAACGAAGAAGGCACTTAGCAGCAAAGAACTGCACAAAGTCGGTTGAGAAATATTGTAACTAAAGGTCACTTCCAATGTGAAGATTTTAATGGAATTTGAAGACTTTCTGTTTGGTGAATGCAGCGTTATCGGTAAAGCTACTTACCGGCAATAGAGAGTTGCGAGTTCTAGTCCCGATGATGCCTATATTTTTTCTATAGATACATTTTCCTGCGTACCTTTCTAAGAAATGTATATACATTTGTTCAATACTTCTAAAAAAAAATATTCATTTTTTTTAACTATTGACTATATGCCAAAAACCAATTAATCCATTTTTAAAACGATAATTTTTATTTCAGTAGTGTTAAATGACCAAAAATGCATCTGAAATAGAACAAAAAAAAATGCTAAAAAATAGTTTGTGAATGTACAAGCATTTTTCGAAGTTTATAAAGACCTTTCGAGAGAATTTCGTTAGACATATACATATTGGTCGAAAATTTACATACCTAAATTATATTCATGAATGTAGAAGAATATTTATTAGCGAATTATCGCACGGCGTGTGGGAGGAAAAATATAAAAAACAATTAATTGTGAATAACTAAACGTTATTACGTCACAACGTCCTGGAGGATTTGCCTCAATTTATTATTTACATTTTTTGCAGAAAATATGGACAACACATTTAAGATAATACAAGACTGCTTTATTGAAAAATATAATAGATCTTTGAAAATATTTAAAAAATGCAGTTAAATAACTTATAATAATAAAATGTGATAAATAATAAACTTATGTCTGTTTTACTTCCGTGTAGGTCTTAATGTGTTTGTCATTTATATAAAAACGGTACTCGCTAAAAAATGTAGGTCTTGTCACAATTCACGGTAACCTATAGGCAAAGCCTTTTGATGGGACAATCTCGCTAATGAACAGGCAGAAATACCCCAATATATAATAATTAAATTCCTTCTTCGAACAGCTTCAGTACCAGCAGGCGACGGACCCGCGCTCGTTACGTAAACAGATCACGACTTCAGGGCAGACAATGGTGCCCGCGGGCGGCCATTATTCGGGTGGACAAAAACCGGCCGTTTTTGGCCACGTAGAAGGAATCCCACAGAAGCGGCCGAGGCATTTCATCCGCTGAGAGAGAGCGGCAGTCCAATATCCGATGATAAAAACGGAACAACAATCTAAAATGATTTATCAAATAAACGTAAAAAAAATAATAGAAATCTCATATCAACGGCGACATCTGTATGCTGGTTCATGGGGATGACTAATTTCAAACACAGAAAGTGAAACGTGGTGCATAAATAACATATTTACATATATATATACAACTACCGAAAATTTGAAGAAGAAAAACGCACGAAGAAGAAGAAATTTCGTGTTAAATGTTGTGTACAGCTCATTCAAGAACATGCGAAAACTGAAACTGTATACTCGAAAACAGCTACATTTTCAGTGCGGAATAATATATTTCAAAATGAAGTAGATCAGTAGACATTTCTTGATTAATTTCGACATTATTAACAAATTATTCCCAAATTAATCAAGAGCACGTATTCTCGAGGAACAAATCAAACATAATGATTTCGCCATCTGTCCGTCCGTCTGTCGCACCTTCGTGTAACTTATAGCGTTCGAATTCACGGCTAAGAAAACGAAATTGAACGGCCGGAGATGGGGCTTGAACCCCGGGCCACCAAATCCGAACGGCCGCTCCACGCATGTTGCTACAGCCGCCTCTCCGCGGACGACCATAGAGATGCTGTAAAAACATACTAGGGCTCAGCAAAGACGTGAACCAATTTTCAGTCATTAGTGACGGGTTGCAGATAGCTGATAATAATAACGAGGGCGTTGCGCAGCTCGTTTATCGGTTGCGCCGGCCCTGGGGAACCCGCTGGCGAGAGATTCGGCCGGCGATATGGGCCAAATTAGTATGGGAGGCGCGCGCCCGGCCCGCGCATCCTCGGGCCTTCGCTGTAAACAACGCGCGGGTACCCGATACAGCGAATTAACAGTTATGCGGCGGCGGTCGCGGACACGCGGAGGCCATCTCTCGTCCCCGCGCGGCTGACCCATTTGACTATTTCCTTGACTTTTTGATTTCTCGTCGTGTCGCAGACTGCAGAAATAGGAATGCTTGAAAAAGTTACCGAAAAAAGTAACCCGTGAAAACCAAGTTTTTACAATACTCCCTTTCGCTTTGAATCGGGTTTTGTGTGTATACACGCGTCGGGATAATTACTAATATAGAATGATTCCAATTTGTAAAAAACATTAAAATTTCGAAAAATCCAAAATTATACTATAATTATTAATTTTTTAACGAAAATTTGATAGACCATTTTTATCGTCGACACGAGACTGCTTGCAAAGTTTCAGCTCCATTGGATCGCGGGAAAAGGGTTAAAAATCGATCCAAAGTTTTTTCGTCAGACAGGCAAACAAACAGACGCTACGAGTTAAAAGAAAGGGAGTAAAAATATAAAGCTTCCCGCTTCGCTTGCTGAAATATTAAATTTGCAAAAATACATCCTCCTCTGTGACCCATTTAAAGTTCAATGAACTTATTAAACCAAGAAAATTCGTCAAAATCATTTGAATCGTAAGAAATCGAGTGAATTGTTTTATCCGAGCATAAAATGGACAACAGCGCGGATCGGAGATAAGGTCCTTCCCGATAAAAAAATGCGACAGAAAATTAAGACGACAAGCAAGGAACGAAAAATTTAGAGGAGTCTACTAATTATACAGGGTGTACCAGAGCTAGCAGCAGAAACTTGGCAGGTAGATTCCTGCCTATGTTATGAGTCTAACATGTTCAAGCAACCATGACCTAATATCAATATTTATGGAGACATGCAATATCAAAGTTTGCATTTTTTTTCAAGAATTTTCAATAAAAATTCATTTTCTTCGACACAACTTAAATAAAATGTCAAAAACCTTGTAAATAAACTTTTTAAAATTTTTTCAAGGTTTTTATCATTTTATTCGACTTGTATTAGAGCGAATGAATTTTTCATAATCGACATGAGTTACTGTAATGATAGTGCAACTTTTTGCAAAAAATTAAGTCAGGAATATTGAAAAAAAAATGCAAACTTTGATATTGGATATCTCCACAACTACTGATATTAGGTCATGGCTGCTCGAACATTTTTGACACATAACATAGGCAGGAATCTACCGGTCAAGTTTCTGCTACTAACTCTGGTACACCTGTATATGTAAGTACTTAATTCCCTAGTAAAACAAGTAACTTAAATTTTTTCCATGATACATCGCGAACAACAAGGTATCATTTGACATTTGTATATTTAACTGTTTTATTATTCTGAAGTATATAGCGCCATTTTTATGAAAATTTCACTTAATGGGCAATGTACCAAATTCGCGCCAAAGAAATTGTTCTTCGAAGACTTCAATTTCTCAATTTGACTAAACTGTCAAATTATACCTTTTTGTTTCAAGTGAACAACATACCTAATTAACATCAATATTTTTTTTTTTTACTTACTACTATGAAGTTTATACGGAGACTTTAATTTTATACTAGACACGAAAAAGTTTAGTGGAGAGCACTCGGATAGCTTCTGAGAATTTGTAAAAATGATTCGGCATATGAAAATGTCGTTTTTTCAAGGCGCGACATACATACATAACTTAGATAAACTATCCGCGAAATATAAAATGCCCACCTGGTTCAGATATGTCATCAGTCCGAGTTGGTTAAACCCAGTCATCAATATCGTGGTGCAAGGTTTATACAAAATGATTTGAACACTGAACGAGAAGTCATTTATAATGATTTTTAAAGTTTGCATATCAGGCAAAAAAAATAATATAAACTAATGAAATAAGAAATAAACACATCATGGGGACTCACGTGGAACGGTGAAAGAAACAAAATCCGGAGAGAATGGTTGAATGATTGTCGACTTACCTGTAAGAAAGAGAGAAAAACATTATTAGATGCAAGGCGATACAACAAAAAAATATATTACATATAAATTTGTGAAATGTTAAGCAGTCAGTAACTTTGTCGATATATCAGAAATAATTCCTCTGTATTCAACCAGTGAAGTATACGATTAATAAAACAAAAGAAAAATACATGTTTTTTTTTTCAATTGGTTGAGCAACTTTTTAGATTGACATTTTTTAAAAATTGATTCATTATTTGTTTGTATCTACTTATATTTATCATTTACACCTACATGTGGTAATTTATTAGAAAATGTTCAAGGTTTTGATAAAAATTTAGGACTTCCTATTTTACACGTAGATAATTTTGGTCTGAAATTGAATAATTTGGAATCATTAGAAATCAGTAAAGCATGTAAAAGTAAACAAAATATTATTAATAATCAATTAAATTTAACTACTAGTCCAATTATAAAAATTTTGTGTAATCAGAATTTCAGGAATAATATTTAAAAATAATTTATAAAAACAAAAGATATCATTCATTTTGATATTTTGACATTTATAAAACATCCTGACGATTGAATGGTTTTTCCGAAACATGTAAGTGTAAATAATAAATATAAGTAAAATCTGATTTTTTAATACATTTAGTTAGTTTAATTTCGCACTGATAAATGATCACCTCGTCAATCAAAACAGCATCAAAAAATAAAACCCAACCGATTTAGTCATATTGAAGAGGTATTTGTCTTTAAGGCGCATCGGATGAGACGAGAGAACAACATATAGACCTCGAACCGGAAGGCGAAATGTGGGTAGGTTAAGGTTAGACAGCTGGACCGGTGTGGACAGTGAATCTGTGAATAGAAGAGGCTGGGGAAACTTTTGTGCTGGTAAACATGTTTTCATTGAAACAAAAATATTGTAAAATTTTCTCACAAAGAGGCAGCTATTTAAAAGGGTAAGTATGTATGGAAGTCTTTATTACGCGTTTACGGGGCTTGCGACCTGTCTTTAAGACTGGCTTATGTAATATATTTACACAATTTAACGTTCACGATTCCACCCAAGATCAAAATACATTCCCATATAGATGCTTCGTCCCCGAAATATCCGTTAATCCCTCTGTGGCATTATTAAGGCAAAATTAAGATGGAGCGACAACGTCCTCAAATGGAGAGAGCTGGTACCAAACCAAAATGGGTGGAGGAAGTCTCTTGAGAAGGCCAAGACCCACCAGGCAAGAGCGCGCAGTGAAAACAAAAAGCATAACTTTTATTTAAACATTTATTTGGAAAAAAATTGACATTTATCTGGCAGAATATTATGAAATATTAAAATCTGAATTATAATGTTAATTATTGTAATAGGAATATTACGAGATATATCTCTTATTTCAGTTTATTTTCCAAATGTACGCTTTGGAAAAAGTCACGCTTCTTGTCGCCCCTGCCACCAGGGTTTGTAGAGCCAGTGATGATGTTGATTATCCCTATGTGACAAAAACCCAGTAATAGTGTTCTTAGAACATACAAACAAAAATATTGTAAAATTTTATCATTTAAAACAACTCACAATCTGAATACAACGCGGGTACATTGCAAAAGACAGCATTGTATTTTGGTTTAAGCCAAAAAATAAATAAAAATGTGTTGCCGAGTGAAAAGTACGTTTATTGATTTTCAATACGTCGCGGCGGTGAGGGGCCGGACTAAACTACAACAAAATTGAAAGTCACGGCGTTCACCGTGACACGCGAGTCGTTAGTCAAAATATTGTACAATGGCTCTTCGGCGAGAAGTAGGCAGACTGCGAAGGCGTGCGGTACGGCCGCGCCGGCAGGGTGGGCGGGAAGCGACAGTGAGTATCTAAAGACGGCTCGGAGGCTGTCGCCGTACAAAAATACGAGACAATCAGTGTGTCAAGCAATACGTTATGCAGAAAAAATGGTGTGGGCTGGACTGAAACGTTTCACACCATAAAATCAAAGAAGCCATTTGTTTATTGATTGAAATACTTGTATGACGATTTAATTGGAAAAATCCATATGTTTAGCTCGTTTTTCTCTTTCAATGTAGGCGTTTGCAATACAGGATTGGTCCACAATAGTTACAGGTAAGATTCCTGCCTAACTCAATAATTATGGAGATAGGCGACGTCAAATGTTGAATTCTTATTCAATATTTCTGTCATATCTTCTCTAAAACGTGAGACTATCATTAAAGTAATTTATACGGGATACTTAAAATGAATTCGCTTAAATACAAGTTAAATAAAAATATTAAACATTCCGGAAAAATACTGGTTCAAATTTACGAAGTATATCTCCTATTTTTTTGTGTATATATATATATATGCCTGTATATATACCTATAACTTTTATTTTTGCAAAAGCGAGGGTTTACTCACTGAACTGTTTTATTTATTCTGTAGTCGCTTCCGCAGTAAAATTTTATGACCTTTTCCTCTAACTTACGCATTTAATTTAATTAAGATAAATCACAGAAGTCTCGCAGAGGCGAAACTATGTGATAAACATGTATGGAAGTCTTTTGTACAATGGCCTAAGGCTTAAAATCTGTATGAGCTGGTTTAAGTGATCAATCACACACAACGCAACGTTCACCAATTCCATCGTAAGAACATCCACACATCGAATTTTTTTAAATATATATATGTATGTTACAAATAGGAATCATTCCTATATTTCAAGGGGCTATGCTAGTGACATCTGTTGACTCTTCTCATGAAATAGTGTACATAGATAATCTAACCTATCGGTAAAGTATTGTGGCCTAGCTCTTTTACACTCCGCATAAATGTTGTTTTTCTGTCATCATACTCACCGATCAGAACAGCCAACACTTGGAACATGTTTTCCTACAAGTGTACTTGGAGCATGCTTGTGGCGTATCGTAATACGTCCAAATAAATAGCGGAAAAACCCGGCGATAATGCAAGAAACCGCCGCGCTGAGGAGAGCATTTCAGATCCAGCGAATTCATCCTCTCGTCTTAGTCGGTGCTCCGTAAATAAATGGTTTCCATGACAATGCAACGTCCCTAACCGGATAAACTGGTCCACTAATGAACTCAGGTAGTCGAGGTCTCCCGAGGTACGAACCTTCGAGACGATTTGTTCTGCACAATTTGAAGAGCATAATGGAAGAATGCTATAAAATTGCGCGAGATGCGAGTGTTAAATTTATCTTACTTTGTATAAAGTAATCAAAATATACGTGCACCTACATTATTACATGTTGAATGATTAAAAATTTAGAATTTAAAGAATAATATTTGTGAAACATAATATACGCTCACTTTAAATACAAATATCACGAATGTTGCGTATTTGCATAACAATTTAGGCATATTAAAGGTAAAATTATCGCTTATACACATCCGCCGCTGTCCCTATTTCCGCCCTAGCGCCAGGGCCGTGCCTATATCAAAACAGTTCATTTTCTTTTGTAGGGATGAATAAGAAAGATGCAAAAAATCGTTCAATAAAAACATTACACTATTTTTCTTCTTCAAATGTAATGTAATAGTGGTTTAAACAAAGTTAATTTATAACAATTATTATTACACTATTGTTACTTTGAGTAGATTTTTTTCAAAATTGTGAAGTAATGGCGCTGCATTTTCGTCACAAGTCTAATAACACAGACAAGATGCTGGGAAACCAAAAAAAAAATGCAGTCGTCGTTAATATTATAAGAAAGTACACCCAAAAATGGTGATCGACGTTGCATCAGCCGGCCCCTCGCATCTCGCTCGGCGAAAGTCCTCCGCATCTCGCGATGAATGAAAGTGAAGAGAGAGTGGGGAAAGTGGCGCAGGGGGGGGACGGAGAAAGGTCTGGGCCGACCGGTTCGTGTCCTAGCTGAGGCGCAGCCAGTAGACGAACGATGCGGCAACGTTAAAAATCCACCGGGTAAAAAGTGACGCCGCATTCGCTCGCGACGTCTGCGGCGGCGCGCGTGTTTGTGATTTGTTTCTATTACGTGCCGGGCGTTTAATTTTGTCGGTGACCACCGACACGCGTATCGATAATTCATTTATCAATGTCGAGATGTTTCGGTAATTTTCCATTCGTCGCCGACTGCGAGTAGGTAATCGATGTTTTAAAAGCGAGAAAATTTTTAATTAAGCGTTTTCTGTAGAAGAGGAATGTATTACGCGAAGCAAAATTGGAGATGCGTAATGGACTTCTGGTGCCAACACTGATGCGTGAAAGTGAATTCTGGAATTACCAAAAAACACACGAAAAAAGACTGAATAGGATCGGCGCAACAGCTGTGAGAAATCTATGTGATTGAAGAATTTTATACAAATTGGAAGTAAAGAAAACTGATCGCAGCATAGTTAATAGATTAAAAAATAAAACGTCACTGAGATAGTTCGCTAATGTTAAAAGTACGAATAAGTAGAGTACGACAAAAAAAATGTACGAGGCGTGTATTGAACGCAACCCTCGTGAAAATCACGGTTAAAAGTTTAAATCGCGGAAGAGCGTGCGTGAAAATATGGACGGGAGCGTGGGACAGTATCCTCATCGATGGAACGCCACAACCTTCTGGTGGGGGGTAAGTGGGTATTTATGACTCTCATTCAACTCGTAAAAATGCAACGTACCGTAAAGGTCAATATACAAATGCATACGTAATGATGCCGAGCGAGCCATTGGGCCGAGATCGTTAGTAGACATAATAACATTATATTACGTATATATACATATAATATAGTCATGTGGAAAACCCGTGTATGCCTCAAAGAAAATGTCCACTTTACAGCTTGCCAGTCTGATGGCAGGAAGCGATCGAAACGCGATTGCTCCTTCGAGCCGCGATCTTGCCAGAGAAAGTGTTACGATAAATGGGGGGTTCGGTGCAACGAATCGGAATGGTTGTGAGGTAAGGCAGGCGGCAGGCGTGCGAGACAATGCAACAGGTCAGGTGTAAATATTTGAGGAATGCCGCTCTACGAAACGGTAGATGGCACCGGGCGCGGCCGCCGGTGGAGCGACGTTTCTCCATTTCTACACGGCCGGTGACGTCAGCGATACCGCAACTAATATATTAGCTATTCAAATAATCCCCATTAAATAGAAGAAATTTGGGTTAAACACCTGCTGACGCAAAACATTGCTATCAATTAATTAACGTATACTATACATACAAGCAACCATGACCTAATATCGATAGTTATGGAGATATGCGACATCTAATTTTGCATTTTTTTCCCAGTAATTCTGACTTATTTTTAGTAAAACGTCAACCATCAACTTTTAGTAACTTATATCGAATTTGAAAAATTCATTCCCTTGAATATAAGTCAAATATAAATCATTTTATTTAACTTGTTTTGAAACGAATGAATTTTTCGTAATCGATATAAGTTACTGTAATGATAGTTCAACGTTTTGTAAAAAGTAAGTCAGAAATATTTTTAAAAAATGCAAACATTAATATTGCATAACTCCATAACTAGATATCAGGTCTTCTTCCATCAGTAGGTATTTCTTTCAAATACATATCTGAGGTATGCGTTGCGTCTATGACTGAATCCTGTCTATTAAACTCTTTAATTTTCCACGGTGTCTATTATTATTTTATAATTGCCTTATTCAGCTTATTTTCGTTCCTAAAATGCCAAAATTACAAAAAGTCATCTCCGTAACTTTGCATAATTTTAAATACTAGTGTAGGACTATTCAGCTGTTTTATAAAGCGCCCTTTTTATACGTGTACGTATAAATTATCAATTAATATTATTTTATTGATAGAGAACCAAAACATTGCGGGTGATAGCTACGTTTCGGTCATTTCACAAGAGATCATTTTTGGATGAACGAGACAAATGGCCAAAAAATTTTCAGTCGCGATAAAAAAGTGGGAATCAAAACTCGCTCGCGTGTTTCAGATCTTACACGTTTTAGAATGTTCACAGCATCGTGACGCCTTTAAATGGTTATCATTGTTATCCATGTAAAGTTATTAGAAGTGGATAAAGCTACCTGACCACAAGCGTACTTATAACGAATTACTAATGGACGTGTTGTATTCTCGATACCGAGATTGACGGCGGTCGCTTACCTATTCAAGGTCGCCGCTGGGACATTTGTAGGCGACCAATATCAGATACACAACACCGTCCCCACTTGCGAGAATTAGCAATGGTAAATGCCGATAGGCAAATTGCTCCAGCACTACAAAACACGGCATTTCTATTGTATAATAATATACTGTGCGGCTCTCCGTAATAGGGAAACTCGTGGACTTAATATTTCCAGTAACACTGCCGGTCTACCGGACCCATCAATTTTCCTTAATAAAATGTATATATATTTTTTTAATCGATAAATACATTTTTTTTAACAATAAAGATAGTGACAGTTTTTTTAATGTTACTTCTCTTTTAAATGAGTAATATAACTCGCGAGTGGGAGAGGAGTATCATTATATTTAAAAAATATTAAACAGTAAGTAGTACATACTATGTACCTATTTATAAGGAAAAAATACGAATATGCGATAATCATAATGCAATTATGTGATAAAAAGTAAAAATAAACTAATAATAAGCAAAAAAATTAAAAATGAATATAGGTAGCAAAGAGAAAAGTAATGGAAAAATATCTATTATTAAAGAAATATTCTACCGAATTATATAATTAAATGTAAGTAAGTAGATTCATAATTTTCTTTTAATCCTCATTTTAACAGGCAATTCGTTACTATTTCACACCTCTAAATGTCTAATGATGCTGAGCAGTTGTGGTATGTATTATAGGAATATGCAATTTACTAAGTGTTCTAGTATATATAAAATTCTAGTTTTAGCTTATCAAAATAAAATCTTTTGCACGTCGAAATGACTAGTGCAAAAATAACAATTTAAAGCGAATACTCCTGAAAATAATTATTTTTGAAGCAACTCTTTTGTAGGCGCGTTGAGGGTGAAATTATAGGATGCAACGAAATGCGCGCGCATCATGCGACGGAATATTTTCACACCAATGAAGTGACGACTCACCAATCAAAAGTCTGCCAAATCAGTGGCAATTCTCATAAGTGACGGCATCAAGTCGTTTGAAATTGGTGTTATGATAATTGAATACATATACTCCGGACGCTGTTATTAACAAAATGCTGTTATGAAAATTTCTATTTGACGATGTATTTTTCATAATATAATTGTGATCAAATTCAGAATAATGTGTTATTATGTTGATTGAATTACTGTCTACTTTCTGTACTTTCTGTTTCATTTTGTCTTTTTTTTTGATTTTGCCAAATTTTTTGATTTTGATTTTACCATCGATTCATAAGCGTTCTGACCCGGGTCAGAAGCCGGTCCGTGTCGTCTGGCAACAGAAAAAGAAGTATTTAAACTATTATTTCTCGTTAGATCTTAATTTTTTTTTGATATATTGTGAATTAAAACATATCTGTACGAAATAGACTCGTGTTACTATGTAGAAATCGCAAATTCTACCGCGGGGGATGTGCGAGTGACTCGCGTGCGCTCAAAATTACAACCATGTTTAATTTAACAATATTTTTGTGTGTGTGTTCTGAGAATACAATTACTGGATTTTGACCACAGAGGGATAATTATTTATGAAAATAAATTATAAAAGTCTCACAGAGACGAAGCTTTTTATATTGGGAACGCGTGTGGAAGTCTTTATAGTACGGCCACAGGGCTTATGAAATGTATGAGCTGGCTTAAGTGATCACTTTACACAATCCACTATTTCCACCGTAAAATTCCATCCACACATTATCATTTTTTTTAAAGTCGTATATCTACATGTTTTAAATCTGTATTCTTTCAAATATTTGAAGAGACTACGCTAAAGACATCTATGGTCCTTTCCATGGCGTGGTATGCGTAGATTTTGCCGCTGGTAATGACACCTCTATATTTTTACCTTTATCCTGTAGGAGCTGGCTTAACTGATCTATATATATATACAACACACTTTTCTGGGGAATGTGCGATATTATAAATAAAATAAATAAGTGTTCCAAAAATCAGGTTACCTACATGAAATTTAACGCCGGTCAATTGGATTTCCATCGTTCTATTAAAATCGATGATATTTTACCCAGCTATCGAGATTCTTCATCGATTATTATTATTATTATTTAGTCGACTGCCTTCAAAAAGGTAATCCCTAGTTAACACAATACAAAAAATAAGATATGAAGAGTTAAGGTTGTTATGTCGGTGTTAAGACATATTTAACTGTAACTGGTTGCGGATATTTTATACGCACCGCGTGTTTCTCCGAGAAACGATTCTCGAGGTTTCGTTGGAATCTTATTCAACGTCCTCAGGAGGGCGACCTACCTCCGGTCACAGTTAAACGATATACGAATAAAAATTTATCATTATTATTATTTATGCACTTTTAATCAGCTTACCTAAAAGTGACTCGAGTAAATCCGCGAGAAGCAAACTATGAGCGTACATCTCTGTTCGCCAAGTGTAAGTGCAGGAAGTTACGTAAGACAGATACTACTGCGTGCGCTTACCGAAACCGTAAATGCGCACAGTGAATGAATTAATTATATTATAGTACGCTCACGGCGCGCGCGGTCCGACATTGATAATATTGCGCGCGCACGGCGCAGGAGCTCGGGAGGGCTTCGTTCATTCAAATCGTCAATCCAGGTTTGGCACTGCAATAGCGTTAACAGTCTTGTATAATTTATATCGCATTATATATCACGTAATGTTACCGGCGAACAGGTAACGGATAACATTAACATGCTGTCTAATGCAATATAAAGTACCCGAAAGATTTTTTGCTTAAATAAAACAATAATGTAAAAAAGTAACCCGTAAAAACCAAGTTTTTACGATACTCCCTTTCTAATTTTCGGCTTTCGCGTCTACCATATGCGTTGAAATATCCATACAACGTGTATGAAAAAAACATTAAAAATTTGAAAAATCCATAATTATACTATAATTATTAAATTTTTTTAACGAAAATTTGATAGATCTTCTTGATCGCCGCCACGAGTCTGCTTGCAAAGTTTCAACTCTATTGGATCACTGGAAAAGGGTTAAAATCGATCCAAAGTTTTTTCGACGGCAAGTCGGCAAGCAAGCAAGCAGACGCCACGAGTTAATATAAAGGGAGTAATAAGACACGTTTTAACTACGATTTTTTTTTTATTGAAAAAATTCTACTTGTTTCGGGAGTTGAAACTGCCTTCGCCGGTACAAGAAATGTACTAAAACTAATTTTAAAGTATATACACGGTGGAAGGAGTTAGAAGGGCGTGTGGTCACAAGGGCTGTTTACAAAATTATTTTGATTATTAATAATATTTCTAGTGAAAACCCCTTTTTTCACATGAATAACCTATAAATACTAGAAATTAAGAAATATGTCAATAAAAACTCAAATAAATCGCGGTTATAACATGGTATTTATTAATTAATTTATAAAATGGTGCCATAAAGTGAATTTGAAAAAAATGAAGGAGATTTTTTTAAATTATCACCGTTCATGATAGTTTGTCTAAGTATCGTGAAAAATGCCTGCGTACTTATAAAATATTATAGGATCACCAACAACCCCCTTCTAATTTATATTATTTGCTTTTTGGAATAAAGTGGATGGTTAATAAAATAAACAACAAGTTTAATTGGGAACCGAACCCTTAAAATATTTTGAAACGAATGCCAAAACACGGTGATGTAAGTACCTACTCTATCATTATTAGTGTTTACCAGCTTTTATGGTCCAAGGTATATATGGCTGGTGGATGCTTTATCTATAAAATATATCTTTAAAAAATATCAATAAGCAGATTTTATCAGGTACCGAAATCGCGAAAAATATTTTGAAATGAAGACCCAAAACCATGGATGTTATGTAGAGTAGGTATAATATGATCAGAGGTCAAAACGCTCGGTACTTAAAATTCTTGAATGCAATACGTGTGTACAGTGTTATTTATTATTTAGTGTTCGGATAATTTTGGGGAGATGTTAATCCATGATAAGAATCTTGTTAATTGAAAAAATATGACTTGGCCGTACATTGATAAAATTCATTTTTATTTTTTAATTCATAAAATCCATATTTACATTTCTTCACAACTCAGATAATGTTATTAAAAATTAATATATGTACAAAGACGTGCTGTCTCCCTATTGGAGACTAGCTGTGCCCGGGCGATTTCGCAAGCGTCGATTTTTAGTGATATTTTATTAATTTGTGTACTAACCTTAACATATAAATATATGTCGACGCGGACTACTTTATAGAGCTCTTTGAGATCTTCAACTTCTCTGCAGAAAGTATTTAAATATCTTACTATTCGTTAAAAACGCATCGCTCGATCATTTTTTCGTTAACTTTAGTTGTAAAATAGGTCACCACGAAAAGGACTTTTATTTAACGGTATTAAATATATAACCTATGTCCACCTTGAAAGTGCACTCTAAATATTGGTGAAAGAATTTTTGAAATCGGATGAGTAGTTTCGGAGATTACCTCCTACATCCAAACTTTACCTCTCTACATAATATTAATATTATTATGTAGATAAAATTCGTGTTTCAAGAGATACATACTCAAAATAGTGATGCTAGTGATAGTTATAGCTAAAGCTAAAGCTAAAGTTAAATAGCTAAAGATAGTGCATGTGGACGACTTCTGGGAGAAGCGTGCCATGACCGAATTAACTGAATATCGTCGACTCTTGGTTCGCAATGGACATGCGACATGCCCACCTGCAGTGACCTCTGATGGCCGATAAGTGCACCTCACAGACACACACCTGGCGAGGCCGTACAATGGCCAGATTTAATTCCTGCGATACTATTAGTACGACTGCGTGTAAATAAACCTACGCGAGAGTCGGAGTTTACGGATTATTTAGCATTATTCATGTAAACGAGTCGGACAAAAGTAAACGGCACCTACCGGCGGTGGCGCCGGCGCGAGAATAATGAATAACATTTAAAAGCCGGGCGCGAAAAAACAATGTAATCTTTTATAAGAAAATGTAACAGCCTAAATGGGAACAATCCTAAGAGCCTAAATAGAAAAAACAATGTAATCTTTTATAAGAAAATGTAACAGCCTAAATGGGAACAATCCTAACAGCCTAAATAGAACAAACAATGTAATCTTTTATAAGAAAATGTAACAGCCTAAATGGGAACAATCCTAACAGCCTAAATAGAACAAACAATGTAATCTTTTATAAGAAAATATAACAGCCTAAATGAGAACAATCCTAACAGCCTAAATAGAAAAAACAATGTAATCTTTTATAAGAAAATATAACAGCCTAAATGAGAACAGCCTAAATGAGAACAATCCTAACAGCCTAAATAGAAAAAACAATGTAATCTTTTATAAGAAAATATAACAGCCTAAATGAGAACAATCCTAATAGCCTAAATAGAAAAAACAATGTAATCTTTAATAAGAAAATATAACAGCCTAAATGAGAACAATCCTAACAGCCTAAATAGAAAAAACAATGTAATCTTTTATAAGAAAATATAACAGCCTAAATGAGAACAATCCTAACAGCCTAAATAGAACAAACAATGTAATCTTTTATAAGAAAATATAACAGCCTAAATGAGAACAATCCTAACAGCCTAAATAGAAAAAACAATGTAATCTTTTATAAGAAAATATAACAGCCTAAATGAGCCTAAATAGAAAAAACAATGTAATCTTTTATAAGAAAATATAACAGACTAAATGAGAACAATCCTAACAGCCTAAATAAAAATAACAATGTAATATTTTATAAGAAAATATAACAGCCTAAGTGAGAACAATCCTAACAGCCTAAATAGAAAAAACCAATGTAATCTTTTATAAGAAAATGTAACAGTCTAAATCGGCGCCATATGTATAAAGTACACAAAAATCGTAAATAATATTTTAACGGGTTTAAAAATAATGCACTTGTATAAGTATTTATTCATTTCGGTTAAAAAATGAAAATTTCACTGACTTCATTCATTTTTCGTTTTTCGGTAGTCAACAGAAAAAATATATATATATTATGTAGGTATTTCCACGAGATTTGGAAACAACCAAATCATATCAGAGAATAATTTACAGAACTAGCGGTCCGTACCCGGCACTGCCCGTGATTCACATTTACTTACAAATAGGGACGAGGGAGTGGACCGTTCCATCGTTTTACGCAGTCCCTAAAGGTTAACGGTGTACGCAAAATTTGCTCCAAGCAGAGTAAGATGTCCGGAGGGACAGGGTAACTACATTCTCATCAGGGTCCTAGAATGCAACTGAGCAAAATTTGGAACGGATGACATTCAATATATAATTTAAAGTTTTTTTAAATCTTTTGTTAATGTTCTAAACTTTTCCAAATTCGAGAAATTAATATCAAAGCCGTTTACATCATTAGAGATCTTTCTTATATGGAGGTGCATAAAAACGATTTTGTTATTTTTAATGGAGCCACTCATCTCACTAGGGTGAACCTGTGCCGAGATGAGCAGCTTTACAACAAAATAAGTACAAGATACTTTAAAAATTAATAGGAAAGAAGAAATGTACAAAATTATGTGTATATTCGCATATATGAAAAGCTATTATTTTTTATTTATATCACGAGTGCGATGGCTAGAGAAACACTGTTTTTGTTTTGCGCATGGTCCTAGAGATTAAGAGTGCAAAACTTGGTTTAGAGCGGCGTGCATAAGATACATGTATGTAAAGAACAGATAGACATACAGTGATAATACGAAAACCAATTAAAAAAAAGCAAAAGCAATCAAAGCAAAGAATAGTGTATAAAGTATAAAACATTGATGCATATTATAAAGAAGACGAATCCCAAAGGAGGCGACAGTGGAAGGCTCAAGTCGGACTGACAACCCCGTGGTTGTGAAAAGAAAACACAAAAAAAAACACAGTGCGAAATCCGACTAGGAAGGCCCAGGACCGGCGGATAATCACTCAGTGCAAGAGCAACATATTAACGCAACATGAACAAAACATAAAATAGATAGACGTACATTCAATTCGATATGTTGATTGATAGGTACGTGACGTATCTAAATACATAGTTTAATACACTTTTGCGGCAATTTGCAATAAACACGCTGATATGGAATTGTAAACAATAACCAGTGTTCTTGAAGATTGCAATTATTTGAGTGGCCAAGTACCTACTCGGGGGAGACAAACTGTCTGCATCTCAACGGACGCGAGCGAGGTCTTCACCGATAAGACAATAACACTGTTTTCTAATAATATTCACTAAACGCCCGCCTGCACTGATAACGCGAATAAATCGATTCGTTGCAACGGCCACTGCGCAAAAATTGCACTCATTTTTGTGATAAAATTTAATAATCACTGTTGACGACCGCGATGACCTGTTTGCACATCGGCCTGATTCGATACGAAGGTGAAAACGGCGGAATTTCGGATTCGTCATTGTAAATTATGATTATTTTTAAATTGGCAGTTTAATGTGCGTCTGCGCCCGAAATTCGTCCTTGACTTTGTGTATTGAACTTGATTGAAATGCGTATGTTTGTAGACCGCACGATCATTTTGGGTGCACGCGAGTGAATTTAGTAGCTGTACTGTAAGTGCATCTGGATAACGATAGGATCAATAGACCTTAATCACAATAACAATATTATTACATACAATCTACAACGGAAAACTTTTGAAACATTAATAATATACAAATTATTTACATTGTTATTAAAAACACCTTGCTTGTCTCAGACACATGTATCAAACCATTCCTGCATATAATACCTTTTCAGTTGCATGTTCCCCGCGTTAAAAGCGGGTATGCCAGCTATTACTATGCGCTACCGATGAATACGAAAAAAACATTAAAATATAAGTTTAGTAACTACTCACTTACTTACCATCACGCCGTTTCTACGATAGGATACAGCGCCACACTCTTCTGTCCTGACATACAACTTTCGCCTCATCCACATTCATACATCTTCGCGTGCAAGCTCGCCGGTTGTTGAGGCTTCTAACTGGACCATCTTCCAGTATCTGGTTAATCTGGTAACGCCACGTCTTCCGCGCTCGCCCTATCTTTCTGGCGCCATCAACACTTGCATTATATATCTTTGTTACTATTCTTTCCTCATTCATTCGCTCAACATGCCCAAACCATCTGAGCGAGCCTTTTTTAATTCTATTAATTAATTTGTTTATTAATCTCTTTATTAATATAAGCTTGTCATAAACTTCACCAAAGATAACTATCATTCGGATAAAATTAAATATCTTAATTTATTTTTTATGTTATCATTATATAAATAATAAAATAGGTACATATATATGTATATCAACAATTCAATATTAAAAATTTAGCTTTAAAAAATCTGCATTGTACGAGTATCATTATAGTGCATAATTCTCTGTGTAACAACTTTTGTCACTGACACAACCAAGACGCTACGCAAAAAATAATATTTGTGTGGTTACACTAATATGATAATTTCAAAGCTTGTTTAAATACCCGTCGCCTTCAAAATATTTTTAATCACAAAAAAGTTTTTGAGATTAAAATCTGGTATGGAGGCAAGGTGTAAATAAAAACAAGATATGGGTGAGAACATTTTTAACGCAGTCACCGTGACAAATTTTGCTATTACGTTTACGAACGTGCAAAGCTTGTTATGGAAATACATATGCTTGTATTTCAAAATCACCATGACACATTTTTCGTAATATTCAAGTTACTTCAAGTTACTTCAATAAATAGTCAAATAAATAAATAAATAAATGACATCCGGTACGGTTTTCTTTCGCTTTCCATAAAATTGCAAATTAATTAAGACCAACAGTTAAGAAATAGGTATTTAGATAGTATAAAGTGAATTTCTACCGTAAACGACCTGTAAACATACGCCATTACGAAACGTCACACCGCGCCGTACGACCTTTGAAGTCAACGTCCTTAGTATTTCACAAACACGTTCGATTATATTTATACGCGAACTAATTTATTGCAAACAGCGCGTCAGAGCGCGAAACCGCCATTTGGGTCCCGGCGACAGCGCGCGCGACACCCGCGCCGGTAAAATATGAAAAAAAAAATCCGAGAAAAAAATCAAATAGCGACCGCGAGGCCGAGCCAAAAGACCTTGACTAGCCGCACATTCGGTCATGCGATTTGCCGAGGGGCAATGAAATTTTAATTCGACAACACTGCAAACCTGGTGAAGGAATAAAATATACGCGGCGCGGCCGACGGACATTATTATGACAATGCAAAAAATGACGGGTCACCAAAAAGCCGAAATGTCCAAGACGGGTTGACGAGCGCTGGAGTGGGTTCATTTGAGGCACCGACGGATTAGTTGAACGCCCAGATGTGTCCGGTGATTCAGTGGTGTATTATCTTTTTAAATTAATTAATTAAAATAAATATTATTTCTAAAAAATATTTTTACTCCATATTGTATTCATTGAATTAATATCTATTGTTTTATTTATTCTGCTATAAATTATTATATTGTCTATTGAATCGCCCATTATATAAAATCACTATTTTTGAATTTGATTTCATTGATACCTATACACTGTGTAAAATTATTATTTATATTTCAAATTTCATCGAATTACTGTTATTGTTTTATAGTCTCCATTAATTAAGCATTTATATTGTTCTTAATTATGTTTCTAAATAATCAATGTTCACATTTTCATATTTTTGTTCATATTTTTTTTATATATTATTTCTATTGTCTACTGTTGATCAACTTTGTACAAATTATAAAGTAAAAGGCTTTTGAGCCGTATATATAAGTAAATAAATAAATAATTTAGATAGTTCAGCTTTCTAATAATCACAATTACAATTTAAATTAACAGATGTGATATTATTTTCAATTTTATTACTGAAATGTCATACATCTATGCACACATAAAATAGGTACTTTTTTTAGTATTGCATTTAAGAAAATTTATACATTTCATTCTTGTGAAATAACGATTTCTTTTGAGATGTTGATATCTGTCGCGTTTTTTCTGAAGGTATACGTTATCTCCACATAAGTTTTTTTATTTTTTTATTTTACTACTCAGTTTAATTAATACTTCTGTTACTCCGAGACTCAAGTAGTAAAATATAAAATATAATTAAATACAAGTAGAAATAACACAGGTATATAGTTTTCTATCCATTTTAATGATCGTCGTGAATAATCTCTACAATATTAACGCCAAATCCATCAATAATAATATTGTAATAAATTTGAAAATTAGAACACTTCATAGAGAAGTAAGAAAAATATTTTCTTTACTTTAAGTATGTTTTCATTGTAATAAATAACATAAAATATATTTACTGAATTTTTAACAGAAATATGTCCTTACCAAACTCACATTGATAGTACTGATGATCAAAATCGTTATTTTAACCGGTAACTCAATACCGGTTATTTGACATTTGTATCTGAATTTATCGGTTTTTTAATTGATTTTCAGCAATTCAGCGAGCAACCATCGGTACTAGACAACAGTTAAATCTCATTTACCAATCATCGTCACAATAAGATACAGACAATGTTTATTGTGCAACCGGTTAAAATAACGGTTTTGACCATCACTAAGTAATACTAGATGGTACGTTCACTGTATCCAAATATGGGTCCAATGGACGCGTCTATGAATCGGTAATGCGCAGCATCCTCGAGACCGGCCGTACAGACGTTACATTACCACCCAGAGATCATCCTAGAAGGATCGAGACCGGATGGACAGGAACATGTTATGACGGGCGTGTCGACAAAAAATGCTAATCTTAGTCACGACAGAGGAACCTGCTGCGCTAATTAGCAGAGAAACAATTGACTAAGTTTGTAGATGTGAGCCAATTAGCTCATGAATACAAAAATATCAAGATAGGCGGATCAGGTAGATGTGCGCTTTTAATTCTTTACCTAGGTAAAGAGTGTTAGTACAAATTTAATTTAAATCTTAACTATTTGGACTCAACAGAAATTCGTAAATTGGATATTCTTAAAAATAGGCGAATATTGTCAGATCAATCCTTCCTTTTCTAAATTATTCACGACATTATAGACTCTCCCGAAATCACCAGCTTGGTACCCTTCCACGACCCATTCAGATCTACGTGACAGAGCTTCCACTTTTCTCTTTCAACTTATCATACCAATAAAGGAAGTCCTCTCAATTACACCTATGTATATGCTCAAACTATAATAACCTTTTGAATTCAAAATAAATTTTTAATAACCGATGTGAATACTATCGTCGAATGGTTAGGCAGGTACTGGAAACTCGTCACCCTCCGTGACAATGTGCATCATATTTTCTTCTTTCTTCTTTCACTTTTCCACTTTATCACAGAGTTTTGTCTATGCCTGTTAAATAAATATTTTTTGTCAATGTAAAATTAAAAAAGTGTGTTAAATAAGTTTGTCGTCCTGTTATTGTGGAAGACATTTTTTTTTCTTATCATGTATTTATGTCTACCTGTTAGTTGATCAAATAAATAAATAAGTAAAATATTAACGAAGTTACGACTCTTGTGAAATAAGATGGCGGATGAGGCTTGCCAACGAACTTAGTCGAGATATTTAACAAATCGATTTTTCAAAAAAGTTCAATCAAAATTTGACAGATGCAAACTAAGAGAGTCGCCGAGTCCACAAAATCTGTTGTATAAGTGTTATAGTTTTTTGATAAAGAACGGTTTCATGGTCAAAATCGCGCATTGAAATTTTCAGGAAGTTAAATCATGAGAATTCTCTAATTCTCGTGTGAATTTTTTATTTGTTAATACCACATTTTGAATATTTTTAATAAACTGTAAACTATTTAGCGAATTCCTAATTGATATTATTATATTACTATAGCCAAATTAAAAATATTTAATAAAACAAAATGTCACTGTAGATAAATACACACGAAACTAACAGCGTTTGTTATTTCTTATGAAAATAACATTACACTGTGTGACACGTTATTGAGAAAATATAAATTTATATATTTTCCTCAAAACTAATATGATTCATCACTTTAGATTCTGAATTAATTTACGGTTCATACAGTTACAAACGCGTGCCAACATACTGATATTATTCAAGGTGAAAAAAAAAACATAAAAATTATAATAATATTCACATAACTCACCGACACTTTTGTATGACAAAAGCGTTCGGTTGAACTGTGACAATTCACGTATCTTCAACACGACACGCATGCGTCCTAGACACGTTATTGTAACTGATAAGGATCTCGGTACGAAGCCTCGAAAGCAGAGCGAGGCTGGCGTGTGTAAACCATTCGGGAGAGTAGTGGAGACAGGTCGGTGCTGCCCGGTCAATGGCAAACAACTCCAAAGTATGCCAAGCTCCACGTCACGTGAGCGTGCATGTAGATGCACACACAAAGATCCGCGCAGAAATCTAATGGGCCGTACACACGGGTGAGACTTTGGTCTCTCGTCTCGAAGATTTGTCGGCAAGGGTCGACATGACTCAGTTGCGTCAGTGATTTCTATATTATACCCCTCACAGAGTATTTATTTTACGTCTCTCTGATATTGCGCTCGACTCGAAGCAATCCGTTTATATTTTTTTAAATTAAAAGTGCCCACACACACCCACACAGTACAATTCAAGGCTCAATGCGAAGAAATGTTACATACGTATTTTGAAAATTAAATGTATAATATAATATCGAAAGTATTTTAAGAACGTTGGTAATGAAAAATAAAGCCCACGAGTGTTCACATTTTGGGAATTCATTATGATATTACGTGATTTGTTGACAGTCTTTAAAAATAAATAAAAGATAATTAAAAATTGCCTCGTCTATGGATGATCCAGAGACGAAGATTTTGCAGAATAATTGCGCGAGAGTTTTACACGGTGAAGATGAAGAATCGTCAAAAATGCAACAAGAACTTAAAATAACAAATCTAGTACAATATATTATGTATAAGAATAGCTAAAATAAGGCGAATTAAAATAAACCGGGCAATATCAAAACAACCAACAACATATAAGCTGAGTATTGATAATGAGCCTGTGGAACTAGTTATGAGCTTCAGATATTCAGGTGTAGACATCTGTAGCCGTAGCGATCTGTACACCGAAGTCTGAGAGCAAGTAAACAGAGCATCCACCGTATCTCAAGACTTTGGTCTGTAAAAACCGAAATATACATACTGAAAATAAGGTCAAAATATACAAGACATGCGTGCGACCCTTTATGACATACTGCTGTAGAGACGCGGGCTCAGGCGGGACTCCTCAGAGCAACTGAAATGAAGGTGCTGAGATCCATTACTGGAAAAACTCTAAGTGACCTTGTCCGAAATGAAGACATAAGGAAAACTTGCAAAATAGAGGACATAGCACGACGGAGTAGGATCAAGAAGGAGATTCTGGCGGGATCACGTAGCCAGAATGGACAGTGACAGACTCGTGCATACAGCAGCGAATGAAATCCCCTCTGGGTAGACCACCGAAAAGATGGAGGGATGGCTGGACCTCGTCATCCCAGGAGGCGTAGTTTTCTGTAGCAGAGATCAACAGATCTACTAAAAGAACAAGAAGAAGAAAATAAACCAAAGAATGAAAACACCGTAGTGAATGCTTAGTTTTGATAATGAAAAATGAAACATTCGTGAATTTACTAAGCAATGCGCACCCGGAGTATTTGGAATTGTAATTCGAAAAGCAAACAGCTTGCTAGACCAGCGTGTTCCTAACCTCGTGCTAGATCGCGTGCTAGATGACGCGCGCGACCAGTATGGTCGCCCACCCACATATACAATATATTCGCGACACTCATATTATCTATACCTATGAAACTGTATACCGAGTCATTTGTATTCCGAAAAAAATCTGCCATCATCGATACATGACGCATCAGCAGTGACGGATTAAACGATGGGCGGATTGGGCGGCCGTCCGGGGGCCACGATCTCGGAGGGGCCTCTGGGCAGTGGCGTAAGAAGGGATGGCACATGCCCCCCGAGAAATGCAGAGACTTAATATCGCTTTGCCCCACAGACATCCATGAAAATGAGATTGAACAATTCCTCTTTTTTATAAAAGACGGACAAGAAGAGTATTCTGTTTTAATAAAGTAGCATCAGATGTGATACAAACATTTTCCAATGTTAAAATTATTTTGAGAATATTGCAAATATCGAGCATATATAGCAAATGCATCGGCAGAATTAAAAATTATATGTGAAACAAATGAAAGAAGACCGGTAAAATTTTGTGGCATTTCTGTATTTTAAATAGTAATGATTACATAAAAACAACTAAGTTTAAGTTAAAAATTTCTCAAGTTTTCACGGCCATTCAGAATCTTCTCTGTGTAGTTTTCTGGGATATTCTTCAGTGTATATCTGATCTTTTAGACCAGCGTTTCGGATCCCATTGCAGGGCTGATCATCATTATCATCCATCATCAATGCTGATGTGCCCTCAGCCCTGACGATGAAACGTCGGCGAGAGAGATCAGATGAACACGCCGGAATATCCCAGAAAACAACACAGAAGACACGATTACATTTAAAAAAAAATGGCAAAAGTAAAATCTCGGAAAAAAAGCTTTAAACATGATTTTTTATACATCAAGAAGAAGAATGTATATTGAAATTAAAACATTAAGGTTCATGTTGCCGTCGTTTGACATATTTGGGTATTGAAAATACGGATATTTTATGCGAATCGTACGCTTCGTATGAAATAATCGTTGTTTCGATACATAAATGAATGTTAAAGTCTAATGATATATGTTTTTTCCTTCTTCAATTTATCCCCGGCCAGAGCACCCCAAGAAATGTATTACGCACATCACACTCGAAAATATACCTTAACAATTATAGACGTATATTACAGATTCAGATCGGATAATGAAACCAAAAGTTCAAAAAATTCTTAAACGTGACAAGCTTCGGCGTTACCTACAACTCAAAAACGATCGACTTCATTAACATTTCTTTATGCCAACCGTGGACCGGACGTAGAAGAAGGGGGACTGTTGGAAGGGTGGGGGTTATCTAAAGATCCAATTGTAAAGAGCGAAGGAATACTAAAACCAGTAAATCCACCCTCGGACGGTCACACACATAAACGACTTGTATGATGTCGTTTGTGGACGCATTGTTAAATTATGCACCAATTATCTAAATGTATAATCAACGTTTTTTGTAAATAATAAAATCATACGATGAGTCATGACTTCACCTTGCATCCTGACATTTAGGTCAAAAGTTACTCCCTCACGAACGGGGCGCGCTAAATATACCACCTAGTAAACAAGACCTAGATTTAGTGTAGGCAGGGGTTCGTGAAGGCTTTCAGCTCATTCCCCTCTTAAAAATTTGCAATGAGTTGAAAGTACAAAAATTGTGGTGATAATTAATGATCATTGCAAAGAAAAATAAAATGGTTCTTTGAAGACATTTTTAGTAAACGTCAAACCTTGTGATCGTCAACCAGGTCCAAATAGGGAAAAGAGACAGAAAACCGAAAATTTAATTTTGTTAATTTTATAACCCCATCAATGCACAATATGCCGATAATAAAAGGATTTTTTTTTTTAATTTTATTATATTATTATATTAATCATTTTCCCTTTATTATTTATGGGAAAAACTCTTTTAGTATACGTCTTGTATGCTATACGTCCTGTATAGCATACAAGACGTATACTAAATATAAGTTCAAGGATCTGGAACGTTTATTTGTTTGGTATAAGTTCAAGGATCTGGAACGAGTTAGGGAAGTATACCAAGGTACCACTGTATTCATCCACGATATTGATATTTCTACATATTTGACCCCCTACGCGAAGTAGCTTTACTAACAAATACATCAATTTAGTTGTTCTAGTATTTAACTATATTTCTACGTATTTTGAGTGGAAATTATAGTGACAGCCAGTTAAAACATATACGTGCAAAACACTAAAACAAAAAAATACATATTTTTTATTTACGATACGTTACACAGGTTCAAGTCAATACCTAAAAAATGAATAAATATTTCTTGTACGTGGTCAAACAGTCTGAAAACATTACATTATTTACCGACTTTAAAACTTTTGAAGATGAACATACTATGTTTAGTTTTTGAACAAACAATATATTTCACCCAGAGCATGAATTAATGATATAAAAACGAAAGAAACCATTCTTTCACAACGTAAATAAGTGAACGACAAGTATTATATTTTATTAAACAAACCTGTTGGGAGTGAAGCTCACTTTGAAGACGAACATACTATGTTTAGTTTTTGAACAAACAATACATTTCACCCAGAGCATGACTTAATGATATAAAAACGAAAGAAACCATTCTTTCACAACGTAAATAAGTGAACGACAAGTATTATATTTTATTAAACAAACCTGTTGGGAGTGAAGCTCACTTTGAAGACGAACATACTATGTTTAGTTTTTGAACAAACAATACATTTCACCCAGAGCATGACTTAATGATATAAAAACGAAAGAAACCATTCTTTCACAACGTAAATAAGTGAACGACAAGTATTATATTTTATTAAACAAACCTGTTGGGAGTGAAGCTCACTTTGAAGACGAACATACTATGTTTAGTTTTTGAACAAACAATACATTTCACCCAGAGCATGACTTAATGATATAAAAACGAAAGAAACCATTCTTTCACAACGTAAATAAGTGAACGACAAGTATTATATTTTATTAAACAAACCTGTTGGGAGTGAAGCTCACTTTGAAACATTATATAATTCTTCCCGCACCAGAAAAAAACTGTCTAAAAACTTAGAGCATGCGGCACGCAGACAAAGTGGGCAACCTTCAAACAATTTAGAGCAGGTGCAGAACGCTCTCAAGGCGCCCTCCAAACAACCTGACATAATAAATGACATAAACACCAAGTTTAATATTGTATTAAACGTCTTCTTTTTCTGCCAAAGGCATTCTCATTCCTGTCCAACCTTCCTCCTCCGCATCCAGCTGTTTCTTGTCATCTTTCTCATTACCGACCAAGATCCGGATTACGACCTGTTCGGAGTCTCCTCTCTAAAAGGTTTTTACTCCAACGGTTAACATTCTTCCGGTTGAAGGGCCCAGTCTATTCTTATTCCACAGAATACGCTCTGCTTCAACTGCAAATTCCTTTAATACATGTTGTATCTCTCAAGGACACTCAGAATCAGTTCCATAGTGGAGCTTTTATGTTTTGGTTCCTTAGACTTAGGCCATCAACTTTTATTTAAAAAAAAAATGGAACTTCTGCACTCACGCGAGTGCCGCAAGACACTCTTCTGGTGGTCTAATGGTAGGGCGTGCGACCATCCAAAAATAAATTATTCGTTATCTTTTTGTGAATCGTGTTAATTCAAATTCATCTAAAATTAGTTGTACTTAACTTTAAGCTCATTGTATAAAATATGTGTTTGGAAAAAACTTAAGGTGGGTTGAGGTAAGTGCATCTAATGGTTCTAACTTGTACACAGATTGTGTTACAGTAGTGCTATCTTAAAAGAATTGTTAAAATCAGTTTAATTCACGTAGTTAGTTATTAGCATTCAATTTTTAGTACTGATTTATCTCGAGTGCGACTTGGGAGTGTCTTCGTAAATTATTTATAACATCATAAAAACTTGTGTTACAGACACACAATATGGTGAGTAGGTACTCTTAAGTTGTGTTATATTTTGGTTTGTATACATTGATTTAATGAATATTTAAAAGAATTTTGATTTATAAGAGTAAATATACTTCCCCGTGATTTTTTCATACTGGGGGTGGTGCATCCACAATGTTGTTGTCTTCCCCTAGATATTTTTCTATGGAAATAATTGTAACTAGTGGTAATAATATGTACTTAACTATTTTTTTAAATTAAGCAATAAATTGTTTTTTTTTTTGTCACCAGCAGTTGGCAAAAACACTCACCCCATCCGGCACCATGTGATTTAATATTACATGATTTTTTTTTATATGTAAGATAACGATTTTGTACATTTATTATGTTTCTTGAAATAAATATGATTTTTTTTTATTTATCTTGAAAGTTTATAAAAATAATGAAGACAGATACCGTGACTTTAGGAAAATGGCCAAAAAATCAATTTAAAAGCATATTGACGTTTAATTATAAACGAGATTATATTAAGATTAGCTAATATATTACTCGTGAAAATTTGAAACCGATGTGGTAATCTAGTGAACTGTACTATCACCTTGAATTTCATCTATTCATTTTCTACGCTGCACTTATCCCAAACTCACCTCACTTACATATTTAAAGTATTTTAAACATACAAACACATATTTCATCGTCACTATTACTCTGTAGATCTGGTTCACTCAGATTGAGCAACGGCGTAAATAAATAAAAATATATTTAGGCTGTTGCCAATCGGCCAACGAGATAGGCATTTTCCTCGTGACCTCAGACTACTAGTGATGGCCGAAGTGCCGAGTCGTGACTGCGGCGGTCGCTCCACAATAAGCCTCCCGATGATGATGGCGGTCAAACGCAAAAAAAAAACTTGTCCAAGCAATACGCCCAGAGGCACGCGGAACGCACCGAGGGGGGAGAATGTTTGGTAGTTTTTTCGGTGACAGCCAAGATGGCGATCTGATCTTTAAATTCAATCAGCGAGCCAGCTAACCGATCGAGGGTAAGGCATCTCGCGGAGCACATAAAAAGTCCAAGAATCGCAAAAATCGACCGCTCCTGGATTTGTTTTTTTATTTTATTCAATTTTTAATGAGACATTAACAGAATAAATACCAGTTAAAAATTATACAAAAACTGTTATTTCAAACTTAACGCAACATCCCGATTACAAATGTCTTCTGGCTGCTCTAGCAACTCGCAAATATTTAATGTATTTATGTCAATGCAATGCGACCACTGGAATATCTCCTGTTCGGCGAACGTGAGTTCGAGAGAGAACGAGAAAAGTGAAAGTGGCGAACAAACAAACGAAATAAATTTGAACATGAACGTGGTAAATTTAAGGACGAGTGTTGCGGTTGTTATGACTAAAAAATCATAAACAAAAAATTAATATTACATGTTCTAGGAGTTAAGATTATTGTCAAGAAGATGGATATTGTGTAGGAGTGACTTTCCAAATTATGATGGGGTATGCAAGGACATCAGCATCAGTGTTAGGGTCAGCACAGTACTTATTACATGTATCTACGACATATCCGTGTGATGGGAGAAAAATAATCGGCATTATTAGTGTGCTGACCTATTTTAAAGAACTCAGAACTTCAACATGCAAATTTATGTCATATAAAGAAAGAGAATTTATAGTATCTGGATTTGGATCCAAATGGTTCTGGTGTTGAATATTTAATCTGAATCATTTACAGATTTATAAATATTAACTATTTGTATTTAAACAGAAATAGGAGATAAGGATACGCAGCGGAAAATCTTTGCAGGTTGATTGATGGTTTGAAACGCGTGAATTTGGTTTGTAAAAGGATGAAAATGAAATGTATACAAGACAATCCGTACGTAAGATAGACACTGTCGGGCCGTTACTGAGGTGAGCTATATAAAGTTACCTGTAATTAACGTACTAATAATATTTACTACAAACAAAGCGCGATCAAGTTATGACCCGAGTTATCTGAGGACCAACAGAGTGCATATAAAAATAACAATAAAGACTGTGATACGGAGGTAAAAGTGACCTTTAAATGGAATAGCGTGATAGTATGTGAATAATGCTGCCATTGCATCGGTCGCAGTTTGTATTGGCCCTGAAACGGTCGGCATTTAAAAAATATTGCATAACGTGATACTGCAACAGCCTTTCCCAGGGTGCCGACAGGTGCGAGCGAGGCCAGCACATCCAGGGTCCAGACCTGCCCTTCCTGGAGGCGAGCGGCTCCCTCGGGGTATCCGGTGACGGTATCATCAAATTATCCGGAGCATTCTGCACCAATAACCAGTGACGCTGAATTGGGGGATCTGTTCACTTTTGCGTGTAAAACAAGGGAAAATTGGCCGGTTATTGTGTATTCGGTACCAAAAAAAAAAAAAAAGTTGAAGTTGAAAAGTTGAAGCCTTCTGAAATTGTAGATATGTTTGTAGATTTCTTAGTTTACGTAGTGAACGACGATGTGATGTATAAACAAGGAAAGATTTTCGGGGGTACACCACAACAGTCCAGGAACTTAAGGAAGAAATATATTTAACGTGTTTGTAGGTCTAATAGTTAAGACACTCGCATACTGATCCGGTGGTCGGAGGTTCGAGACTCACTCCAGGAGAACGGCAGGTTAGTTTCGTTTCCAAACACAAACGTTTAGCTTAGTTTGAAAATATGAAGTCTATTGAAGAGCATATCTGCGAAGTAAGCATCTCCGTAAGGATTTTAGGAATGAACTAAGTTTAGCGTGTAAAGAAATGCACAGTTTTCTTCTGCTGCTTCTAAGAATCGAAATGCATTTTTCAAATAAGCTGCGTAAGTTCATTTTATAAAATAAATTTTATTTCTAGCAGCAATTCAAAAAACTGTTGTGTGTGCAGTTACACCAAACTAATAGTAAGCGATACACTTATACACTGATGATATCTCTAAAATATTTCGCGGGTGAACGAAGATAAGGCGTGCATAAACCTGATCACAATTTTCAGAAGCAGATGTGAAGTCGTGTTTAGCTGAGAAGTGTAAAGGATATCATCTCCGAGATCGCAAAGAAGAAAGCGCAGCACAAGAATATTAAGTAGTAATATTATCACACAAAAGATGTGGACAGATAATGTGCCTATGAAAAGAGTAAAATTCGCAAAAGCAGAGTTCTTCCGATATAAAATAAAAAAATATCGAACTAAATTACAAGAAATTTAATAGGCGTTCCATCAAGCAGAAAATTGGATACTTAGCTCAAAGCTTAGGTACTATGCAGCTGAAAAATGTTTACACCGCGAAAACACGGCTGGACTGAAACACGCTAACACTAAATATAATAAACAATCTAAATTATCGATATTTAATAACCGAAGAGTTTCTATGAAAGGCTCTCTCCATAAAATGCAAGAAAAAACATTTTGTTCTTTAGGCATGTTACTAGAAGAGGACAACCTGGAGAAACTGATGACCGCTGGGAATTCAAAGAAAGGAGGACGATAGATCGATCTCCAATAAGATTGACGGACTAGCCTAGCTACTCTCGGACGAAAGGAGTTCACGCTTTAAAAGCGGAATAAACCATGCTCAGTTATGACCATTAATAAGTAGAGAAAATATGAAATACATGGACGTTATACTACTGATCGAGTCCAATATTTTACCGCATTAAATACTTGGAATTTGTAATAAGTCACTAAGTCAGACCGTAAAAAGAATAAGAGATTATATCTACGACGATGCAGCTGATTATTAGAGCTTACGGAATAATCGTTTGGGGTGGCGCTTATTAAATATATTATCTATTATATTAAAGGAAACACATTCTTATTGGGAAGTTGCAATTTCAGAACAAAGTTCTGTGAATTATTCAACAATTTTTATTAATCAGTTAGAAAAGACAGAAAAAATGAAATTAACGAAAAAATATTTAAATGCCACCGGGACCCGAACTCGAGTCCCGGTGGCATTTAAATATTTTTTCGTTAATTTGATTTTTTCTGTGTCTTTTCTAATTGATTAATAAAAATTGTTTAAATATACATATTATTACAAAGGAAGTACAAAATTTCAAATGCCTTATTATGTTCATTTACTACATTAAAGCAATATCTCGATCAATTTAAAAAGATTTATAAACCAATATAGAACAACGCATACAACACGGACCATCGCAATTATCAATACAAAAAAAAAATACAATTAAAATTTTGCTCAGCCAGAATAAAATAACACGCAAAGAAAGATTGCCTGAAATTTTCCAACACCGTCAAAAAAGGAACGTCGCAATTTGAAATTCTATAGGAGCACATGGCGTGCAAAATGTGCGCTGAAAAAACCCGCACACAAAAACAAGGGAACTGCATCCGAGAGAAGGTGTAGGGGGGGCGCGGGGCGGGCGGGCGCCGGGACCAGTTCACCTTGAACTGTCGCCAATTTCTTGCCCCACACACGTGCGCCCTCGAAACTGGATGAAGGTCAGCGCACACGGAAGGCTCCCGGCCCGGGTTAGGGGCCGCCTGCCCGCCTGGCCGCCTCGATGGGGGAAGCGGCTCGCACTCGGCGGTGGTGAAAGGCGATCATTATTCGCACGTCGCTTATTGTTGATGAAACGGGCCAGTACCTAATAGTCCATTAATCAAATTCGTAATGTTCTCCTTTTTAGCCAAATTGTTTTCGGGCGCGCGTCGGGGGTCGCGCGCGGTGCGACTCGCTTTTCTTACAAAGTTGGCCGCTTTTGTGCGGTCGCTCGGAAAAGGAAACGCCGTCTTTCCGGTCTAGGGAGGAAATCGTTTTTAAAATAAAATAAAAATATTACAATCAAAGGTGAACGTTAAATTATATCGAGAACACAATAACAGCGGTTACGTACATGAATCCAATATTCCTGATTTGATCTTATCTGATGGCTGTGGAAAAACAAAATGTAAATACGCAACAACACACGAGATAATACAACTATTAACTTAAGTATAAATAATAATGTAATAAAAACATTATAACAATATAAATAAGAGTTGATATTCATGAGCAGTGTAAGCATAAATAAACGTACATTTTGGCGTATAATGCAGAATAGAAAGTTTGACAGTCTTGCGTAAGCATTTACGATTGACATATTATACTAGCAGTTAGCACACAGTCCTACTAACATGGTGGAGGAACACTAGATGGTAGATTTATTACGAGAGATGCGTTCTCTGGATGTACACCACTACCAATGAAATAGAATTAAATAATATCTAAAAAGACACGAGACGAACAAGAATAATTTTTTATCAATGAAGAATACTGCATTTGTTATCAATTTTATCATGCACGTACATAGTACCGCGCTACCTATCTTTATAGACACTTTCGGTGCATCGCATCGCCAGATAAAATTGTTTATTGAAGCGTATTTACTTTCAACTATTTATTTTGGTGTTGATAAAAGAAATACCAATTTCAGACGCATTTTGTATGTAGTATTATTATACACCAACTGAAATGTAAGTGCAGTCGCGGACCAGTACGTAAGTGCAAGTATACAACAGTAGGTGGCGTACCTCTGTATGCGCATAACAACATTATTAAGAGCGTTAGACTATTCGAGTAGGCATTGACCTTAATCTCGATATATTCTCGTGACGCATTTATATGCAAGTTTTATCGCGACAAGAGTCTAATCAGTGCAGATAGTTAAAGGTGAACCGAATTACTAATAGGTTTAAAAGAAATATGACGAAAGACGAATTCGTAAATATTGCGAAATTGTCGCGAATAATGGTGTAATAATGTGGGTAAAAAATGACTCATAGTTGGAGGATTACATTTATTTTCTTTCTGAATCGAATGATTCTTAAATTTCCGAGATAAACAGCGAACTACACAAACGCATTCAAAAGAGCATACGGTTTGTTTATGTAATTTCACACGGAATTTACAGATTTACGAGTGTAAATACATCGCTTCGAAGACGGCGACTCGGTCCGCAGCGGCGGCACCGTCGCGGTAGACGAACGACCCTTCGTCAATTACCTGAAGACACGGATCCGTTCTCCGACTTGGGGGTGTTGGGCGCGTGCGGCAGCGCCATGGGCGGCAGCGGCAGCGGCAGCGGGAGCGGCAGCGGCAGCGGAGGGGGCGCGCAGCCGCCCACGGCCGTGCCCGCGGGCCCGTGGCCCAGGGGCCCGTAGCCCAGCGGCAGCGCCTCCTCGTAGCCCCACAGCTCCAGCTCGCCGTACTCCGGGGAGCCCAGCGACTCGGGGGACATCACCATGGCGGGGGTGATGAGGACCGAGGAGGAGGTCACCTCCGCGGAGCTGTCCTCGAGCATGCGCAGGGTCTGGAAGCCCCCGTTGTTGGACCAGCGGCGTTTCATCTTCGCGCGCGAGGACCGCCGCCGGCGAGACCGCTCGGCCGGTCCGGCTCGCGACGCTACGGTGGCGGCGCCGCGCGTCAACCTCCCGAGAAAGCGACGCGCTCGTGGGAGGATTTCATCTCCCCCGAGGACCGGGAGTACCGCGATCCGGACACCACTCGCGCAGCACTCGGAAGAAGAGATAAACACCACAGAAGCGCCTGATTCGGCAAAACACCAGTGTACACAAAAACAGAACTCGTTCACTTAAATAATAAACGCGGACCGGCAAACTATTTCCAAGTCGGCCCGCAACAAGTGGGAGCTGACAGGTGCCGGGGACGGTGGCGGCCCGACGTGTTTTGAGGAAAAACAAAAAAAATGTCGAGCGACAAAAAGCTCCCGCGGCTCGGGATTCTCCGTCAGCTCTCGCGCGACTCCGGAGCTGCTCGTGCGCATGAGCGGTGCGGCCGGACGCGCGCACTCAAATGGCGGCTGGATCACTGCCACGGTCGGAGCGTGACGTCACGCCCCTCGCCCCTCGCCCACCGCGCCCTCGCCCGAGATATTATTGTATTACGAGCTGTGACACTCGGAGGCTCGCGGCGGAGCCTCCCTCCCGCGGGACGGAAGGGAGCGTCTCGGAGGTCCTCGACAGATCTGCGCCGGAAGACCGCTTCGCGAACAAAAAATGGAAACATAATGCACCCACTGATCTTGATCTAATTTGACATATTTTTTTAAATTAAAAAAAAACAATAAAGAACATCGAATCCGGCAATTTTTTTTATCCACTACTGGGTGACCTTTTCCCAAAGTGTCTCCCATATTTCTCGGTGTATTATTTTGTCGGTTCGGCCTATTTTAGGGCGGTCTATTGGCCTCTTGATGCCACTGGATGTCTTCATTTTCCGTCTTCCTACCGATATGACCTAACCATTCCCATTTCATTTTCGTGGCGCATTCGAGTATATCAATTACTCTTGTCTGCTATCTTATCCACTCCTTTCTTTTCCTCGGCCTCCGTGTTATGACCGACATACATTTTTCTATTCCTCTTTGCTTTATTCCAAGATTTTTGACCTCTATTTTGTTGAAAATCCGTGTTTTTTGTTTGAAAGAATGATCAAAATTTGCATTTCATTTCAATATTTCTGACTTATCTTATGTAAAACGTTAAACAGTAGATAATGAAAGTAACTTATATATAGGTAAATAATACTAAATATGCATATTCTTTCAGACAAGTCAAACAAAATGATTAAATCCATGCAGAAATATAAATCAGATTTTTTGCAAGGTTTTAATGATTTATTTGACTTGTAACAAAGCGAATGAAATTGTAATATTTTATATAAATTACTTTCAAATTAAGTCCGAAATATTGAGAAAAAGAATCCCCAAAAGTTTTTGCAGCCTATAATAACCTATAATAACGGTCAAGACGTAATTAATACATTAATTACTATGTTGAGAACAGACAGGATTATTTATAAAATTGCTTTATCACTGGATAAAAGTCCAGATTAAGATGAGCATTCGTTTAAAATAATCAAAAATATACCATAATTTTTTTATCACTATTTAATATACGCAAAAATTAATTTAATTTTATTATGTATACACTTTTTAACTGTGCTATTATATTTACATGTTGTTACCATCCATACATATATGATTCTTTACATATATTATTTTTCTTTCACTATTTGTTGGCGCCAGTTCTTTTAATATAAAATTGTATAGCTTGAGTAGCCTGTTGGTCTTGTGGTTAGGACACTCGCCTCGTGATCCAAAGATCGCGGGTTCGAATCTCAGCCCAGACTAGCAAGTTAGTCCTATTTTCATAGCACAAGCGTTTAGCTTAGTTTGAAAATAGTAAAAATATTGATGTGACACGTATTCCGTGTTCGCATCTCTATTTATTTAAAAAAAAAGCATTGTAAATTCATAAGTTGTATTATTCCGAAGTCGTCATCTAACGAAGACGTCATCACGTCAGGAAGAACCTGAATGCGTAATATATATATATATATATATATATATTCCCTGTCCTGTTCTTATTCCTATCCCATATCCATGCAGGAAGAGGACAAACTTAATATAAAATTTTTGGTTACCGCCGCGAGAAGTTCCGCGCGCATATTAGAATGTCAATTCGTAACAAGTACACCGCTTTTTAAAACGCAGATATAATAATAGTAAGAAGATATTTATAAATATAATCCTTTTTGCTCGCTAACTTACTGTGCAAGGTATTTAAGTACGTCGCTTAATCAATCATTTTATACGTAATAAAAGCTACGCAGCACCGCTAAAATTAAATATAAAAACTTACCTTTTACCAATATAACCCAAAGTGCTAAATTAACATATTACCGCTTATACAGGAAGTAATAAACCAAAGTATTTCCGGAATCTGTGTCGCAAATTAAGTTTGGTGTGAAAAGAGGGCTAAAATCAGAAGCAGCACTGGAGAAGAAGAGGAGGTATCCTTCTAAGTGCATGGATCCCTTTCTTCATTATGTTCCCATTAAACGGCCCCTCCACACCACTACTGCTTTTGTATTATATAATATATATTTTTTTTACTATCCGCATTTTATATTTATATCTATCCTCAATTAATTGATTAATCTCATTGTTATGTGGTATTTTGTTTTTATCTTTATTATTTTGTTCTCACTATATTGTCAGCTGCTCATCTCCGCACAGGTTCTTCCTAGTGAGATGAGCGGCTCCATTTCCTGTGTATCAAGACGAAGATAAATAAATAAAAATAAATAAAAAATGAAAATGACTGTTTCTACTTTATCACATCTCACTGTAAATAATAAAGATCTTTAAAAAATGAATTGACATGTATTAATTTGAAAAATTTCTCTATAAAATGTTTATTTTTCGGTAAAATATATTATCGGTGTTAAATTAATACAGGTAGCTGCTACATAGGTGGCGCCCACTTACGAAATATTCCGAAGGAGGGGGGGGGGGGGAGTACCTAAATATATTCTGTCGGTGTTGCCAAAAAACAAAATAAATTAATATTACAATTTCATCAATCACCCCGACTCTTACAAGACACGTCTCGTGTTTAATGCCGGGGTAACGAACAGTCATCGCGAAAACAAAATATCATTTTGCCTCCATTTTCACCGACGCACGGTGGTATTGCCGAGCCGCTGTTAAAAACGGTTTAGTTATGTTGCGTAACCATGGGAAGTTCAGGACTCGCCCTTCGAGTTCACGGCCATGCGGGCAAACACCTCTCAACTCAAAAGTCAAGGTTCAACTGTCAAATTGAAAAAAAAAAAAACTAATAATTTATGCAAAAAATTCGAAAAATCTCAGAGTGTTTTTCTATTCATCACTCTAGAACATTAATCACGTGCAGATTTTATTAGTCTTGCGACAGTAATGTCACATGTGGTTCTCTAGATTTGTCAAAGTCGTCATCGACTGTCGGTTCCACCCACATCCATCACCATAATTACTCCCTTTCTTTTAACTCGTAGCGTCTGCTCCTCTGCCGAAAGAACTTTGGATCGATTTTTAACCATTTTCCCGTGATACAATCGAGCTGAAACTTTGCAGGTAGACTCGTGGCGACGATAAAAATGATCAAACATTTTTTTTTATTATAGTTTAATTTTGGATTTTTCGAAATTTTAACGGATTTTTCAAATTGGAAACCATACAAATGAGAAAGGGGCCCGACGAGTGGAGAAGGCGCGAAACCTGTTTCAACTAGTCTGATTTCTAATTATTACTAATTATTACGTTTTCAATATTCTATAAGTTTTAAGGATAATAATATACGTGGAATAGATTTTCCACGTGAACTTAAAGCAAGAGGATTATGTTGATAGAATATCAAATTGAAAACAATACAAATGAGAAAGGGAGTATAATAAAAACTTAGTTTTTATGGGTTAGTTTTTTTATAGTTATACTTTATCTTATTTCGTCTATGTACTTGTACGCCATGAGATCCAGTTTTACCTCTAACAATCTGTAATCCCTACCTCTCTATAATCTTCTAAGACTAAGATTTAGATTAATTTTAAGGTACATGCACAAGTGTTATCAACAAAATAAGGAATCTTACAGTTCGGCTTACCCATCCAAAATTAATACATTGTAACTCAAAAATGTCACCATAAGTTTCCATAATAAATAAATCTGATTAATTCATAGGTTCATATCGACTGCTCATTCATTCGTATATCAACAAACTAATCCCTTCTAAATGTGCGTTAGAACCTAAAAAGAGTAAACCAGAGTACTAAAAAATTCCTTTTTCATTGTGTTATTAAACATCCATACGTGTATCACATAATAATTAAAAAGTGAAGAAATACCTAAGGAAAGAATTAATCAAAACTAAAGAAAAGGGTAATTACATACTTAGTAATAGTTACTGAAATTACATAATAAATACATAGTTACTGAAACCACATTTGAAAGGTGAGAAATTTAAATAATATGAATTTAACATTACAATCACTCTGTTTAGAATAAATGGATCCCAAGCTAACCGACTAAATGGATAGGATTAAAAAATAGTAACCTAACCACAAAAAGCGTATTTTAGTTAATGTAACCAAATTAATACTTCCAGAAATAGTTAACTATGAAAAAAACTATGAAAAATGGATTCAGTCGAGAATCGAGTCGCAATTCACTCTTTTCACGCTGGCAGAGTTAGAATTAAAAGTAGAATTAATAAAACCATTTTCATAATAAAACAGCAATTATATACGTAAACGTTTCTTGAGCTGATTAAAGAAGGCAACTTAACGCTGTTATAAAAAAATAGAGCTAGATAAAAATATTGGGTAATAAATTTACGACAAAAAATTAAACAATGTGACGAGTGGATCCTCACGAAAGACCTGGTTGGGTAAGCATGTAAAATTGGTACACTTACAGTGGGATGGCCCTGTTAGAAGCTATGTTAATCGTGAAAATGTATGAGACGGTAAGAACAGTTCGTGAAGATAGAATAATATATTGTTATTATCTCTCTATTTTACTCTACTTATTAGAAACATGCTGGTAAGATAAAAAATCAATGGCTAGATAAATGGTACAGTTTATAATAACATTGTTATTGAGTAGTGTCAGAGCAGGTTACATGGTATGCCACTGATTAGGGTTCTGAAGCAGACACTACTTTGACTCTGAACGTGGGTCATGAAGAGGTGACCATTTTTAAATTCTTTCTCGGTCTGTGTTTATTTATATCCGTGTCAAATTTTGACGGTGATTATCTAAGAACCAATAACATATCCATAAATGGGATTGTTATGAGTTCTTGTTGTGTAACACAATATATGAATAATACAAAAATATTAAAAACATTTTTTAAGGCCGTTCTTAATTAAGCCATCGTAATGTGCTAATTATATATCATTTGGCGTACCATGTAGGCAGGGAAAGAATAGGATCAAAAGGTTTGCTTTTCTTGTTATGTGGGAAAAAAATTCACAGCGACCCTGAGACCCAAGGACGGCGGTAGGGCGAGTCGCGATATTAATGTCGGGGAGGAATGAACTTGCAAGGCTGGAGTCGAAGTAGGAACCTGAAAGAGTTATATCATAAATGATGTATTAGATGAATAATTGTAAATAATCAGATGGATTAGATGGAATCATCCTAATCCATATGATTATTTTTTGTCTTCACTAATTTTGTCCCATGTCTACATTTACTTGTACAAGCCGAAAAGTGAGGATCGATTTTATTAGGAAACGAAATTTATTACAATCGCATTATTTTTGTTAACATATGCATATTAATTATTGGATTAGGTCACATAAGCAAGAGCCATCCATTGAAGAATGAAGACTCATTGTGTCAGCGAAATTTTTGGGTTCTGTACCTTGAAGAATGAAGACTCATTGTGTCGGCGAAATTTTTGGGCACTGAGTCAACCACTGATTGTCATTTTGTCAGGGGAAATAGTTGTTTGTGACCTTGGAAATGGGCAACTTGTTTGAGCGAAAATAAAATCACAACTAGTGATACATCATAACTATTCCCGCGTAAACCATGTAAACTGAATTTGATTAATGTTATCTCTGAAAAATCGAAATGTTTAAAATTTTGCCTGAGCTCCTGGCTCAGCTTAGCTTGAAGCTCAAACCCCCGACTAAAACTACATCAAACAAGCACGTCAAAATATAAGGAGATAATGTATCATTCATTTTAAAAATGTATTCCAGCATAGCTTGACCACTAGAGAAAAATTTTGCTCTACGTACAAGATGCAACAGAAAACGAATGACTAGTTCCAAAGAAAATTTTCAGCTGTATAGAATAAAAGTGGCGCTCGCTCACTGGTGTTATCTCTGACCCAAAAATTTCAATCCAAGCATATAGGACGCTGAGTATATAGGACGGCCATACGATATGCAATGCTAAATGGCATCGAGTGCCAGATAGTGAAGAAAGCCTACGAACAAAAAATGAGCTCTAATGAACTAAACATGCTCTATTACATGAGTAGGCATTTGACGTGCGAGATATTGTTCGCAATGAGCATACCAAAGCATATCGTCGCACCGACCATAAAGAAGATGGACGAGGCCTGCTGAGATGGAATGGTCACGCAATAGATCACCAGACTAACGTATCGTCAAAGCCGCATTATAAGTGTGTACTAGCAGAAAACAACAGGGATGACCTCGAACAACTTGGTGGTCAAACATCAAAAAAGGATGTGAAAGAGACCGTCCAGGACACAGCGTCAGTTATAACACAATCGAGTTCATTGACGTTCTATCCAATTAAATTATTTAATTTATGGCAAGGGTCTAGTACGGTGGCTTTGCAATGGTACAACCAAAATCGAGTTCCTCTGCCGAGTCCCCAGACCAGAGCCTTCGTAAGTTACGTTGTGAATTTGCCATCTACGAGTAAATAGGAAAATGTGTAGATGAAGTAGCAGAAAAATGATTTTATCATTCAAAACAAACAAAGTGACACCCAAGACGTGATAAAATGATTGGATGGAGCCAGGCCTGCGTGACAAGCCACATTTACTGGAGGTGCGCGTAATGTGCGGTATCAATCGAGGCGAAGTTCACGCGGCGGCAGGAAGGCAGGGACGGGAAAACCGTGAAAAATGAGGTGTCTATCGGAAACAATCCGAGCCAAGGTCTGCCATTGTTGCCCGAGCGGGGTTCAGCGAGGTTCACCGCACCGCCAGCCGGCGTCCAATTCCACGTTCGATATGGAGCGTGTAACACTTTTGCCAGCTCGGGTCGTGGGACCCTGCTGTTGGCACCATTATCGCCACTGAACCTTTTGGATGCGGCAATAAATCAGAATGTGACCTAAAAGCTAACATTTAAAATAAAATCTACTCGATTAAATTATCATTAAATTGGAAAGAAAACGTAAACTATGTTATCTCCGAATTTAATTGTACATTTTATAATTATAATAGTAGATAAATACAGCAAACAAGAAATCTCAACGTTAAACTAAAAGTGCATCATTTTTGTCTAACTTTTCTAAATTGGCGTACCGAATCGTAGATAATAATCATTGATTATTATCCGATTAAACTTCTCTATCCCGTGGCGCGTAGAGGTAATAAAAAAATTGAAAATAAAGAAATTTGAATTCTGGTACCTATTAATTTGCTTAAGAATATATCTTTCATTGGTAAAAGTTATATTCTTAAGCAAATTAATAAGTTAAGAGTTGGCTCTTCTCCTCTTCTCTCAACATACCCTTGTGCGCACCTTTACACTATTAATTCTGGCTCCTTTTGTCAGTATCTAATTAATTAATTATATGTATTACCACTTGATCCATCGAAAAAATGTTTTTCTATATTCGAATAAAGTCACTTTAATACTTCGCCTCTCGATGAAAGATTCTGGTATTATCCATCAGGGACCATTTCTCAAAATTTACTTTGCGAGGCCGTTGGAACTTATAGACATTGCCAGTACATCAGCAACTAGTTCACCAAATATATTCCTATAAATAATGAATGAAATAAGCACAGCTAAGGAACATAGAAACAACAAACAAGACAAAACGATACAATACTCAACGGTCGTCTTGCAACTACGTACTTACCTAATTCTTCAGAAGGCCCAGCATTGAAATCGATTCAAATAACACATCTTTGCTGTTCGTATCCTCATCGATAGGTGACAAAGTACCATGACACGAGAGTTCTACAACACGGCACTGTGACATGACATGACATAGTAGCCCATGAGATCTGAGGCGGTCCAGGCGCTCTTCTCAATTTCCCACCGCCGAGTGACCCACAATACTCGCGTCATGGTTGGAACCAATACGCCATAAAGGCCAATAAGCCTCAGTCCGAGAATAGACGTCAGGCTGCGTGGCTAACTACCGATGATGAGAATGTGCCCACTACACACGGAGGTATGTAAATACGTCGGTAGTGTAGTCGCCATTCAGAGTGTTAGTGGTGTTCGGATTCTGTTGCCACCAGGAACTGACTCTCGGTATTGTATGGCCAAGCAAAAAGTGCTACGTCATCCGAGTTTAAAATTCACCACCGAAACTAATATATTATATTCGGCGGCCAGGGGTGGCCGATCTCGGATCCGGGGACGAGAACTACTCCACAAGAAAAATGCAAAATGATTTTGCAGTCTTCTTTAACAAGTTTTTTGCGTGAATATTATACATTTTATTCATAATATCATACTCCGGGGATATTAAATCTGTATACTTTATCAGCTGCACAATGCTAAATAAGTGCGTACCAGGGGTGTGTATTAAAGATGAACATTACTAGAATTTCTGGGATACAAATAGAAATTAAATAATCCATATGTTATGATTTATTACAATTACAAACACGTCGGATAAAAGAAAAATTATAAAAAGTAACCCATAAAAACCAAGTTTTTACAATACTTCCTTTCTCATTTTCGGGTTTCGTGTCTACCATATGCGTCGGAATCTCCATACAACTTACTGAATTGTATGAACAAACCATTAAAAATTTTAAAAATCCAAAATTATACTATAATTATTATTTTTTTAACGAAAATTTGATAGATCTTCTTGAACGTCGCCACGAGTCTGTCTGCTTGCAAAGTTTCAGCTCGATTGGATCACGGGAAAAGGGTTAAAAATCGATCTAAAGTTTTTTCGTCAAGCAAGCAGACGCCACGAGTAAAAGAAAGGAAGTAAAAATTAGAATAATATAATTGCTAACAACATACCCTAAGCACGGCATTGACCTAAACGTACTACCAATATGTAAACTAGTATGTATATCTTACGCGTTCTGAAATATCGAAGAGCCTTATAGAAAATACATTTAATTTAAATATCAAACAATTGTCCTTGTTTAGTATTACGCGTATATTTGATGTATTTTTAAGATTTATTTTTTTATTATTTATAATTTTATTATTATTTTTCTAAAATAAAATGTGCTGAACAGGCTAAAAAAGAGTACAAAATATTTTAAAGAAATACAGCCAAAGATACTTTACGCAGGAATGCTATCATAATTATGTCTCTTCCCTACCAATTCGCGCTCCATTGCATAATGCAATTGAATAAGTCAGAATCGTTAAAATACAATATTGAAAATATTAAGATAATTTTTCATTTTTTTTATTGTGAATTCAATTTACATAAAGTGTATTTTATACCGCTATGTGATTTTAATTTATTTTGTTCTAAAGTAATTAAAGAATAATTAAATATTGCTAAAACTCCAGCACCAGCCTACGCGAGTTAAATATAATGTTTAGGTAGGCTAAAAATATTGACACGTCACGTTTTCTTGTGCACATCTTTAAAAAAAAAAACAGAAAATACACGTTAAAACGGTAGATTATAATCCTTCGTTTGCCGCAAGGAACCATTAATCAAACGAAACATAAATCACCGATAAAAAGCAAAAACCTTCCGACCTCGTGTGACGCATTGACATTAACCAAAAGAATAAGGTTAAGTCTATGCAAATCGACCGTCTTCGATACGTTAATGTGTTAATGTGTCATTTACCCGCTGAAAGAAACAATCGCGTTTTTGCGCAATCCAAGTCCAATGGCAAGTGAATGATCATTACCGCCGGTCGACTGGCGCGACTCGAAAATGTTATTAACTCGGAAAATATTCGGTACAACAGGTTGGTCGTAATAAATAATAATTGAAAATAGTTTTTTACGCGCTGCTAGGGTTTATTTGCCACGATTAAGACGGTCAGCGCTGCCTGATGGTGATCGGTTCGGCTCGAGTAACCAGTTTGCGCAGGAAACGGTCTTTATGGAACACTCGCTCCACAACGTCGAGGACCTGGAGATAACGATGTAAACAAAACATTTCTTGACTAATGAACGCTGGAGATAAAATCTTTTGAATCGCGAATATTATTTGCTACGCTTGATTAATCACAGATCACCAACACCGATACTATAAATAACAGGTAAAAACAATATTTAATTTTATGTAATATAATTTACATGCAAGGAAAAACATATATTTTAACTCCGCGTATGTATGCCGCATTAATGACTTACTAGGTCTCACTTGGTGCTTGGACAAGTATCAAAATTCTGGCCTCTAAAATTTTCGTGTTCATCCGATCATTTGTTAATTTTTCTCTTTCTTTTTATAAGTCAAGATTAATTATATCGTGGAAAAAATGACATTTACATTACTCCAAAATTTATCCGTCATTTAAAATATATTAACATACTTTGTATACATGTCAATTTGCATACATAACAAGCACCTCCGTATATTCATTATTTGTTTCAATATACACACACACACACTCATATTTATATATTAGGTCCTTACATATGAAATTGGCGTTTAGTATGGGAGGAACATAAAGCCGATTTTTTTTTATTATAATATATTTATTTAATCAAAGTATGTACCATTGCTATCTATGCACTTTTGCCATCTCATAGGTAGTTCATCGATCCCTTTACTAAAAAAACCATTCGGACGGGAATCAATAAAATCTTTGAAGGTGGTTTGGACTGCCCCATCGGAGTTGAATTTTTTCCTTTGCAAGAAGTTATCCAAATTTCGAAAAAAATGGTAATCTGTTGGGGCAAGGTCCGGAGAGTACGGTGGATGTCTTAGACATTCCAATTGAAGCTCCTCTAATTTGGTAGCCGTCTGTTGTGCAGTGTGTGGTCTAGCGTTATCATGAAGCAGCAGTGGCCTAGAGCGATTAACCAGCCTCGGTTGTTTAGCAGCTAGCTTTTCCATCATGGTTTGCAGTTGCTGACAATAGACATCTGCCGTAATCGTCTGGCCAGATTTAAGAAAGCTGTAGTGAACGACACCAGCACTAGTCCACCAAACGCTCACAAGTAACTTTTTTGGAGTCAATTTTCGCTTGGGGCATGGTTTGGCTGGTTCGGCAGGGTTCAGCCATTGCGATGAGCGCTTCCGATTATCGTACACGATCCACTTTTCATCACAGGTAATGATTCGATTTAAAATCCCTTCATTATTGTGCCGGTTGAGTAATGCAACGCAGCAGTCAACGCGCGTTTGTTGATTTGCTTCACTCAATTCGTGAGGTACCCACCTTTCAAGCTTTTTCACCTTACCAATTTGCTTCAAGTGGATTAAAACAGTTTTATCACTAACACCGCAGCCTGCAGCTAACTCGGATGTGGTTTGCGATGGATCCGCTTCCACAATAGCCTTCAATTCTTCATTATCAACTTTGGTCTCCGGCCGTCCACGGGGCTTGTTCTGCAGGTCGAAATTTCCAGAACGAAAACGTTGGAACCAAAAACGCACTGTGTTTTCTTTTGCGGCACCGTCGCCATACACATCATTAATCCTTCGAGCCGTTTCTGCAGCACTGGTGCCACGGTGGAACTCGTACTCGTAAATAACGCGATATTTCAAGTTTTTCATTTTGTAAACTGAGTGACGCAAAAAAAAAACAATTGAGGAAAAAACAAATGAATTATAATATTCAAAACACAAATACATGAATAAATACCTGTATAAATTTGGATTTGGAATTCCTTACCAAAGAAAAGATATTTGAGATCAAATTTGCCAGTACGGCAAAACGCCAATTTCATATGTAAGGACCTAATATATATATACATATATATATAAATATATATCATGTAGATATTTGAAGATTCTAGCTAAATGGATGAAAAATTGACCATTTAATCAGTTTTGTTTACGAACACACCCATTATTCTAAAGCTAAATGTCGAAAGAAATCAATTTACGAAGGACGCAAGTCACATAACCTCTTTTACGTAGAGTTGACAAAAAGAAGGAAAATATTTTATGCATGAAAACTTGTAATGTTTCAAACAACGGAACACAAATTATCCATTTTAACTCCTGTATAAGGAATTAGAAAATTAATGAAAACATAACAATGTACAAAAATGTACCTACCCTACAAGCTATGTGCGCGCAAAGTACTCGCATTCGCTAACATATGTATCCAACACACTAACGTCTCTACACATATACGAGTTTGCTACGTGTATAAGATTAGAAGATTAACAATCTAATTGTGAGGTATTTTTTTTTATTATTTGTTTCCCCAGCGCACAAAATTATAGCATTGGACCTTAAAATTGCGCACAAGGAGATCTGTAAATTAAGGGAACATCGATGGTGCTCCAATATGGTCGATGAGTAAATAATAATGAAGCTTTTGGGACAATACAAAATAAAACAAATGAGTAACGATCAAAATCGCGGTATGCGCATATCAATTAAGCTCCAAATTACATGGTGCTGGAGCAAGGCACCTTCGAGGATGACGCGTGGGAGGGTTAGGGTATCTAAGCAAAGAATTCTATACCTCCACGTAGATTATCAGACTTTAAAAGATGTAGAAAAAACACGGAGAAGGGTAAAACACGACGACACACTGAAAAGGCAAAGAGCATACAAACGTGGTCAATTACTTTTACAGGTTTAAGAAAAAAGCCTTTTCACGAGGTTATGCGGTATGGCTGATTTTACAGTTCGAGATGGAATCTAAACATGACGCGACGAGGGTTGTGGATCGGCGTGGGGGGTGGGGGGACGCCATTGAAGTTCGGAGTGGCCGTACAATAATAAAATATAATAAAAAATAAAGGAATTGGTCTGGTCCCAGATTGTCCTGCGGTCGGCTCGGGGCTTAGGCGAGCTCGGTAAGATCCGTGCGAGTGTCGCGAGGCACCACACAAAAAGGGTACTTTTCGGCAACACTTCTTGTGTTGGTTCTAAATAAATTACGTATGTGATTTGTGTAAGTACACACATAAATTACCCTATTTTTAGTATACGCGGATGGCGCCTGTCCACCTCAGGATGGCACGTCCATTCCAACTAACTGCGCATATCATGAAAGTATTCATTTTATGTACAAGCATGTAAACGATGTCATTGTGTGGAAAACGACAAAGTTGTTTTAGTAAAATCCAATTTAAAAATATATATTTAAAAAAAACTAAATACTACGCAGCCTAATATTCTAACTATTTTTTAAGCTAAGCGCTTGTGCAGTAAAATGTAGGCAACTAGATGAGCTGCCGTGATCAAGATCGAATTCCCGATCACTCGGTCATTAGACCAAACAAGCAAACCTCGCGACAAAGGTACAAACGTTTAAAAATCCTAATGTTTACTATTATCAAATGACCGTTCCAAATATGAAAAGTAAAATGAACCGTGATGTTGGGATGGAGTACCTACCACCTAAATGCCTCGGTATTAGGTGTAATATTATTAGTAGAAATAATTCGGTTGCGGTCTCTATCACCCTTTTCCCTCTTACCTGGCATCGCGGCCCGCATAAAAATAAGGGTGTGACCGAAGCGTAAGTGTGAGAATCTAAGTTTTGTTGTATATGAACCACAACGAATCAGGGCACACAAAAAAGAGCGGCGTAAATGTACGAGTATGCGTGTGTAGTAAAAAGTAAACTCCTGTAAATTACTCCTCTGAAAATTTCACATCACTTCACTGAAGGGAAGACAAATGTCTCAACTAGTCTTCTATGCCAACAACAGCCCTGATGATGGACCCTGCAACGGGATCCGAAACGTTGGCCAGAGAGGTCATATATACACGGCAGAATATCCCAGAAAACTATACACAGAAGATTCTGAACGGCCGTGAAAACCTAAGGACGTCTCGACTGTCATCATTGATTTTAATACACTTTTGGGTGTAGGTTCATCTTAAGGTCTGCAAAAATAAGGGCGATAATAATAACCAACTGGTTCACTGACGTGAAGATTGTCAGAACTCTAGTCTTCCCAATCTTTCTGCACGTGTCTGACACATGGATACTGAGACATAAGGGAGCCGAAAGATGGACGCATTACAAATATGGTGCTGGCGACGTATGCTGCAAATCATAGAAGCATAGATAAAAACAATTCCATTTTACAAAAGAATAATGGTAAGCAATATCCATCTTCCGCAATGCGAGAGTATAGTATGACCACTGTAAGAATGTGAAGTAATCTGCGCACAAAAACATATAGATGGAAGGCGTGACCCAATCCAATGCACGGCCAATTAGCTGCAGTTTCCACCCAAAGTTTGACGAATCGTCTTCGGGTAAATGAAAATGGCTCTCAACCGCATTCCAAGGCTGATCACCAGCTAGAGGGATGAATTTCGTGAAGTCTTTAACAAATGGCTTCCTTCAGGAAGCTGCCAGAAAGGTTGCAGATCTGAACAAGGGGCGTTGAATAGTTTTGGCTGTTATGTCATCGTTATCAGCGAGCATGACTGATCTAATAGGTGCTTAGTGAAAATAAATACCCAAAGATGGGTTAACTGTAATAATTCTTGTAGGTACGATATTTTCAGTCCTCATTGTGTGATTCACGAGATGATTTTGAAAATTCTCAGAAATCAATAATGTCATAATTATGGTGTCATAATTAAATCACAATTAACTAATAGTGTTGTGAATTAACCTGAAGCTGAGTGAAGGCACAGTGTATTCTGCATGAACAAGTTATCATTATTCAATCTTCGTGATGTTTGTCATAGCATCTAGTGTCACAATTTCCCGGAATGGGTTCGTACGTTTATAATTACTAAATGTCACATTTATTTCGAGATCTAATAATCATAAAACAATCGTTTTACAGTAATTGTTAATTGCCTATTTATATTTATTTGTTCACATAATTAAATAATATTATTTTATGCGTCGATAACATAATATTACGGTGACGAAACAATGACAGGCAATAGCATTCCATAAAACATTTAAAATTATTAACTTCACAGCACACCACCACAAATAAAATATCTAACAGAATAAAACTACTTTAAATATAGGGTGACTTATTTCAACAGCCTAACCTGAAAAAAAACTTATCTGTCATGTATTATTAGGAGCTTTAACAATCTACGAAATTAAACGCCAGGAAAGAAGAGTGTGGCGCTATATCCCCTCTATATCCCCTCTGCCCACCCCCGCAGGAAACAGCGTGAGTAAGTAAGTAAGTCAGTCATTTCTTATCTAGAAGCCAGACAAAATTTTTAGGATAGAAATGTTTTGGGCTGTTTTTTTTGAAAACTACAATTTGAAGAAGGGGCACCATTTACAAACAATACTATAATTATAATCATCATCTCCATTCCCTTGTTGTAGTAGGGGCAGGTCGAGTCTTCGGGCCCCTAATAATAATTTAACCTCAATTCAAAATAATTCTCCGATACTCGCGTTAAATTTTTTTAAATTTTCAATTCCATCAATCAAAACAGTATAAACACTGTAAATCCAAGATTGTCAAACCTGCAGGTTTCAAAGTCGTCTTTAGCGAGGTCGAAAAACTGAAGCGAAGAATATTTTAAAACAGATGAGTGCGCATTATTAAAAACCGGAATCAAATAATGTTGAATAATTAAAAGGATAATTGCCGCAAATCAATGTTGTTATTAATCTTTGCGTCTCGAGCGTCGGCCGGTGGAACCCCGATCGTCACCGTGAAATTATTCCTTAGCAAAAAATAAAATATTACCTAGACAAAACGAAATAAGTCATGAATAGCGCGATTCAGCGTGGCGACGCCGCGAACCAAGGTCGGCCCGCGAGCCGCGAGCGAACTCTGGCGATTGTTCGCTCCTCCGCTGGCAAAAAAATACCCAAGAAATCGTAATGGATTGTTCTTTCAAATATCAAGGTATTAATACATTTCTGGCAGGATCCAACCATCGCGCTCCGGACAACTCCGTGTGTATTAACAGAATGTTTAATGGCTAGATAGGTAAATCTATAACACATACATTACATATAAACTTAATTTTTTTATTGTATTGAATGTCATAAGGAACAAAAGAATTAAATCCAATATTTTGAAAGATATGATGAAAGTTGTGTGCTTTTGTTAGCACATAAGGGATGATGCAATCAAGGAATTTGTCCACGACCTGTCCGAGCTGCATTTATACTGTCATATTTTATTGAACAAATTATGTATTTTCATGTACCTAAGTACTTATTTGAACAGGCCAACAATGTATACATAAATATAATTTTGCTGAGGTGTGTCGTTTACGTGAGTGAAAAATGGTGGAGTTCTGGGGACCGTGCCTTGGGGGAATCCAAATTCACCTATTGGTGGATTACTTGGAGATTCATTTGATCTGCTATCTGGGGTATATTCGGTGAGTGGCTTTTTACCCGTTTGGGGCCCTTTGGTCAATCCCGTTATCGTTTGGTTCTGATACGGGTTATTCGTGGGAGATACTGTCGAGTACTTCCCTCGAATCGATGAAGATACCTGTACAATTACTTGATTTGTTCAACTTATTTTGCATGACGGTGAATGTTTTGCGGTTGCGGCTTGTGTGCATATTCCCCCACTGAACCCGAATGGGTTCTCATTTGTTGTAGAATTGTCTTTTGTGATTGAGGTTGACTACTTATTCTATATTATTATTTACTTGACTGCTTACTCTATGTATTGTATTATTAATTAAGATTTTTGATATATTAGATAAATAATATATTACCTTTCTCATGTCTAATAAATTAAATTACCTACCTATAGGTATGATTGTAAGTGGTTATCCCTCACCACACACAAGAATCGTAATTCTTTTTGGTGAGGCATACACATACAAAAAAATGAATTTTAAATATTTTCTAGGTATCTTTGTAATAAAATATTATATATATTATTAATTAAATAAATAAATAATAATAATAAATAAAATAACTTTTTTATTCCTCACTGTAAGCCAAGATGAAAATTCAAAAATCTGAACACGGTCGATGGTCCGAATTACAGAGGTGGATTCATTCACTGTCGCACAAACAATATAACAATTCTTTGGGCACTTTAGGATAAATTCAATCGGTCAACAGGTAAGAGATCTGGCTACGAGTCAGAATATTCCAGGTGGAAACCGAAATTATTTTACTCTGTAGCGTCATTGTGTCCATGAATTTCGAAATCAAGAGCTAAATATATAACTTAAAAGAAAGACTCGAATCATACACGTGACAACTGATTTGTCGACATTACAATCTACTTAAAAAGTCCTACAAAAAACTATACACAAATATATCGAGACGAACTTTGGATTGGTTGCATACGAAACATTCCAGGTGTCATTGACGTTTCGGTTAATGCGATGTCACTTCTCGTCCACTTGTCAACTCGTAAAAAATGCTGCCGGTAACACTAAAAACTTCCATGTGGACTAATTGCTTCTTCATCCACCATCCAGTTTTACGCGGCAACACATTTCACACGAATGTGTCACTACGTGTTCCGAATGTTATCTGCGACAAAGGCGAAGGCGTTGTTAGGTAACATTGGGATGTTTTCACATAAATTATTTTAATGAATTATTATCGACAGCGGACACGGTTAGATCGTCCGCCATGCAAAACTTGAAGTTATCAATCCACGCCGGGGTACGCGGGGGAAACGTAACAGTTTACAGATGCTGTACAAATCATGTTTAGTTTTAGGATCATATTGTCATTCCTTTGTTTTATGTTATGTATTCCTTTTTTTATTTAATAAAGTCGTGTCTTATGGTGACGGTCAGTGAACGGTTTTGTTCTTGCGGCCGTGCCGCCTCGCACCGGTTATTACGACCGATGTGGGGCAGCGTGGTCTTGCTTTGTAACAAAAAAGAATTCAGCCTGGAGAAGAATGAGAAGGGCCGTTTTGGGAGTTTTTGCTTATAAAACGGTACTGGGTAAGCGGCGGGTACCATTCACAGTCTACAGATACAGCAGTTAATAAAATAACAGAGCAGTGTTCCCTGCCATAAAATGTTGCAGCTTACTATACAGAATTATCTACGCAACATTCTCACAAAATAAGTGAACATAAATTTGACATTTTTCGTTGTAGAAGTACACGTGGATTAAATAAATATTTAATTAAGAAACTGCTTACTTCTGAGTGCAATATTGACTGATTTTTTTGCATTTGAATTATTATTATTCTATTGACTTCCTACTTACCGTTGTTTATTTTTCCAAATTGTTAATACTTATTACTGTTCATTTGTTAAGAAGTGTTTTTGCTTGAAATTGTTTTCTTGTTATTTAAAAAAATGTGTTTTATGATTTTTATGCAAGTTTATTTTTTTAAATATATTTTTACTTACTACTATTAATTTTGTTCGTAACGATACTGAGATAAAACACGTTTATAGATTGAGAAGAGATAAATAAATAAATACATGTTAACGATAATTAAAAAATAATATTTTGTATCTACATAAAGTATCCTAACCCAGGACCGTAAAAATCGGTACACATCATCAGGATTTATATCAGGACTGTAAAATATTTTAGGGGTTCCGCACCTATTAAGATCTATTTAAAAATTTTCCGCGTAGAGATATTAGAAATTTGGCAGTATTGTGTCTTCCGTTTGTGGGTCATATCTGCAAGTCACGTCTCACTTATTAAGGCTGCTAATTGTCAATCAATATCCTGACATGAAATAACGAATAAAAATAACAATTTTCATAAATCTCGCATATTTACTTAAATAAATTTATCTGGTAGGATAAATTTATTTAAGTAAATATGTTTAGGAGTCCATATAAAAAAAAATAGAAACATCGATGATGTTGAAATACGTATAATAAAACATTAAATTAAATCTGTCGAAGAAGTGATGAAAGAAGGTCTTGTAGAGTGGAAGATGGAAGGAAGATGTGTTGGTTATCGCGATTTCAGAAGAGTAGCTAATGACGAAGATAGACGAAACGGGCTGAAAGCTGAGAGAATTAGCGATCTTTGGAAGAGAGCTGTATCCAGCAGCGGAGAGTGACAGGCCGATGATGATGATGAAGGGAAGGACCTGGAATACGACGCACTTCAATATGATAAGTTTACCGCGAAGTTAATGATCTGTTTGATAAGGCGACTTTGGGACGGTGACCCGATAAGATTATCTTAATGATTGACGTATTATTTTTTTAAACTTCGCGCTGCTATCCTTTGTTGCCAAGAAATCGCTGTCTCGATTATTTCCGATTTCCGGTTCCAATCTCGGGAAGGCTATTTACCAATGACGATGAGAATTACGAAGAAAGGCATATTTTCGTAGATTTTGTATGACATTTAACATTTTGTCAATTGTAACGTTTTAATTTCAGCTTAAATTAACATTATGTTATATTCAATAACACATTGTAATTGTGAAATTGCAATTTAAAGTTCAGTGAAATTTAAAACCAAATTTATTAATCAATTAGAAAGACATACCTACAGAAAAATTAAATCCACGAAAAAATATTTGGCTGCTATCGGGATTCAAACCACGGATCTCCTCCTATCCGGGGCATGCGCGTTATCCAATTACGCTGTAGCGGCCTCCTACATTTCCGTGAATATATCGACCTTATCGTAATTGGATAACGCGCCTCCGGACAGGAGGATACCCGTGGTTCGAATCCCGGTAGCAGCCAATATTTTTTCGTTGATTTGATTTTTCTGTATGTCTTTCTAATTGATTAATAAATTTTATTTTAAATTAACAGTCTCGGAACCGATCCTACCATCATGACGGAAGAAATGTAGAAATTTGACAGTTATTGCATTAGGTATGATGTGGTATTTTAAATACAATGTTTAATATGATATTAAATATGACGATGATAAAAACAGTGATATCTTAAACATAAAAAAATCTGTTTTGTTTAATCACGTTATCTTCAAAATGTTCACAAAACATTTAATCTTTTACTCTAACGTCATGACTTGTTTATTAAAAATTAAAATTACACAGACACAAAGCCATACTCTCAAGCACTGACACCGCGAACATTTTAGGGGATCAGAAACAAAAGCGCCACCATGCAAATGACGAAAATACGGGACGACGTGTTTGAATATGACTGATTATCTGGCAATGAGTGTGAATTTCATAAATGGTAACTGATTTTGAAAGCATATTTGTGTGTTTAAGGATTTTTTTAAAAGTATATTGATTTTAAAATCTCCGCTCTGGCTTTGAAATCAGTAGCAAAAACGTTTATCTAACTAAATTTCGTGTAGGTATTGCGTAGTGACTCTTGCTTTTAATCCCCTCATTTGATAAGTACACCATATTTTTTTAATATACGAACTATCAAAACATCATTATTGACCCTGATAGATAGTTCTAGTATGATATTTAAGTCAAATGTAAAAACATTTGCGGACAATCACCGGATTAACATATTATAAGAATATATTTTTGAGAGTGGAGAAATCAGAAATACTTAAAAATAAAAGTTATGCTACACATAAGACAGAAATTGATATATCGAAATCTATTTCACGAGTAGGTAGGTACACAAGTGCGCGGATTTCAAGGTGAACGAAGTCTAATCACACATCACTGTGCCTCTGCAAGGCGAATTTGACTTACAGTAAGCATGTATTACACGTTCGAATGAGTATTAACCACGTGTAGAAGAATTTTGATGTTAAATTGAGCCTAGTCGTGAAGAATACAATCAGCTTAGTGTATACCATTTATAATGATCGAGGATTCTACGCAGAGGAGAGGGATAGTTGGACTGGTGCGGAATAAGGTGAATGGAAAACTCATCGATCTCATTGACACGTTAATAAAATGTTAAACCTGCGCACGAATGACATTCTTTGATTCGTTTTTTTTTTTAATCTTGCATTCCGTCGACCTTCGGGCGAACACCTCAATAAATTGATTTGTTTAGGTATGCACAGGTAAACAAATAAATGGCGTCCGCGCGCGCGAGCCGCTGCGCCCGTCAGCCGGCCGAGGAGCGGACCAAACGGGTTGCCGTAGCTACAAATTCCTCCATAAATGCCGCCGAGACTTCGCCGCTCGGTGAAGCAAAAAACCCACGGCGCATCGAGCGCGGCTCGCGGGCCCGAAGCCTTATCGAATCGAAGGCTAGAGAGCGAACGCTCGCCGACAGTGACTGAACACGACATCGCGAGAGTGAGAAAATACGCGAGTGTAAATATCACTGCCTACTCGTAAAATCCGCGCGATGTGTGCCAATTTACGAGTTGGCTGAAATGCTTTATCGCCAGTTGGAAAATGGACTTAAATGTAGATTAATTTTCATACTGGCAAGTATATTGACCATCTCTTGTCTAAGGTATTGATACAGAATGGTTTAGGTCGAATCTGATGACTTTAGACAAACACGTTACGAGAAAATTATTCAAATGTAAGAATCACTCAACTTGAACTGAGATATTTGACATTATAACTTTATTACGATAAATATACGTGCACGGGTGAACCTTTACTCCCTTCGCCCATAGTTAAGACTGCGTGTGTGGGTACAGTTTACTGGGAAGAAATTAATGAAATTGTATTATTCATTTTTAACATTTTAAAGTTTTACTTCTTAGAAAATAGTCGTACCTACCTTGTTTGCGTAGGTAGTAGGTACGTATGTATTATTTTTAGGTAGATACCTACAATGTAAGTACAACCTACTAAATTTACAAAGAAGACACTTATGAGTAGCTACTGAATAAAATACGTAGTCACCACGATAATGACGTAATTATTTCATTATTTTTTCGTTACGTTTACTGCCATCATTTTCATGTGAAAAGTTAACAAAATTATGAGTGACGCGTACTATAACGAGTAGATAGAGTAGACGTTTCATAACTTTAATACACTGATAAGAATGTGTATTGGTATCCATCCTTGCCGTGGTCGGTTGAGTTACAAAACGTTCACTTTAACTGTTAGGTAAATATAGATTTTCCTATAATATTTTTTAAAAAATACGGAGAAATAAGACTACCTAGACTGCTTTAGCCAGACCACCTTAAACAAGGAGAGGCCTATGTTCTGCGGACGACATCCTGAAAAGGAAAACGATGAGTCACGCGATGCGAGACTCAGCTGGCCAAGGGTACAAATAAATTCAAAACCGGGTAGGCCAACCTCGCACAATTGTCCGCTTAAAAGATTCACGTATTATGCCCAAGTAAGCAGAACCTGGAGAGATACCCATAACAGAAACCAGCATTTCAAAAGCAGTCACGGCACTTTTGCCCGTCGACTTCTCAAGGGTGAATCTGAAACACTGACTGCGATACAGGAGCGAATTTAAAAAAAAAACTAAACTACCCGCAGAACTGGTCGCACGTGCGCGCAGGCAGGTGCGTACAGGGAGCGACAATTCTCGCTAACGACGAAACGAACGACAATCAAGCAGGCTCCTCGGCAGAAGCGGAGATTCGCGCGCGGGGACGGCAGGGCGGAGAGCAGAGAGCGGAGGAGGCAGCCGAGGGTGACGGCAAGGCGAGCATATCGCGCACGCACGAGCACCGCGCCGTTCGAGGGCTGCGCGGCTGTCGTCAGCGGGGTGCCCATGCCGGGGAGCCAGCGCCGACCGCCGCAGGGCTCCTTCATGAATAGGGATGTCCGCTTGTTCGAGCTGACGAATCGCATCCTTCGTCGCAACAATATTTCGAGGGATAATTAGGGAAACAAATGGACTGAATGCGTGGAAACATTAACATAATGACCACCGAATGGGCGCTATAACGAGAAAACGCGCAAATCTTAATTATCGTCTTACAATTTTATTGCTCTCATTATACCTACTATAATTTTTAAAAAAAACACACGATGAAGTACATGTTTTATTGAAAACAGAATTAGAACCCTAATTAATTTCGTGCGGTGCAACAACCCCATTAGTCTCATCTTCTTCATAAATATAGAAATATATAAAATATTCTGTTTAGAAAATGAGAAGTTTTTAATATTTAAAAAATTAAATGCAATATATCCATTATATGTTTGGTTAAATTCTTCTTTGAGACGAAATAATTGAGTTCAAATCAAAAAAGGGACAAACATTCATCAGTACCTACCTAACAAATACCACGGGTAAAATTTTTAAAATTAATTAAATCATATTTATGAACATCTTAATGGGTGTTAATAAATACATTTATTTTTTTATCCATATGTTCTAAAAACTAATACATTGTTAAAATTGACAATAAAATTACGAAAAATTAAGAAGAAAATAAACCTATTCAATTTTATTGTATAAAAAAAAATTTGAAACAAATATTTAAAAATACTAGCAATAATAATACATAAGGTTGCTAGTGTAGGATAGAACGATTAACAAGTAAAACGCCTTTTGAGTGATTTTTTTTACAAAAATAGCGTTAGGGATATAAATTATTATCCAATGTTATTACTATTATGAGTTGGTATGCTTTGTAGGCAGTCGTGTTGTTATGTCGGTATTATGTTACATGTGTATCGGCTCGCTATCCCCGCCTCGCGTGCACCCCGAGTTCTCATAGAAGAGGACAGGATGTGTCCATAATAATTAATATAAAAAGAGTACACGACCATAATTAAAAAAGGAAGCAGCGAGTGATTAGATATTTTATTGCCATGGTAGACAATAAAGATGCGCGACTAGATAGCGTCACTGCTTCGTCACACGACACTCTGATCGATGACACGGTGCTCATGAACTGCCCATTATTGCGCTATAATATTAATTGCCATTTTTCCACGCAAAATTATTGTTGCATAATGAATGCGGACGGCGTACTACAATCAGTTCGCCATTATTCATTGTAACCATAGTCACCGCCGCGACTAGGCAAAGCCTTGGATGCAACGAATGTCAACCAGGAGATCTTGAAATTGTTTTGTTTTTACTCCCTTTATATTATTAACTCGTGGCGTCTGCTTGCTTGCTTGCCGGCTTGCCGTCAAAAAAAACTAAGGATCGCTTTTTGACCCTTTTCCCGTGATCCAATCGAGCTGAAACTTGGCAAGTAGACTCGTGGCGACGATCAAGAAGATCTATCAAATTTTCGTTAAATCAAAATAAATAATTATAGTATTATTTCGGATTTTTAGAAATTTTAATGGTTTTTTCAAATTGGAATCATTAGAAAAGTTTGATTACAGCAACGGCGGCCCGATAACGTCGCGGAATATTTTCTAAATTTGAATTACTCCGTCGGTATACATAATCGGCATTTCAATACGAATGTCGAAAATCTAAATTGACTGACAAGTGCTTTTAGAATTTAATCTTCAAAGCATGAAGTGTCTTATCAAAGCTCAAAACATCTGACATTTTAGAAATATATTAAATTACTGTAAGTTTAGTGTTATGTTATATGTTTTAATTCGTCTTTAATTGTTCTTATATATTACAAAGAAAGGGAGTATAATAAAAACTTGGTTTTTATGGGTTACTTTTTTGTGTATCGCATTCCTAACAAGCCTCGTGCAGCGTTCGCCTTCGCAATTCACCACCTTTTCATCTTAAACCACGTCATATTTCCCGGCTTTTCGTCTCGTGAAAATTCAATCATTGTGTGTATGTAGAGGCGGATTTACAATGTCGCACGGGTCGTAATTGTGAAGGATTTTCAGAGGGGATCAGATCAGAGAAAGGGAAGATAAACCGAGAACAACACAGAAAACGTAAAGAAAAAAGGAAATCATTTTAAAAAAAGATCTGAGTAGGTATATTGTTTTAGACGGAAAAGTACTGGAAGTTCCGAATTTCATTTTATTTTTTAACAAACAGAACGTCAACAGGTCGTTAATGTCCCTAATAGATGATCCTAGAGTTGACATTAGAGTACAAAAGTAAGAACATTTTGTGAACATTTTGAATATGATATAAGTAATTACACAATACACTTTTTACGATAAATTAATTATAAATAATGACTTGATGATAAAATAAATTATAAATAATATTCAGACTAATGTAAATCAATAAATGTTTATGATTAACAAGCTTTTACACAATATGTAATACACATTTTTTCATTAAATATTGTCTCTGTATCTGTGTTTCTGTTCTTACTTAACGCGATATTATCAATTTAAGTGGCCCAAAATATGAGTGAGGCAGGTCCCTAAAGATTGTCCATAATACTCTTTTAAGGACTCGGTACTAATTCCACCCTCCTGCAGGAAGGAGGCCCAGGAGCAGTGGCGTGGTTGTTTTATCAATCTAGAGAATCTAGCCCTAGAATAGGTGGCAGATGTAATATTTATTTATTTTCCATTCCACGATCAATATTAAAAACAAAAATTTCAAAAACCCAATAGAAAAAATGGTATTAAAGAAAATCTTTTAACATCAATGCGAGGTACCTATGTATAGGCAAGGTGAGGTATCTAGAAGTACATACCCACGTAAATCAATATGTAATTCTGTATTTATCTGTCGGTCAAGAGCTAGTTACTCGACCGTGTTTGTTTCTGAGATATTGTTTGCATACAGATGTTAAACAGCACATATTGTCGAAAAATGATCAAAAAGCGATTCGTTGATTTCTTGAGCAGAACCAAACAATGCGCGGAAGAGCCAAAAGACGTTAGAATCAACAACAAAAAACTAATACCCGCTAGCGAAGCTAAATAATTACTCGGTTTCGCGATCTGATCGCGGCGGATTATAATTGATTCATTTTCAAATTGTTAATTTTTAATCGGCACAAAAAAAAGCACATTGTTGGGAAGCTTAAAAAATAACAGTAGGGCCTGGCGGAGGCGGGGGGCGCAGAGCGGGAAAATATTAAAACAGCAGCGGAGTTAATAATTCCCACACAGCCAGGCACCGGCCGCGCGCGGAGCTGAACAGCGTGTGAAACGTAATAATGGCGACCGGGGTTCAAGATCGCAGCGGGCGCGGGCCGGCTATTGTTCTAGCCGCGCCGAGTGTGAAGGGCGCCGGGGCCCGCTCCTGCAGAACTGGGAACTGACTCCTCACCCCAGAGACGGTCGCCCGCGACACAACGCGCAAATTACTTACAGCGCGGTTACTTCTTCATCACGCGTGCAATCTTCGGCGCAATTGAAAATATTCAACTCTCCATTTACTACCGATATTATTGCTTCAATGCAGTGCGCATTTGCGTGCGAGTATTAAATCATCGGAAATGTCGCTTTAATCAAATAACATAAACAAATACCTATATAAAACAAAACATATATAAAAGAATCCAGCTTCGGTAAACTCCTTCAGACACATGGAATATATCAATGCCCAAAGCGATATTGTTCAACATAGCGGTAGCTCTTCCAACAGGCACAGCCTTCGGCAGGTTGGTCCTGTATATTGGAATGTGAAACAATCTATGCTGACGATATCTAAGGTCAGGAACACACAAACCAATAATCCGCATAATTTCAGGATTATCGATCATACCGCGCAACAATTGATAAAAATGTGTAATCAAATACACATTCCTTCTAGTTTCTAAACTATTGTAGTCAAGCATACCCTGGAGAAACTCGGTTGGGTAGAGTCAAGGATAATGCCCGTACTCTCTCACGTAGAGATATCTCAGAAACTTCTTTCGGACTTTCTCCACCATAAGAGAGTACTCGCTCTCGTGTGGCCCCTAAATCATCGAGCCACTCTCGAGTCTACTTCGCACCGAGGAGTTGTAAAGAGTTCTCAGTACGCGGGTATTCTCGAAAACCCTGGCAGTGCGCAGAACAAATCCTAACATTTTCAAATGGATTTACACAAAGAAAACGCCAACACATTAAATTATTTATAGGAAATATAATTCAAGGGGATAACATAACCACTCTGCGAAGAGTGACGCAACCAAGAAGTCGAAGACTGTTGGAGCGGTCCGACGAGATAAGATACAAGTAGAATTCCGAAAAAAGCGGAAGAGCTCGACTGTAAGAATGATGAAACAGATTATGTTAATGCAGTCTCGGCCGGAAACGGTCACAGCTATAATTACGATTCTGCGCAGAGTCGATCTCCCTTATCTCCGCGCAGATGTCCAGATATCGGGGGATTGTCATTCCTTAAAAAGCGCGCGGCTGTAAAGCGTCGCCTCCATTACCGGAGTCATCATCGTAAAGATCCGGGGATTGTGGACACACGAGGCGTTCAGAGCGGCTCGGCGGGGCCGGGAAGCTCTCACGATAAGTCCGGGCGGCACTTATCGAAAGTAACAGCGCGGGCCGACTCTCTACGTGTGCTCTACGCCTACGTCACGCGGCGTTGCCGCGGCCAGAGCTCCGTCCCGCTCGCTCCGCCGCACGGTGGGTAAACTCAAACTAGCGACGATTAAAGAAATATTAATCGCTTCTAACGCAGTGCGCGGCGCTACCCTACTGTCTGAAATATCTGACTTGACCGAACTAGAAAATACTCTGCTCCGGTGTCGTTATATTGCGCGGATTATTTAGTCTGGATTCTTTTCAGTTTGCAATGTCAATTTCCCTTTTTTTTGAAAGCCTTACCTAAATCACTGTTAAGCAACATCTAATTACCTATTGAAATATAAGAAAAGGCGTTTTGTTTCGCCAAATTTTGCAATAAAAAAAGGTTTTTTAAAAAAATATTATTTAAAATAACGCATTGAAAATTTATATGAATGATCAGACTTTGTAAAATATAAGATGTGATGACTTTATCTATTTCGGCTTTTTTATTTTTTACAAACATCAATTTCATCTTGTAAAATATAAGTTTATAAGAAGTAAAAAAAGGAATAAAAACCTCGGAAGAAATAAGGTAATAAACGTTGCATAACTATCAGAAACCATAAATCATTTGAGACACAATGCTGACGTTCCAATACGAGAGAGAAACTTCTGGTTTGTGTCTTCTGGGGTATTATGCCGTGTTTTACGACCTTTCTGGGCGACGGCTTTCGGATCCCATTGCAGGGTCCATCATCAGGTCTGATGTGGTGTTGCGAGTGTTGTGGTTAAGTATTGGCTCGCAATACCGTGTCGAAAGCAGGATGGACTCTGTAATGGGATCCGAAACGTCGGCCAGAAAGATCGTAAAAATACGGCATAATGCCCCAAACGACACAAACTAGAAGATTCTAAGTAGCCGTGAACACTTAAGAACATTCTTACAAGAGAGAAACTTTTACTTATTTGCACAAAAATAAATCAATATATATAAAAAGAAACCCGTGTTGCCCTACTCGCCAAGTTTTCTCCACAACCAGCCACAATCACCCACTGGTGGTTATGGTGGTGGATAGCCCTTGGTGGTATATTGTTGAAAATATGCGAGTTTGGTAGGGGTGGCTGTGGGGGGGTGGGAGTGGGTGACGAAAATGTACTTTCTAGCACATTTTTTTTTATGGGAAGGCCGCAAATGCTTCAGATTGTTTCAAAATAGGCGCGCCGACTGTGTCGATGAGTCTAGAAGGTTCCGGAAAACCCTGCTCTAGAAAGTCTGGAAAGAGAAGGTTCTAGAAAATTCTCGAAAGTTCTATAAGGTTCTAAACTGAGTGGCGGAATGTGTCGGTGTATCTTGGGGTTCCTGTACATTCGATAAACTTCTTGAAAGTTCTGGAAGGAGAATGTTCTAGAAGGTTAGCGAAAGTTCTATGACGATCCAAACGATGTACCAAAAAACTACGCGCGGGGACAGCTAATTATATGTGTAAACCACAGAATATAAAATTGCACAGAGTTCAAACAAACCCCTTCTTTAGGCGAGGGGACTGGGACACAGTGGAAGATATATTTAAGACACCTTCATAATCCAGCTAAAGTATTTTTGTTACGAAGACTTTCGCACGAGGGAGACACGAAGAAAAGGGTGGTTTTGACACGGCGGGCGAGCGAGGAGCCCACCGTGCGGCGACACGCACGGAGGAGCCGACGTGAACTTGGCAATGCGGTCACGCGGCTGCCCACGCTACACCGCCATCTAGTTTCGGATGGATGCACAGGCGGCGTCTCCCTCGCTCGCGCCGCCGCCCGCGGGCCGGAGAGGGACGCGGCGACTGCACCGCGGCTCACTCGGCACTCGAGCGCCCGGCACACTTGTTTATGCCGGAGAATAAAAGTGGTTTATTTCTTCTATGATGGATTTTTAGCGCGCGGCGCGGGCAACTTCTGCCCTGGACTTGTATCCGTTGCACACGCTTTGTGCATGCTTGGATCTGTACTTTTTGAAGGCATACAACTTTATCCATTTTATGCATTTTTTTATATTTGAAAGGAGCACTAGGCAAAGTATATAATTTCACTGCAATAATGTCAATACGAATTATCTCTACAATTGACCTATAAAAAGGCTTCACAGATTGGGAAATGTGCATTGTAACCTATCAGATATATTTTCTGGTTCACTCATCAGTTTTAAAAAATCTCTGTCAGGTAATTTCAATAGTCTGTGATTTCTTGTTTATTCTGAGTTGTTGCTAGTTTGTTACTTAAAATTTTACTATATTCAAATTCAAATTTTTCTATACTATAGCTTTCATTTAATCTTTTTTTTAAATTCTTCTAAGTTAGCATTATAGTTATCTTCTCGTTTTACTACTTCATTTTTCGATTAAATTTGTTTTTTTTTTTTTGTTTACGTTACCATTTTAATAAATCTACTATTAAAAATCTCATCTTCATGTGGATTATTTTCGTTAATGGTACTTAACGTAACGTATAACAATTCAGGCAAAAATAATGTTTTTAAAAATGCCTTAGTTCGACATGTTAAAAAAAAAAGATTTACAATCATTCTATTTGTGCATTCATTCATTTCAATATATATCTACTTATACCAAAAAATATGGGTTAGTGGAGTGAAAAATATTGAACTTGGTGACTCGTCCACTTTTATCGGAAAGCCGCTGCGATCTACAAATCTAAATTAATTAATTGATACATATGCAGCGCCTAATCCGTCGATTTTATCTATTTTTAAATTATGATGAAAAACATTTATTTGGAAAACTTCTTTGGGGTATTTCGGAACTAACTCTGATTTTAAAGGTGCAATATAAATGCATTTAAATGGCCTTTGCAAGAAATAATAAACGTGTTCTCCACGTAGCTGACAAAAAATTTTACAAAACTGCATATTTACTCAAATTATCCTAAATCCGTTTTAGAGTGTTTTGGAATTAGGCGCTACATATTTTAAAAATGATTTAAGGGGGGGGGTAAGGTTTTTAACTTTTTTTTTGCATTTTATTTTTAATTTTTTAAATGAATGTATAACATCGTAAGAATATTGTGTCAAAATTTCAAGTCAATCGGAGTAAAATTGACGAAATTACGAACATTTGAGCGATACTTAGACTGATTTTCTATACCTGTTCGGGCAGCTAAGAGACGCGCTCACCTGAGGACTACCGGACGTGCTATTTGCATTGGAAGAGTTTTGCGTAGACAAGGACAAACAGATGCTGATGATGAAAGCTCTTTGCCGTGTGAACATGGCATCGACGATTATGTGTAAGTATAAAATAAGTGTTGAGTTTTATTTTGAATTTTACAGTGTGCAAAACTTTAAATCGTTTTCCCCACGTCGCACGTTTTCAAAGTCGGTGTCCATCATAACTTCAAAACTACTGCACCGATCTTTTTGAAATTTTGAATAATATTTCTGTACATAATTTACGAGGTAACGCTGTCGAGTTTTTTTCAAATTTGTTATTAATTTTTATTTTTTAATAACAAATTAATCGATATTTTTCGCAAAAAATCGCGTTTTTCCCTTCAGTGATCCAAAAAATTGAAAAATTGAAATTTCAAAAAACCCTCCCAGCGTTACCTGGGAAAATCTATTATTTAACGAATGAACTTAGATTTTTTGATTTCAGATGATTTAGCACCAAGTTATGATGGACACCGCAATTCTACTTTTTTCCGAGACACGTCCGAATAATTGCTGCCATTGCCGTATTTCTTAATATTTCGTCTTGAAAATTTAACACAATATTCTTCAAATATCATACTTTAATGTATTATTGGTTTTAATAAAGAGATTTTAACTGTGTCGTCACAAAAAATTCACAAAAACATGCCTTTTTTTGTACGAATTAACCTTACCCCCCCTTAAATGTACCGTTCCGGTGGTGACATACGTCCATCATGGTTCGTAGCCGAAATTCGACTGCCTTGTGATGCGACTTGGCTGTACAGCGTCCACAGCAAAGGATATTTTGGTAAATGCACCTATATTAAACTATTTATGACCTTATAATAAGCTAGGTCGAATTTATCTAGCAACCTTTTCTTTGTGCAGTTTTGAAAACTTAAGCCATGTATTCGCGGTTATTTGACGTGTACACACCGGGCTCACATATCACTTGTCGCGGAAATGTCGCCCAAAAGCGTTATGATGATTAGTGCCGAGTATCTATTTATTCTAACGAGTTATCGAAACGTAATAGCAGAAAGTATTTACTGAAAAGGAAAAGAAGGATGGATATTCTACGCGATTTTCGAATGTCTGACAGATCATTTGTCAATTTCATTCAAATGACAACAACTGATTTTAAAAATTATTACAAATGATCGGGTCTTCCATGGCTAAGCAAGACACAATATTACGGAACGCTGTTTTATATCATATCATACAGCATATGTAACTGTAGCGCATTCGTCTTAGCTTGTCAACATACCACGTGGTACAGTTGCCGGAAAACTTCTTGAAATTCTTTGGCGTAGTGGGGGAATGCGCAGAAGACAAAATTTGGGTCTCTTTGGTGGAATGGTACATGCGCAAACTTCCCCCCACTACGCCGTAAAATTTCAAGATGCTCGCCGGCTACTGTACTAACGCGCGGTACGATGTTCCCGCGCGCTCGATCGGGACCCGTGCACACGGCAACGTTGCCGCGGCATGTTGCACTATGTTGCGCGCGACGTCGCGGAACAGTGCGTGACGTTGCAGCGTCACGTAGACTCTATGCCGCGCCTGACGTTGAGGTACAATTTGTCCCCTGGTGAATACGTGGCTTTAATTTCTCGAGGGTTCTTGCAACATAGATTTCAACTTAAAATTATTCCGTTACGAAGGAGCCATCTGGTCGTGGTCCCGGGAAGATAATCATTCATAAAACGCATTAAAAATAAATATTACGTTACGTCCCAATCAATACCCCTGTCCTGGGAATGGAGGCTTGTGTAGATAAGTACACGTATTGTGATGGTTGCAGCGTTTCCGACGTGCGGGACACCGCAGCCGCCATCGCTGTTGCGCCACACCGGAACTGGTTGCGTGAACCGTTCGCCACCCACAAAACCCACCCGAAACGACTGCCGCACTCAATTATTACGATTCTGTGTAATTGCATGCCCGGGGATATTTTTTTAAACCGAGTGCAGAAAAAATCATCAGAAATGACGCTGCTTAAGAAAGTTAGGTTGTTGGCTCTGTCCGTCTGAATGACTTGTAGACTAACTCAAAAATAACGCACTTAAGGAAGACCCACTAGCGCGGAATTATATTTGCGTGCAGTATTGTTTCGTTCCTCACTATAAAGCCTTTATCGGCAGCACTTGACGAAGATTTGAAAAAATAAATTAAGCGCTTTGTAAGTATCTGCTGTATATAAAAACTATACATATACCACCGTAAAACAATAATTTGAAATAATATGTACATAGTTATTTTACAGTAGTAAAAGTAAGGCGGTTCATTGTCCACTGAAAAGGCAGATTTTTATGTAAAAATGTTTTTGCATTCTGACCACGGAAAATAAAAAATTACAGAGATAAAATATTTATTTAGGAAAGAGGGTTGGGTCACAACATAAGAACGTCCACCCCCCTCGCATATTTTTAAGACACACTTATACCGCAGTTCAAATATTTATGATGTAAACAAAAAGGAAATTTTACAATAGACTTTTTTTTTTATTGTTTCGTTCCAAACCGAATCTCTCTAAGCAAAAAACGTCTTCTTGTAATATAAAGCGCGACTTATTTACTGAGACATTATACTTTTTATATGTATTTAGTGCAACCTTATCATAATTGTTTTAAAATGTGCAAGCTCTCAGCCGTGGTACCAGGTTGTGTATCAAGAAATTAACGTTAGTTCATCTCAATATACTTTGGTGGTCTGTGATTTTGACAAAGAATCAGGGAGACCGTGCAATTTTACACACTTTTATTTAGCCTTACTTGTGCCCAAATTTAATAATCTAAATATTAAAAACTTGACGACTAACATGAGCCCTAAAGCTTTCAGCATTTGCGCATTTTCTATGACAATTCAATAATAAATTTAATTTCCAAAATGATTTGTTAGATTTTTGAGAAATATAATAAATTTTAATTCTTCATTTGGAGAAAAGAAACATTGCGACGATAAATTATACCGACGCGAAGTAAACTTAAATAATAATACTAACTGTTTTAATAAATTAAATAAAACAGCGGTGATGGATATAATGAAGACGGAGACAGTTGAATTGAAACATGGAGCGTTCGTACGTTTCACGTTTCCATTAATCATTAAAAAATATTGATTATTTTATTTGTATCCATCTACTTTTATGTGAGTTTTTTTTAATAATAATTATTAAAAATATTTTTTCAAATAATTTGGAAAAACAAGGAACAAAAGACATTTCATTCGAATTTTTTGACAGTTATTTTATTATATAAAAAATAAATATTTTATATTTATTTTTTGACACGCTAATGATGGAATGGTAATTTATGAAACATATTGGTGAAAAAAAACTAACATAAAAGTAGATATACACAAATAAAATAATCAATATTTTTTAAAAATGTCAATCTACAATGTTGTTCAATCAATTGAAAAAAAACATTATTCATTGAATGAAAAACTCTATTACCTATTACCTATTTATTTAATAAATCTTCAATAAAATTGGCATATTCCCGATTCGTTTGATTGAGTGAAAATATTGAAGCAACTGACGCGGTACAGCTGATGAAAATCTAATCCTTGTTATGAGAGAGAGAGGAAAAACAAGTCGGCAAATCATCGCACGATCTGAGAGTTCGCGTGAAAATAGTGGAAAAAGACTCTACCTGCTATTATTATATTATGCTACCTACGTATTATAGAAAAAAAGTACAGAAGGCCACATCTATAAATATAATACGAACATTGCAATCAATGTAATAATAACACACGACAGCGAATTTCTTTTTCTATGCATAACAATTTTAAGACCTGCCAATAATGATCTAAATAGAGCATTCCCTATAAATGATGCAACACCGAACGAAAGTTGGGTCATTATCATCGTAAATTATAAAACGTGGTCAGAATTCTACCAGCAATCTGTTGAGTAGTATACAAGGCGCGTACAACACTTTGAAACTTACAGTCTTTTATTGTAAATTGCGTAGTGACGGTTTTGTTTCTACAAGATATAACTGAGCTAGACCACAATACTTTATAGATAGATTCTTCCTCTATTTTATATGATTTTCTTATTTCTATTTTATTTTATATAATATTTTAATGTATGTACCTACTTTTATACGGAATGTGTGGGATTGCACGAACCTCCCCACATTCTGGAATAAAGTTATATTTATTAATTTATTTAATACCAATAGTTATGTAGCTAAGTTACTTCAATGATACCTAGCATTTAAAAAAAAAATTATTACTTATTTTCTGTAAAATGTTGTGACTATCTATAATTTTAATAGTTTTATTTGACTTGTGTTAAAGCGAATTAATTTTTAATATTCCAAATAAGTTACTTCAATGATAGTCCAACGTTTTACTGCTAATATATTTCAGATATATTGAAAAAAAAATCATATTTTAAAATCGCTTATCTTCATAACCATTGTTGCGTGCACATTTTCGACTAATAATCGAGAGACGAATCTACCTAAGTATTGCGGACTAGCTCTGTTACACCCTCACACACGATGTCGTAATGGTAATTTTTACAGCGAGTTAGTTTTTCAAGGCTGCCACGCGGAGCGCACGAAATGGCCTACGAGCCGAATCACAGCACCATCCCGGCCGCGACAGCCTCGCGCGAGTGCCTTCGCGCAAGGCGGTGGTAATTTCAAGTGTACAGCGGGGCCGCCACGCCCGAGGTACCGGAGGCACGCAATTAACTTTCTAATGTGCGCTTATGATATGTTCAATTATCGTCTGCCCGCGGTCGGTTCTCGGTTTCCCCGCGATCGAATTCTGCAGCGATGCCGCGTTACGTAAAATGTGCGCCGCCGATAAATTGTCTACACCCTGCGCGCCCTCGCGCGATGAAAGTCATCCCTCGGCATTGCGTTTCGTTTATGGTCGAGGTTATATATTATTAGACAAAAAAAGTTACCCATAAAAACCAAGTTTTTATTATACTCCCTTTCTTTGTTTAATATAACAACAATTAAAGACGAATTGAAACGTATAACATAACACTAAACTTACAGTAATTTAATATATTTCTAAAATATTTGAGCTTTGATAAGACACTTCATGCTTTGAAGATTAAATTCTAAAAAAAATTGTCAGTCAATTTAGATTTTCGAAATTCGTAGTGAGGTATATACCTATTATGTATACCGACGGAGTAATTCAAATTTAGAAAATATTCCGCGACGTTATCGGGCCGCCGTTGCTAGTAATCAAACTTTTCTAATGATTCCAATTTGAAAAAAAACCATTAAAATTTCTAAAAATCCGAAATCATACTATAATTATTGTTTTTTTTTTGACGAAAATTTGATTAATCTTTTTGATCGTCGCCACGAGTCTGCTTGAAAAGTTTCAGCTCGATTGGATCACGGGAAAAGGGTTAAAAATCGATCCAAAGTTTTTTCGTCAGATAAGCAGACAAGATGACAAGTAGACAAGCAGACGCTACGAGTTAAAAGAAAGGGAGTAAAAAAAAAAGGGTGTAAATAATAATAATCATAATATAATAATAATGCGTTTATTCCAGCGGCAGCGCAACAAAGTTAGATGTGCCTGGTTCGCCATATAAATTATACAAGTAATTTACAAAAATTATATATAATAAAATATGAATGTTAAAAGCTCTGAAAATAGATTTAAAACAATGAACAGCAAGGAGAGCAGAAGGAGACACACATATGCTTGGGGTTTCGCGCTGTATAAACCAAGAATATAAGAAGCGGTGAAAGTTGTAGAAAAATCAAATAGGGATGATATACTTTATGTTTTCTATCCATTTTGACGACCGACTTTCACATTTTTGAGAGGATCATATTTTTGTGGTTAATTTAATTAACCCAATTTAATTATAATTTCTCATATTCTGTAATGTTTAGTTTGCCTTTTACCCTGAAGAAGGCACGGTGGTTCCGAAAGCTGTCGGCGTTATTAAAAATATAGTGTTTTTTCAATTGATTCAGCTACATTGCAGATTGACATTGACATTAATGTCTGAATAATCATGGTTTTTCGGAATTCGCAAATCATTTATTAGAAAATGATCACGGTTTTGATAAAAAATTTGGACTTTGTATATTACACATAAATAATTTTGATCTGAAATTGAACAAATAATACAATCAATATTTAAAAATATAGTGGTTTAAACCAAGTGAATTTTTGTATTTAATTCAAGTAAGATGTGAAATTATAAAATAAACTCACGTAGAGATAATATGGTTCTTGCTTTTCACCCAAATTAATGATCACAAGTGATTGATTAGGTATCTGTTACAATAAAAATGTAAAAATATTAATTGGATCTGATTTCCTCGGCACCGCCCCGCGGTGTGCGCGACGGTGTTGTGAGACGAACGACATTGTGAAGAAGACGTGAAAAGAGCGCAGGTGAGGCGACGCTCGTTTCTCAGCCGCGCGAGATGGCCAACAGACAATGAGGCAGGTGACGGCGCGCTGGAGGATTCCAGCCACGTCCCGCGAGACACGCGAGTGACCTGCATCGGCTTCCACTCCAGCCTGTCACAATGGGTGACGCAACACCGCGCGCGAGAAGTCGAAGGTTCAATTCAAAAACCTCCCACGACGCGCTGCGCAGATAGCCGTCGCCGCACTCGATTCGGGAAAATTGAAACATTCACATTTTTACTAAGAAAGGGACGAAACGTACCAACGGTAACCAACTACCTAACCGTCACGCCGTTTCGCCGCAGGGGCAGGCAGAAAGGATTGAACGACACACTCTTCTATCTTGGCATACCACTTTTGCTTCGGCCACATTCATGCATCTTCTCATACAAGTTCTACGGGTTACGGGAGGCTTTCAACAGGGCCATCCTCAAATACATGTAGTATCTGATCGGGCCAGGTCTTCAACACTCGCCTCATATATTTTCTTAACTATTCTTTCCTCGTCCATATGTTCCACATGACCAAACCATGTCAGCACCCCTTTCTTTATTCTATCTACCACACTACAGCCAGCATTACATTCACTTCTAATTTGTTCATTTCCCACTCTGTCGACCAAAGATTTTCCACACAAGCGTCTTAGTGACCGCATTTCCACCGCATTCAGTACTTTCATTCCTCCTTTGCCAATTCCAAACTTCACTTCCATACATACTTACGGTAGGTCGCGTCAAAAATAGTCGCATAATTTTCACTTCTGTCACAAACATATTATTATACAGGGTGTAAGGGAGCTAGTCCACAGCACTCAACAGGTGGATTCCTGCCTTGATTATGTGTCGAAAATGTTCGAGCAACCATGACCTAATGTTATTATTTATGGACATACGAGATATCTAAGTTTGTTTTGTTTTATCAATATTTCTGACTCAAATTCTGCAAAACGTCGAACCATCATTAAAATAACTTATATCGAATATGAAAAATTCATTTGCCTCAACAAAGATCAAAAAGAATGATAAAAAATTTTAAAATATTTTTTTACAATAGAAAGGCTAGATATATTAAATCTTTGATGTTGCTAATCTCCATAACTGTCGACATTTCACCTAAAGGATAAAGAATATTTTCTATTTAAATTTGAATGAATAAAACTCCCTTGAAGTTTTTGCTACTAGCTATGAAACAGCCTGTATTATATTCACAGTATTTTCTTTGATCTGTAAATCTGCAATATTTTTCAAACGAAATACGTACACAGAAAAATATTGCTGACATTAAAACCGAAGGATAAACTACTCAACACTTATTAACATTAGGTAATTATAAGAAAAAGCTTCTTGTATTAGCATCATATTATCGTAATTTATATTATTAAAAAAACCTATTCATACACTATGGACAGAATTGTCGTCAACTTTGTGGAAGATATTTTGTAAACCAAACGCTAGTAACTCTACTCGAGTTTATTGGCATTTCTCAAATTTATTAAACAACATAGTTAATAACATCTTCACCTGTCGATAATAGTTACTGACACCTGCTCTCGAAACTCGAGTAGTGCTAGAAAAAAATACGATCGCAAAGCCGGCAGCGCGCTGGAATAATTACGGTGAAATTTACAAATAGCAAACACGGAAAACCGCAAAGGATGGCGGACGATGAAAGAAAATAATTTACTACGGCGAAAGGCGACGACGAATCCTTTTTCGCTCCGAAGAGCCGGCCTGCAACGCAAACAAACAATATAATATATTAGCACGTCCGAAATGTGGAAATAAACGCCAAAAGAGAAAACGGTAAAAAATATTGTCGCAAAAAAGGCGCGCCGTTAGATTCTCAGAAACGAGAAATGCAAACTTTTGATATCAAAGGTGAATCTGCACGGACGGAGGGGGACGCTAGATAGCGCCGAACGTGGGTACGAAAGAAATGGCGTGTGTGCTAAAACACGTGTGACACATTTTTCAACGTATACGGATATATATGTAAATGTTAATATATTCTTATAAAATACAACTAGTTTTTAGTAGGTACACGTACACACACTTTTAATGAATTTAAAAATAGATTTTTTTTTTTCTTCTTCAATAACAGCAAAATGACTCTGTGATAATATTATATATATTAATAATAAGAAAACACTTTATACAAACCAATTTTTAAACTTGAAGACATTAACAATTAACATTATAGTAAATATATTATGTGAGTTGAATAAATAAGTAGGAACTAATTTAAAAATATATTTAAAAGTTAGGTAATCATTTGCAAAAACGATTTGCTTATTAATAATATTTTTTTGTTTAGATACCATTAATGTTTTTTATAATTTCTCTAACTGCAATCCTATGTTATTTGTATGTTGAATTTTTCAGTGTTATTAATATAAAAAGAATGGTTTGTTTTCAAAAGAAGATTAGTAGGTTCAGAATATTTATTGCTACATAAACATTATAATTACATAATATGATTTTTGTTTGTCTCCAATTTATTACTAACTGGTGTTTAATCTCTATCGTTAAGTAAGGGGCATAGAAGAAGAAATTAATCTGGGAACAACTTTGGGCATTAGAAGATCTAGATGAATGGATTCGCATCTGGATGGAGACACCCTGGAGGAGTCAGCTGTGAGGACAAGTAAGGACCAAGGTTCGTGAAAGTGGGAGCCATGACATAGGTATCTAATTGAAGCTGCACATTACAACAACAATAACATAAATCAGGAAAGAAGTAATCTGGGACGGAAGTGTGACACTGACATATCATCATTATATAAGTTCACCCGTGAAAAATCACAGGAAGTAATATAACGACTTGCCTTGCGTGACCTCGCAACATTGCGCCGCGCGCCGATTGCGTGTCACACTCTAATTATCTAGTGTTTTAATTCCAGCAATTTACGGACTTTACGACAGACAGACAGACGGACAGTCGGACTGACAGAGAGACAATTAAATTGATATGTTTACCTCCTATATCACCAATAAAGTGCAACTTTAAAATGTCCTTTAAGGAAATCTACACTTCATTACAATCAATTTAATAATTATAAAATGCAAAAATATACTAAATTATATATAATAATAAAATAATTATATAAATTATCGAAGGATTTGAAGTTAACGTTGTAGAGATTATTCACGATGATCATTAATTGGGCGAAACACATAAACTAAGTTACCTCTACGCGCATTTAATTATAATTTTATATTTTACTAATCAATGTTCTTACCGGAGATTCTGATACTCTAGAAACTTGAGTAATAAAATATAAAATAATAATTAAAGTCAGAGTTAACGTGGTTTATGTTTTTCACCCTATTTAATTAATATTTATAATCTTGCAAATAGCACATTAAACGCAATTAAATTTATAACAACCGAAAATTTTATTTATAAGGAGCACCATTTTTCAATGTGTATATAAAACAGGGCAGAATTTTTCGCTATAGCACGTTTCGGTCCACCGTGTTGTGGAATTTAAGATAATTTGATACAAAAAACAATAATTATAATCTTATTCATCTTAACGTGATTTTAAAAATATCATCACTTTTGGCTCTACAACCCTCAAGAGTCTTCCTCCATTCCTCTCGGTCTTGAGCCAGCTCTCTCCAGTTCTGAAAAGGTAGATATGTATTTGAGGATATTGTCACTCCATCTTAATTTTGGCCTTCCTAAGCTCCTTCGCCCTATTAGTTTTGAACTCAGCGACTTGGGTGCTTTTGGTTCAGTCATTCACTCCACATGACCCAGCCATCGATTCTTTCCAATTTTATAAATTTTGTGACGATAAGCTCCTTTAAAAATATATCAAATTGATAAAATGATTGGAATAAAAAATTTACGCATACTTACATGCGCGTGAGAAATTTAATAAAAACGTGAAATAACATTCCAATAAAAAAACAAGCCTATAATTGAATATGTAATGAGGAATTCAAGGGTATCGGTTACTAAGTGTGTAAAAGAAATAATTCTGAAATATAACGAAAGGAAAATGTGTAATAAAAAAACATTATTTCTCTTATGAAATAAATTAAATATGACAATAAATTGGTTATAGCCACGTTTATGTTGATAATAAAACTCTAAAAACTGACGCTAATAAGGTATATTAAAAAACACGTAAATTAGCTGTGGAAAATGGTGCTTGAGAAATCACACACATATTTTAAATTTTTTATCGACGACACATAGGAATTACAAGATGCAGCTGTTAGCATAGTCGAAAAGGCTTTAAATAATAATACGTCATCAATATTAGCATTATCATTTGAATTGTGTGATTGGTCCATCTGTAAGATGCTCAGATCTATCCTAGCTCTCCGCCTGCTACCATTTAACGCTAACCTAACCTGATGAGATGGGCCACCGAACTCGAGTAAGCAAAACATTGAATCACAATGGAACGAGAACAAAAGATAACTGATGGGAGAGTCCAGACTAGAGATAACGTAAGTGGTCGAGATTGAGTCTCGTCTCGGCCTAAAAGTTTTCCTAGACGTACAAGTTTCATTTCGCAAGCGCTTAGGATAGTTTGAAAATAGTAAGAATATTGATGTGATGAATACACTTTACTCTATAATAAAACAAAAATTATAAACAAAAATATATAAATAACGATAAAAAGTATATATCAAAAATAATGTTTTTAATTAATTACTGTATTGTAAGATTATTTAAAATATTTAATTATATTTACGTTGTTATCTCTACTTGAGTTTCTAAAAAAATAATATATTTTTTCACTATTATTTTCGAGAAATTCTGAATTTTTCGATTTGGAAAATATTTTTAACAAACGCAGTTACAGATGACAACGTAAATATATTAATTTTTTTAAATAATATAATCATCATGATTCTCTTCAATGTAAGCGCCAATCTCATCAGTAACACTTGTATTGTGTTATTTCAAGAAGGTATTGTGTATTTTCGGCATCGCTGGCCTTGGAACCAAAGGTTTTAGTAGCTGTGCGGCAGTTCTGATATCGAGTCCATTCTAAAAAATGTTTTATTTAATTTTCTTAATGAAAACACATTTTTAACTTTTTAATAACAAAAAAAATCAAACGCTTCTGTTCACATTGTACTTTAATACATTTGTAGGTCTGTGTACTAGGATCATTGATAATATATCGCCTTAAAATAAGTGAGCATTGTCGATCGACAAGAGACGCGGTGTGGTACGGTCGTTCAGAAGTGGTATTGTGACTGGGCCGGCGCGGGTGCTCGGCGGTCAGTGCCAAGTGTCAAAGGTTCGTTGACGCCCGCAGCCGTGACACAGTGCTGCAGCTTCCCCGTCGGCAGCCGTGACGTCACGCGCCACACACAGCAATCCCAACACTATTAACTATACTAATTTATTTCCTATTAAAATTGGCTCATATTCCAACCATTGTTTAAACGACTGTCTCAATATTCCGGGATAAATTATTGGACGCGATTGCGACTTTGAAATTTTAATTATCTTACTTTATTAATGGATTTGGCGTTAACATTGTATTGATTATCCCTGATTATCATTAAATTAAGTGAAAAACATTCACTTTGTTGCCTCTAAGGAGTTCAATACTATTTAATGTCAGTACCTAATCAATTAATTAATGTATTCAAACCTAATCAACGTGAAAATCCCATATTTGTATACGGCCAGTTTAGCACTTCACCCGCCGATGAGAGATTCTGTTACGCTCGAAACTCGAGCAGTAAAATATAAAAATGTTTTCACCTAATTTAATTATCTTCTTAATTTATCTTCAGCTATTTTTGTACGTACTGTAATTTCAGTAGGTACCATTATAATATGTTAGTAAGTATTCATCTAAGGTTACCTGCGTATTTGTTTGTTCTCCATAAACTCCCACACCCTTTGACCAATCGCATTTTTGAGTAATTCCTCCTTAGGACCCCGCACAAAATATAGGTCACCATCCTCTTTATGTAGGTACTCTCGATATAAATGTCATGCATTACAAAATCCAAAATTATTCTCTAATTACATTTTTTATCATTTTAACGAATCTTTGTACATTACTAGATAATTCGAACCAAATTATTAATACAACAAAACACATCCTACATACATATACATAATATAATGATCGTCCGAAAATAAACCCGTATTAATTGTACGGAATTAAATTTATTTTCGGACGGGATGAAAAAACCATTAGGTAATTATATCATTTAGATGAATTGTGTCGTATTCTGAAAATAATGAGATTGTTATTGTATACGCCTTCGGTTATTATATTCACTTCGATAACTGTGTGGTCTTTTCTTATTGTATTTTAAGATTTAGTTCAAAGCGAGTAGAAAATCTAACAGCTTAGACCTCTTACCATTTGAGAAAGACAATCGAATTAGTATGTGTAAGCCGTGCGTGCGAGGCACATTGTTTCATTGTGTTGGTGTTTACACCCGCAATCACCAACGCAACGAAACAATGTTCATCGTACGCACGGCTTACACACACTAATTCAATTGCCTTTCTCAAATGGAAAGACCTATATATACCCTGTGATGGAAGGCCGCCTGTCACCGAGTGGAGAAATACGCGGTCCGCTGTCTTCTTTCTTTTGGTTGTAGTTATGACGCCAAATCTTCGTCACTAAAATCACCTTTTGTCACCATACGCCAGTTGTTTGCTGATTGTAACACTCAAAAATAGACAAGACGCAGATTTACGACAGCCTATCTTATTCTGTGATTACTGCACCAACACTAAAAAATAAACGGTATTTATGTACGCCCGTGTAATTAATTAATGAATTTACATTTACGACTTTAAATTAATCTACATATGCTAATTAGTGTGATATGTTGATTGAGGGAACGTGGAATACCTATAAGGGATTCATAAATAGTGTTGTCATTAAAAACCCAAGACAGGAAGCAGAAATTGAGTCCTGTGTTTTTATGTCTGCATACACGATGGTGCAATATCACTTTTCAACGTCCAACATTTGTGCAGTAATGGCATATAAACAATTTTAAACTAAAATAGGTACATCAATATTTTGTTACACCTACATGGATTGTAATGTCAGACCTCCACGATGTCTGGGTGTTCTTATTAAAGCAACATTTATATCATCATGGCAACCATGGTCTAAAATATATTTTTTTATGAATATTATATAAAATAATTATTAATATTATTAAGCTTGGTAGAAATTAGTTTGTTTCACACACATCTACTAATTTCTTCATCCGAAGAGTTTAAATATTAAATTAAAGCCAAAATTGTTGAAAAATATTGACATCTGTCTCACAGACACACAGATGTCTCGACTTTTCTATATTTGAGTGTTGGGGGAACAACCTCAAATGACAATCTTGTTATTTTCAGAATATGGCCAATTACGTCATAATAAATTACATTATTTGAATATTTGATTAATTTGTTACGAATATTACAAAACACAAGGTACAAAAATAATCTACATATATAAGGAAAAGAATACCACCGTCCATATATAAATAGTGTTATATCGAGACATAAAGATTTAGTTTAATCGATCTGCATGTGAATGAATGAATGAATGAATTTTTTATTTTATTTTTTTATTTATTTTATTAATTACACGGCTTAATAGCCTTTTACAACAGGTTTATACATAATTAAAATACAACAAACGATTAAATGTAAAAGAAAAATAAAGGGTATAAATGTAAAAAAGTATATATACATAGTTTAAACATAATGAGGTTAGACATATATGTAAAAAAAGTATATATGCAAAAAAGTGTAAAGTAGTGATCTCAGAAATTTTTACTCACTGATAATATAGCAATATTAAATTTGAATAGCCAGGTACATATAAAAAATTTAAGACATTATATAAAAATTTAATATTTTGAAAACAAATGATCATATAATGATTTTTTAAATTTTGAGAGAGATAGATTTAAAATGTCGACATATGTAGGTAGTTCATTGCCCATTTTTTTTATTTTTTTTTATTTCGCATTTATTATTTCACAATTGAGGGCCCTCGCGGTCCAGCTGGCAAGATGCTGGCTTCTCATACCCGGGTTTCGGAATTCCGGCTGAGATCACAATACATATCTACGTTATTTTCTCAGGTGTTCTTGTGATGTATTTCATCACAGTAATTGGGCTTCGTGGCAGATTGTAGCGATAAAAAATAAAAATAAACGATATCAATCACCTGATAAATTGATTTTCCCTCCTTTCGTATAGTCAGATCTTGTACTTATATCGGTGTGGAAGAAGAGAAGAAGAAATGACGCAGAATATTGTGCGATGAGGAAAAAGAAAACATCGGGTTATGTAACATTGTAAACTAACTTCATAATGTGTGGGATATAAAAGCAAAGGCAGCAATATTTAAAAAAATATATAATGTACTGAATCCAAGACTTTAAAGACTATAAATTTATAGGACATATGATTTTGGAAGAGATAGATACATAAAATGTAAGATTCAGTACATTTTAGATGAATAATCTTCGGTGACTGCATTCAAAACATTTTTTTAAATTTTTTGAATATTGAACCTTTAATTTTAAACCCTACATACTCATATATTATAAGATGGAGGCTCGTGGTTTAAATTCATCATTCGAATACAAATCAAAAATACTTATACTTAATTATATTAGCATAAAAATATAGTTTAATGAATCACAAAATATTATAAGTCCAAGCTATTCTTCAGTCATGTTTTGAAATCTGCGACTTGCATTCTCCTCTCGTCTTGCTGGTGAGTTATATTTTGAACTCTTAGCATCATAATCCGTCTTTCACGTTGCTCTTGGGTCGTATTTTAAGCTTTTCACCTTGCATTCTTCCTTTCACGTTGATTTCTAGTCATATTTTGCGTTCTTCGACTTAGATATTCGACTTCCTCCTTTCGTGATGTTCATCCATCGTATCACTTAAATAAAATTTGAGTTTTCCTCTCCGACCCATTGCGGGACTGATAATCAAAGACCGAGTGAGGAATTCTGAAATATAAAGGACTTGCGAAGTCGAGGATATTGTCCGATGGGGAAGATCTAGAAGACGTTACTGGAGATCGTGTGGAGAGAACTTGTTCTGAGAGAGAAGTGAGCGTAGCAGCGAACAAGCTGCCTTCAGGTACCAGACTCCCAGGAAGACCACATAAAAGATGGCGAGATAGCTGGACATCTATATCCCAGGAACAGGCTCCGAGCAATGACAGGGGACAGTCCTAGATGAAGCAGAAGAAGAAGATGAAGAAGAGTGAAATAAATTCACTCTGGAATAGTTATTTTTATCTTTAAAATATTAATAATCGCATTCGTATACTTTAACTTAACTATAATAGCGTACAAATTTAGTTTATTGCACCATATAACATGATAAAATAACATTTGTTTTAAGTAACGTCGATTGAGTGGCAACCACGATACAAACATCGATAGCTCAACAACAACAAAAAAACACATTCATGTAATAAATAGCAGCCGAGCATGGCAACATTCCCTTGTCTCGGGAGGCTTCGCAGGGAGTCTGCCTGCTGGGAACCACAACCCAATTAAATTTGCATTCATTATTCACAAACATTACCCACATACATATAACACGTATTCAATTCGGCCTCGTGATACGGCGAAACATTATCGCGGACTAAAATGCTAACAACGTTTCTCGGTACCAACACAACAATGTAAATCAAACCACCATATATCAAACCATAATATTATAAATCATATTTGATCAAGCGAAATGTACCAAGTTTCGAAACACTCTCTTGCATTGAACTTCCAGTTTAAACAGTATTACTGAGCTTGAAAACTTTATTGTACAGAACGCGTAGTCCATAGGCCTTGACATATAAAGTATGTACATGTGTAGACCATTTTTGGGTGTCTTTTTGTCTAGCAAATGTATTATCTATCTGCCTTTGCAAAAAATCCTTGGAGGTGAACATAATAAATATCGAAATATAATACACTATTGTTTTAGGAATGCATTCAGTGGTTGTAGTAAACGTTGTCTTCATTGCCAGTAAGAAATACAAAAGAAGCGTATCATTTTACTAAATCTAATGAAATCGTATGTTTTATGTATAGAGACAACTGATATATTGATCATCTGTGGCATAGATAAAAAATAATTTAAAACATTAAAACTGTGAATACTGACGTACGACTTTCTTCACACAATTTCAACTGAGATATTTGATGATGCCAAAACTTTATTAACCCTAGAATTATTCTTTAATTAAGATTGACGAATCGTCTTCGGGTAGATGCGCGTGGCCGAAATATCAGTCGCATTCTGACAGCGGTCATGATCTACATAATATCGTCGACTTAACGGCAATTTTGGTAAATCAAAACATACAAATATTTGGAGGTTGAAGAAAATACACGAGCAAAAGAGATATTTTTATCATCAAATTTCAGTACACAAGAGGCCGATAAATTCATACACCAAGCAAGCATAGATATCTTTGATTGAAAAATACAAGATTGAATTTTTTTTGTAAAGCGCTTATTTAAGTATTGAGATTTTCATGCGTAGTATATTTTTGATAAAAATATATTTTTCAACTATGCTACTTCTTTGGATAATCGAGAGTCTACCGCATTACAATTGAATGAACACATTAAACGACGATGTGTTTTTAATCTGCGACATTCAGAACGATTAACGCGGAACAGAATAAATCATCACGGGCGACTTCAATCAATACGGCGTGAGGCCGCATTATTCATTACACCGCCGGTGATGTCAACGCGTATTTGATTATCGCGAGATGATCGCTGACGAGGAGGCGCTGGCTGCGGGCCGCCCGCGACACAAATCAGCGTCACCGACGGTAATTATTCACGCACCGACCGCGAGGACAAAACAAAAACAAAAAAAAAAAAAAACGAAAGTCACCGATTGGCCCCACCAACCTGTCGCCCCGCGCACCTGCAAGGGAGGGGGGAGGTGTGAATATGGATACGGGCGACATTGCCGAGGGCGTTGACACCGCGGCGATATGAACTTGTAAAAAATAAAACTATTCCAAAGCGGCCGGAGTAGGAGCGCAAACAAACGCCCGATCAGATTTGCCCAGCCGCGTAGAAAGTACAATTCGAGGCGACACAATGCGGAGCGCCCAGTGTAGCCGGTGAATATTCATGAGCCTGGGAACGTGCCGGTGGGATATGATAATTGCCGAGTGTAGACCACTTTTTGCTAGGTTCGTTTCATAGAAGCGCCTCTTTGGCACGTGCAAAATGAGCGAGTTAAGTAAACATTCCAAATCGCTGACCCAATGGGGAACCACAAAAATCGCGATCCCCGAAGAATCATCAAAAGCGACGGAAAAGTAAACTATATTATAGAGATTCTGATACTCTCGAAACTCGAGTAGTAATATCATTACATATATAATTCTTCTGTACGTGTGTAGGTATATCACTGAACTCTACCTAAACGGCTGGGCCAATTTTACAGAAATTTTTTGTGTGCTTTCCAGTGGGTCCCTGGATGGTTTAGATTCAGCAACTGGAACTGGTAGGTGGCGCTGCAGTCCAGTTCTAGGATTTACGGCACCCAAACGGAAAGCCAAGTAGAGATAACATAATTATCCATTCATTTTAATGATCATTAGGAATAATCTCTACAGCGCCAACAAATCCATTAATAACTTAATCTGAATGTTACCTTCTTCTTCGATTCCGTCTTCTACCGAAGAATAGTGATAAAGATTATGTGTGATGATATATCCAATGCAAGATCTGTTGGTCTCATTTTGGACATCAACCACTTTCTGACATTATGCGGCCGATATAATCTCATTCTACCTACGCACGCCTCGAATGCCTTCTATTTTCCTTTACATTGTGAGTTTTAAAAGATCGTATTTCTTAAGCTGCCTTCAACAGCAAAGCGACAGAAACAACAAAAACAGCGGGCGTCCGCGGAAATCCTGGCATTACTAGATGAATCAAATATTGGATGACGACCCTGTTAGAAGTTTCAACAACCGAAGAACACGCATGAGAAGATGTACGAAAGTGCATGAGGCAAAAGTGCTTTGCTGTGCGGAATTAAAATGAGAGCAATAGCTCATATACTAGACCCAGAGAAGGGTGGAGACACTACTCGTATTGGTAATGTGGTCAATCCAGCAGATCTTGAGCACATCGACAGAGCCACATCCCAAGTAGCTTATTTTAACGTCCGACTCCACAGAGGAACAGGGGTATGACTAATCATTTTATTGCCCTTCAAAAGGTACTCGGAATTGATTGACTGATGTCTCGATTGTAGAAGAGACCCTTCATTTTCAAAGAAGTGCTTATTGCCTTACTTGACATTGGATTTTAACCAAGTACTGCATCAATGGTTCGGAAAATTGTTCACCGAAGTATGGCAAGGCACATAGCACGTACTTTAAAATCGTGCTCTCAATGATTTGAAACGAAAGGTAAACATTCAAACATTCCTCAGATGGTAGTTGAAACAGAAACGTAGATTTTCATGGTTGTCACAGATAATACCGCGGAAGTGGACCTATTTCTCAGGTCTGAACTAAATATAAATCATCAATCGAATACCAGATATGTATTTAGCTTAAAACTCCAAGGTGAAATGCATCGCGTGTGAACAATTATGTTTTAGCTGTAGTTGTGTTAGGTCAGGTCTAGGAATAAAAGAAAACGCTTTGAAATGGTGTAAAAACTACTAAAATAATAGATATCAAACAACAAAAGTTGGTGATGTAGTATCTGACCCAATCTTTATAGCATTAGGTGTTCCACAGGGCTCAGTTCTAGGACCAATATTGTTCATAATTTACTTTAATGATGTAGTAAAAATACTTAAATATTGTAAAATTCGATTATTCGCAGATAATGCACTAGTACCTATACATATCAGGAGACAATTATAAAGAAATCATAAACAAACTAAACTATGACCTTATTCAAGTGACAATATGGCTAAAAATAAGTATTTTTTCAATCGATAGAGCAACATTGTAGACGGACATTTAAAAAAATATTGATTAATTTATTTGTATATATCTTCTTTTATGTGAGTTTTTTTCACCAACATGTTTCAGAAATTACCATTCCATCATCAGCGTGCTGTATAACTGTCAAAAAATTCGAATTAAATGTCTTTTCTTCCCTGCTTTTCCAAATCATTTGAAAAATTATTTAAAGAAATATTATTACAGAAGTTCTTGATTACTCGCAATTATTGGAAAAAATTTTAGAATTCTAAAAATTTTATAAAATAATATAAGGACTATATAGTTTATATTAGGAAATATAAAAATTATTGTATTACCTACGTTAAAAAAAAAAAAATCTAATGCGAGGACGCGTTGTCACGAACGGAATGGGTTTAAATACAAAGTTCGTTTTGAAAACATGTTGTCATTTAATAATTAAACAAGATATTCCAATGAATGCAATAAGTGCAGTGAAATTAAAGCCGATAGCATGAATATTGGCAGGGAGGTCAAACGGGGTGGCAACTGTCAGCTGCACAGATTAAATAGCGAATCAAGGCGGCAATGTCGATATTACACGTTCATATAATTAACTTATAATGCAATGGAAAAATTATTCTCACTCCAAAGAGTGCTTGAACTTTGCTGCACGCCATTATTCTCCTAACCTTGATAATTATTTATGATAAATCAGAAAAAAATAATGAACCAATGACTCGAAATAAAATTAATTATTTATAACATTAGTGCAGTTGTTGAACTTATCACGAGTTAATATGTACTCTTTTTTAATCATTTATTGACTTATTTATTTACTAAGTTGCCAGAGCACAGTTTACATTTAAAAAAAAAAACGGATTATGAAATACAGCGAGGTGAAGTAAATAGATGTCTCACTACAAAACGCAAAACATATAGGAGTATAGAAAAAAATTGATATAGCATAATTGGGAAATATTTCAATCTTTTTAAGTAAGCCTGCTATATTTTTTCAGGAAATAAATTTCAATGTGACATTTTATTGTAAAAGAAATAAGTTAAATTTTAATAACCATTTATGCTTATATTATTTGTCATTAGCTTGAATTCTAATTCAGGTCGATTGTAAATAACGTATCAGTGAAAAGATAAATTAATTTTAAAGCGTTTCATGGCAAAAAACATATTGTTGCGTGAGATATGAGAACTTCTTTCATCTATTCCACTTTTCCATTTGAAATTTTCTCCGACATTATATAAGAAAGGATTTCGTCTTTAGGTTCTCGCAATCCTCGGCCCGCTTAACCAGTGTTTAGAATCTGACGTCTATTATCGACTAACTAACTAACTAATTAACCATCACGCCATTTATCCGCTGGGGTAGGCAGAGAGGATAGAACGCCATATTTCTCTATCTTGGCACATACATCTTCTCATGCATGCTCTACGGTTGTTAGAGTCTTTTAACATGGCCATCCTCCAATACTTGTAGAATCCGATCATGCCAGGTCTTTCGCGGACGCTCACTTTCCTGTTATCTTATTTTCTTAACCATCCTTTCCTCGCTCCTATGTTCTACATGACCAAACCATCTCAGCACTTCTTTCTTTATTCTATCTATCACGCTGCAGCCAGCATTGCATTCACTTCTTATTTGTTCATTCCTCACTCTAGCGACCAAAGATTTTTCACACAAGCGCCTTAGCGGCCGCAAATGACTTTCATTCCTTTTTCGCCAATTCCAGGCTTCACTTCCATACATCAGAGTTGGCACTAGAATGCAATTATGAACCGCTAGTCTCGCTTCCTTTGACAGGTTCTTATTGGCCATAACTGTATTCAGAGCACCATTTACTTTGTTACCCGCAGTCACTCTCCTTTAGATATCGTGTCGACCATTTCAATAAATACGGTGGAGACGATCATTCATGCCCAGTGAATCAGAACACTCATCGAATTATGCAATTGACGCGATGAGATCTGTGCATATAAGTCTGTGTGCGGTCGGATGTGTATCGGTTGCAATCCCATTTTCCGCGAAAAGACGCGCTTTGCATGTTCCAAATGACACATTTAATATTTTTTTATTCATATGACACGCAAATGACCCTCGGCGGTAGACAATGCGATCATCGCACACTTCGGATGCAGTTGACTGCATTAAACATGACTGCATTAATCGGAACACGCCCGACAGCGCCACCGCTATTCATTTGACATTGTCTCAGGTCGTAAGGAAAAATCGAGTTCGGGACGGCGGACTCGATTAAGGAAACGCGCACGCGGAGCGCGTAAAGTACGCAATTCAAGGAAATATTTTATAATACAAATGCATAAGCGCTTTGAAAGGATAATTCAGAGGTAAAATAGATAAGTTCATATTTTCAATTGGTTGAGCAACTTTTTAGATTGACGTTTTAAAAATTAATTTTATTATTAAAAAAAAATATTGATTATTTTATTTGTATATATCTACTTTTATTTGAGTATTTACACCAACGTGCTTCAGAAATTACCATTCCATCATCAGCGTGTTGTATAACTGTCAAAAAAAATTCGAATGAAATGTCTTTTGTTCCTTGTTTTTCTAAATTATTTTAAAAAAAACATTATTACTGAAGTTCTTGATTACTCGCGATTATTGGAAATTTTTTTAGAATTGGGCTAGTAGTCAAATTTAATTGATTATTAATAATATTATGTTGACAATTACATGCTTTACTAATTTCTAATGATTCTAAATTATTTATCTAAACTATTTGTAAAAAGCACCTGGTTATTTATAATATTTAATTTAGTATTAACACTTTTTCTAATTTCCAAAATTTCTAATTTACACAAGTCAATTTATTAAAATCCAATAGTGGACATATTATTTTTGTGATCGAACAGTCGATATACTAGTATCGTCTGTAATCATTAAATAATTTTATTGATTTGATGAAATTGAATTTTATTTTGAATACGATTTTAATTTTATCAATTCAAAGACAAATTCATTTTACCAAAGCTCATATTACACGTTTCTCGATTCGGGGCCAGCCGTCTGTATACCGACTTAAATGAAACGTTCGTATTACTTTGCGACATTTGTATTTTAGATATGAGAAAAGTACATTAATAGGCGACTGTTAAAAAATCCTTAATTGACACGTACGAGTTATATTTCTGTAAATAAAACAGTTGCGAGGAGTGAGAAGAGCCAGTGCAACGAATGCAGATAAGAGGAATTAAGACAAAACAAAGACTTTGTTACATTTTCTCGGCAAGATAATATACTAAGCAAACTTAACGAATGTACATCACTGCAAGTTGTGATGCAGTACATACGTTTTTGTTTATTCTTCTCGTCAAGATAAAAGCGTGTGTAGGTACTTGTATACGAATATATTCCGACCGTCGAATGAGCCGAATATCTTTGCCCGACAATGTATGTAATTTTAAAATACTTATACAAGGAAAAATTTAAATGAGGTAGAAAAAAATGAAAACAGTGGAAAAGCGATCGTTGAAGAGAGTGTATGTGGAAGGACTAGGAATGAACCGGGATGCAAGAGTTTAGTTGAGAAAATGGAACATATAACATGTAAAATGAAAGGAATTTATCGAGGTTGAATGATATTAAAAGTTTTTTAATGGTTTTAATGGTTTTTCTGAATTTGCAAATCATTTATTAGAAAATAAGTAAAGCATGTAATAGTAAACAAAATATTATTAATAATCAATTAAATTTAACTACTAGCCCAATGTTAAAAAAATTCCCAATAATTGCGAGTAATCAAGAACTTCAGCAATAATATTTAAAAATAATTTTTCAAATAATTTAGATCTTATTCATTTTGATATTTTGACAGTTATACAACACCCTAAAGATGGAAAGGTTTTTCCGAAACATGTTGGTGTAATTAATAAAATAAGTAGATACATACAAATAATACAATCAATATATTTTGATACTTAAAGTACTAAAGTCAGAATGTAAATGTGGTAACACTGGATCAATAGAAAATTTGGTACTGAATAATGGTACCTACATAGAAAGTCTTCTAGAAATCTACACTGTATATATATATATTTATTTTATTTAATATTACGTACAATTTTTTTTTCTTGCTTATTAAAAGTACAAAGATATATAAATATAATCGTTTTGCATCTCCAAAAAGTAACTCTTGCGCTTGAAGAGTGAATAAATAGCTTATAATAATTACAATTCAATTTGATATTAATAATCATTAACGACATTATTTTAAAATATACACAGAAAAGTAAATTACAATATTTATATTATAATTTATAGAAATATATTATTTGCTGTGTTGGAAGAAGAAGATATTTATATTACTTCAGTGCATGCTTTACATATTTACTTTTAGCTCTAAGCACAATCCCACCCTGGACGATCAGGGTATTTTAAAAATATATTAAAAAACTGCATAGGCAGTTTGTGTGTGATAAATGCATTGCATATTTTTATATCAAAACAACCACCTAACACATTAGAGTTATCACAATTTATTATAATAATTTTTTCTACTTTTTGTCCAGTTCCATTTTTTAATCTTTAATCAATAAATTTATGGGTGAGGGGTGTCCTCCCTCAGCCGGATTATTTCAGATGTATGGAGCTCTGTAGTGACTGCGGTCATGGACTTTGGAATCTACAGATGGCGTTAAAGAAGAATTATCTTTAATTTATGAGTTGCCGATTGGAATATCGTACAGTAACCGGCAAACATCTTGAAATTCTACGGCGTAGTGGGGGGAAGTTTGCGCATCTACCTTTCCACCAGCGAGACCCAAATTTCGTCTTCTGCGCATTCCCCCACCACGCCAAATAATTTCAAGAAGTTTGCCGGCAACTATATCCGTCATCCATATACCTACATTAGGATAAAAAAATGTGATGATGTCACACCAGGAAAAAACTAATCTTGTAATAGCTGGTGAACGTAGGTTTTCACAATTTATACTAAAATATAAGTGATTTATAGTTTTATAATATACTACTTAAGAAAATAAATTTAAAAACATGTTTGTATTGTATTTTATATTACAGTTGGCATTCTGTATAGAACACGCTATTTTTAATTATGATGTCGTGATAATAAATGTCCATTTTTATAGTTCGGCTAGTATTTGATCAAAACAAAACATTATGGAATTAAAGAAAAAAGTGTATTTAACGATATCGTAAACATAATAACACAACATAGTAATGCGTCCATCTCGGCGAGGATCTTCAACCTTTAAAATAATCAACAGCGCAGTCGTAAATATTTGAATACCCCTCTGAAAACATCATTAAAGTCTTGTTTCGTGAAACCATTACGGCCGGCTACCTTGGCATGTGACATCAGTCATTCCCGATGCAAGTTTATTGACCAATAAAAGCTCTCGACGAGCGGACGAACGCTGCAAATACGAGCGGGAAAACTCTCGCGGCCGAGATGCAACTAATTGCAAATGGCGCATTAACAAAATGGCCGACACCAAGAACTGCAACTGATATGGCGAATATAGAGCGGGATGCGAGACAGGTTGGCTTGGTCAATGATAAAAAACAGAATGTACAGAACAAAAGAGCAGACTGATGTACGATCAACTCGTGTGAAGATGAAATAGTTACCAGTAGGTACAACATATCTAGTTTCACAAAATAGATTAATGTTTTTTTTTGAAAAATAACGCGTTATGTACTCGTACCAATCTTATTACAAAGTTTACAAGGCTTAAAAAATATTTTTAATAAAATTAGGTCTTAGTATTAAAATTTGAATTTGAAAACTGTGAGATTGAAAAGTCAACATCTTACTTGCTTACCATCACGCCACACTCTTCTGTCCTGACATACAACTCTCGCCTCATCCACATTCATACATCTTCGCATGCAAGCTCGACGGTTGTTGAGGCTTCTAACGGGACCATCTTCCAGTATCTGGTTAATCTGGTCATGCCACGTCTTCCGCGGTCGCCCTCTCTTTCTGGCGCCGTCAACACTTGCGTTATATATCTTTCTTACCATTCTTTCCTCATTCATTCGCTCAACATGCCCAAACCACCAAAGAGACCCTGTTTTAATTCTACGAACATTAACATTTTATACACATTCTATCAACATTTTATACATATGTATTTAAAGGACACGGTACAATGGAGGAATAACAATAGTAGATCGCTTGCTCAGCATGTGTGAGGTAGCGAGATTGCTACTTGGAATCTCCAAATTCTTTTTTATTTCATAAATGTCTTGGAGGCAATTACTGGTATCGATCCCAGTACCGGCGAAGGTGACAGTAAAACACGGTAAAGGAGAAAGTTTATAAAAATGTGGCATACGTAGGTACACATGTTCAACGTTGTGTGACACAACTAAAATAAAGTTGATTTTTTCAATTGGATGAGCAATTTTGTATATTGACATTTTAAAGGACTAATTTTATTATTTGTTTTAATCTACTTAAATTCATTTTTTACACTTACATGTTTCGGAAAAACCTTTCCATCGTCACGGTGTTTTATAAATATCAAAATATCAAAATGAATGATGTTTTTTGTTCTTTGGTATTCTAAATTAAATTATTTTTTTTAAATATTATTGCTGAAGTTCTTGATAAAACAAAATTATTTGATTTTTTTTTATAATTGGACTAGTAGTTAAATTTAATTGATTATTAATAATATTTTGTTTACTTTTACAAGCTTTACTAATTTCTAATGATTCTGAATTATTCTAAATTAATTCAAGAGTTAAAGAGCATTTGAGATGTCTGAACAAGTCTGAATGGTTTTTCTGAATTTGCAAATCATTTATTAGAAAATGATCACGGTTTTGATAAAAATTTAGGACTTTCTATTATATACATAAATAATTATGGTCTGAAATTTAATAATTTAGAATCATTAGAAATAATCAATCAATCAATAAGTAGATTAAAACAAATATATATATATTTTTTAAATAAAGTAATTTCTTTTAGTTAATTATTTAATTAACACAAGGAGCCTGTCGAGCTTCGCACAACACGACGCCTGTATCCGTTATTTATCTTAATTATGGATAGTGCGGTTTCGATGTAGGAGGTAAGGCCGCGGAACAAGCGCGCAACTTCGACACCCGAAGAACGACGCGTTTTGCTGCCACCATATCTCCGAAACGATCTACATAGCCGCTATTGCTTGACCACAATAACTTGGCGTGCGGCGACTTTGGAACTAAAACCCGCCCCGCCCGCACCCGGCGGTAACCCCTCGCCCTGTCATTCAGTTCAATTTCGGGAGCTGTGACATCTTGATTATCAATATACACTGAATTATTCTGTCCAAAACATCCTAAACAGTCCGGGATGGTGCAAGAACAATCGCCAATGAAGTATTAAAGTTTTGCGAAGCTGAAAAAGCAAATAATGGACCGATATTACCGTCTGACAGTTTGACAGATAGAACGGCCGCCATTATTGCTCGGTTTCTTTAGTGCTGCCCGACCAAATTTCTGTTAAAGGCTACGACACCGGTCACAGGACATTCTGTACATTATGTATTGTGTAATAAATTTACATCCTGGCAACTTCTGTTAGGCGACAGGGACGCCCTCCCTCGCACGCCAAGTTATAGTGGTCGCATTCTAAAGGCCGCCGCCAGATGGTACTTCGAGTGCTCACCCGCCCGGTTACGTCTGCACTCGCGTACGGGCGCCCTCACAATGACGTCACGCGCGTTTCGATCCGTCCCCCATTTTCCGATTTTCCTACGATTTGGAGCCTACTACAATTTCAAGGCTCGTCGTTTTCGGCGATTTGAAAATAAATATTGCCAGTCATCTATTATTAGGCCGACATACCTGTATAAAACTTGCGTTTCAGGCCAGGTTGTTGGCCTGAGGATCAAGTTGGATTAAAGTAAAAGTTCGTTCAAAGCGTAGATTTCGACGAAAACGGGTTGTTTGATTGGTGCGGAACGCAAAAATCTATGCTCTAAAAGAAATTGTACTTTAATCCAACTAGGTACAACCGGGCCTAGGTCATGCAACGTGTTATACTATTTAAACTAGAAGATTCGTACCTCGGCATTTTCATTTTTCCTAATCATCAAAAATTTTGCAAAAAAAATGTTTATTATTCTTAAAAAAAAGTCCACGTAATGTCGCAGGTATATCCAAATGTGTTTAATTACGCTAATCGTGCCATCAATGTATTAAAAGTGTTCACCTTGAACTTCACTACTACGAAATACGTATATTTATATACGCCTGACGAGGTCGTTGGCATTATGTTGTGAGAATATTGTTTGCAACTAGTTACATGGATATAAAAATAAATTGATTGGAAAAAATAATCAAACAGCTAATTTAAACATTGTATATGTACAAATTAATCAACACTAAGTACAGTGTTAGCAAACTATCTGTTACCAATTGGTTTGCTGACCTACAAATGCATTATTTGCATCTCGTTATCCGACCGTGTGCGCAAGATAAGGGATAAGAATGATAAAATAAAGCAGGTCAATGAAACAGTTCCACTCGTAGAAAAGGGTGCCGATGGAAAAAATTATTATGGACGAGTTTAATTTTGAATATCGCGATCATAAAATTCAATTTCACGGCGAAATGAATGGTCCGGAAAATCTTAGTAATTACCCGCCGTACATCACACGGGACATTAAGATGATCTCAAAAATAATATTAACGAACTGAAATGTTTCGGAATACCGATCCACAAAATAAAGGACAGATCTAAAATACCTGTATTTTTCTTTTAAATCTTCATTACAAAAATCAAGAATAGGATACACATAAATTCGATTACTTTATTAATCGTTCGTATTGATAAAATGAGTTCGATTTCTTAGAACCCTAATTTTAACAATATATTATACATGTATATGATATGTACTCGTATAATATTCGTATACGTGTTGATAAAAATAGGGATAACATAATAAAAAAAATAACACGTTCTAAAAATAACATTCGAGTTAAATTCAATTAAGTATTATACAATGCTAGAGTAAATAAACTGATTGATTAAAATAAGAGCATTTCTCCCCCTGATTTACAAGTTTATTTATGCCTGTAACATTATTTTAAGACAATTTCTGCCTTTTTCCGTAAATAATTATCAAGCGCTTCAAAAGATGACAACTATCATCAAGAAAGATGAAGAATGAATTTTCGTTTAATCAGATTGTCTGGCGCGTGTTTTTTTCCACTTCGACTTTCAATTCGGTACAATACTTATGTACACAAGTCCCCATTCCTAAACATTTTACCGACGTACAGTTCATTCAGAAGTGGTTCCTTCCCTCTTAAGTTTGACTGACATTGCGTGTTCTTTAAGATGCACAATGTTTGTGTATGTACAATTCATCTAAAAAGTGGCATGAAATTCTTGTTTTTTATTTTTTATTAACGGTCAAATAAATAAATATGAATGTCAAAAATTTTTGAGCGTACCTCTTTTTTTTAAAAATAAAATATATAAAGGCACGTACACATCAATATTCTTACTACTTTTATGAATGTTAATTGAGGGCTTGGGGTATAAAAATAGAACTAACTCTCAACATTACTTCGATTATGAACCTTAACAGTGTTTAGATATACAGGGTATCTCATAGCTAGTAGCAGAATCTTCAGGGGAGGCTACTTCATTTAATTTTCAATAGAAAATATTCTTTACACTTTGGGTGAAATGCCTATTTTAGATGAAACAGATATCTACGAAGGTACACATTTTTCAGATAGTCAAAATTTGCATTTTTTAAATATTTATTTATCAGAAAAGTAATTTATGTGAAATATTAAAAATAAATACGTTATGATACAATTCAACTAAAATAATTAAAAACTTGCAGAAATTTGAAAAATATATTTTTTGTCAGATTTTTGTCATTTTATTTTACATGTATTAAGGGGGGGGTAAGGATTTTAATTTTTTTTTTTTGCATTTTTTTTTAAATTTTTTAAATGAATGTATAACATCGCAAGAATATTGTGTCAAAATTTCAAGTCAATCGGAGCAAAATTGACGAAATTGTGAACATTTGAGCGATATCAGACTGATTTTCTATACCTGCTCGGGCAGCTAAGAGACGCGCTCACCTGAGGACTACCGGACGTGCTATTGTATTAGAAGAGTTTTGCTTAGACAAGGACAAAAAGATGCTGATGACTAAAGCTCTTTGCTGTGTGAACCTGGCATCGACGATTATGTGTAAGTATAAAATAAGTGTTGAGTTTTATTTTGAATTTTACAGTGTGTAAAGCTTTAAAACGTTTTCCCCACATCTCACGTTTTCAAAGTCGGTGTCCATCATAACTTCAAAACTACTGCACCGATCCTTTTGAAATTTTGAACACTATTTCTGTACAAAATTTACGAGGTAACGCTGTCGAGTTTTTTTCAAATTTGTTATTAATTTTTATTTTTTAATAACAAATTAGTCGATATTTTTCGCAAAAAATCGCGCTTTTCCCTTCAAAGTGTTTCAAAAAACCCTCCCAGCGTTACCTGGGAAAACCTATTATCTTTCGAATGAATTTTGATTTTTTGATTTCAGATGATCTAGCACCAAGTTATGATGGACACCGCAATTCTACTTTTTTCCGAGATACGTCCGAATAATTGCTGCCATTGCCGTATTTTTTAATATTTCGTCTTGAAAATTTTACACAATATTCTTCAAATGTCATACTTTAATGTACCATTGGTTTTAATAAAGAGATTTTAACTGTGTTGTCACAAAAAATTCACAAAAACATGCCTTTTTTGTACGAATTAACCTTACCCCCCCCTTAAAGAGAATGAATTTTTATATTTCATTTAAATTAGTATGGTGATAGTTCAACGTTTTACACAAAATAAGTCAAAAATATTGAGAAAAAAATGCAATCTTTAAAATCGCGTATCTCCGTAATATAGTCGACATTTCACCCGAAATGTAGAAAATATTTTGATTTTCTATTCAAAATTGAATGAAGAAAATTCCCTACCAAGTTTTTACTAGTAACCACTAGATACTTTATATCAAAGAAAATACATTAAATTCTTTATCAAAGACGTCAAACGAATCTTTTCTTTTAAATGGAAGCTTGAAAATATCTTTAAATATTTCCAAGTAAATGTGTAGGTAAACAGTTAATTTAAGTAAAAGCAAACAATGAGTAATACGCTTTGAAATTAATTCGTTTTTGGAATCGTCTTTGACCAAAAGGTGTGGGTGGTCATCCTTGAAATTGAAAATAGTCAAAGCACAAAGAATCGCTCAACGAACTCGTTGGCACACTTTGATGGAGGGAGATTCATTTTCTAAGGTAGTTGATTCAATTTTGTACAATGGATGCCCTGAAACGAACCGAGACACCGATTTAGTAGATACCTGATGTAAAATCTGCCAGCTAGTGTCTGTATGTATATATGTCTCAGCCGCTTCACGGACGCGACGAAGAAGAAAGCTTAAATTTTCAACTGTAGAAAAAAGAGAGGATAATAATAAGGTATGATCACAGTCACATATAAATATGTATCTATATAAGAGGGATACATTCAGGTGTCGGCAATAGGTAAAATAAATTATGAAGAATGGAGGGGAAAATGTAGTATCATTAATATGTCTTAATGTCCTGTGCATATAAATTCGAAAGAAAACTATATTACATCAGACTCGTGTGTCGATTCCCATTGAAATATACGAATTAGGTGAATAAGTAACATTTTTTTTATCTAAAAGACCATTTTTTAATTGTTAGAAATTGAAAATCGAAACACTGCTGTACTGTAGGTACGTAATTATTAAAATTGTGTCCTATGCAGATACGGCTTTTAAAGATTTTAAATACTAGTTGTAAAAAATAAACAAAAGAACTCACTAGCCTATATTATGAAAAACAAATTAAAACATCCAAATGCCACTCTTAAACTGTGAAGGAGACAATAAAAAATATTTATATTCAACAATTCACAATAATATTTATAGGCACTATTGAAACGAAAAATTTAAGAGGAATTTATGTACAAAAAGTATAAACAATATTATACTAATATTCATTAGCGACATTTTAATTGAAAATTCTGGGAAACTTGCGTCACTGGTGACTTCTACTCCAATTTACAGATACGGAAAAGCGTTAAATAGCGATATCCAAGAAAAAAAGCGTTTCCAGCATACTTTCACGTCTTGGTCTTCAACACTAAGTGTCTCCAAATTGTTCAAAACAAAAATAAAATCAGCTTTAATTGAGAAACGGTTTAAACCACACTTTAGTGCGAGTTGCAATTAATTAAAAATTAAAATTTTATTCAGTTTAAAATTCAATAAAAGTAATTAAATAATGAAACGATAAAATATTATTCCATGAGAAAATAGACATTAATGAGTAAAACCACGCGGTGGTAGCTTTGACCTTGGTATAAGCTCGCCACTCAGCACGTGCCGGACATTTTTTTCTCGTTATTTTCATTACTTAACACAACCAATTTGGACGGTTTAATACAGTAGTAAACTAGAAACTCCCTCAAGCGTGGAATTATCACTAATCATATTAGTTATAATCAGAAAATATTGTGGGCGTCCACTTTGGATATTACCGAGTCTTTAATCTTTAAAACTGTTAAATAAACAAATATTAGTGACTTGAAGATGGAAAGACCAGGGTACTTTCAAAACGATCAGGATTTTACAAATCTGGCACATTCCATATTTTTGCGGATCGTGTACACTGAGGACATGGGCGAGATTATGATAAGGTGCTGGAGACACAAGATGATACTTATCCTAGAGACCGTAGACATCTTTCGAGAAGCGTGAAGAATGTAGATAGTCTAAAAAATTTTGGGGTCCTGAAAATATCATCCGGTACGCTGATGACAATGGTAAACTTAAATAAAACGATGTTACGCGCACTTCTATTAAACATAACCTGCTGTTCACCAAACTTCTAGATATGATCGAGTTCCAATCGATATGTCGCCGCGGACTTTTTTATTTATACTATTTATTATTTTATATTTTAAATTGTACAATTTCTCTATAAAAAGTATTTAATTATCTCTTACCGTTAAGGCAGCGTTTCTAAAAAACGCATGGCTGGACCATATTTTCGTTGACTTTAGTTGTAAAATAGGTCACCAAGAAAAAACCTTTTATTTAAACGGGATAATAATGTATATAGCCTATGTTCAACCGGAAAGTTCAATCTAAATGTTGGTGAAAGAATTATTGAAATCGGATGAGTAGTTTCGGAGATTACCTTATACATCCAAACTTGCAAACTTTACCTCTTTTATATATTAGTATAGATTACTAGGAGACCAATTACTGCGCTCTGGTCTAGATGTAAGTGGGGAAATCAGACCATGTTGTCTCGTTCGATGCGATTTGGAGAGGCGATGGATGTAATCAAGAGAAGAACTTGTTTTGAACGATCCGATATTATATGGTAGAAGGCTTAAATGGCCAACCGACATACGTGTGTCGAATCGATATGTACGAAACGTGTACGAAGAGGCGAGATCAATAATCATTGAGAACATTGCCAGCGGCCAGCGAACTAATGAGATAAAAAAAATATTTTAATGAATAAATAATCGGTAGTATGAACAGATGCGTTCAAAGAATAGAAGTAATAGGAAAATTCGATTATAATAATACATCACCTATAGTTCAAATGTACACTTATGCCAAGTCTGTCCACTAGAGGATACCTGTTTTGCATCATTAGCTGCTCCCAACCAAACACCTTATGTAATGCCTTAATTTACACCTTATGTCATCACCATCGAGCTGGTAGGCAACTTATGCTTCTTGTTCCCGTTCGGAGTATATCCTCCAACTCCTCTCTTACCTCTTTTCCCCCAGCAACTCTTCGTTGAATGGCAGAAATATTTTTAACCTATAATTATTATTTTTAACAATACACATTTGTTTATATATTTTTTTAAAAGATGTCTGCTGCGCGTAACAAGGCGGGTAAATTATGCAAGAATTTTTATGAAATCGTAATAAATCAAACGTCATTGTATAATTGACAGATGTATTTTTTTCTCGAACAGACAGCGTGGGCAAAGGAATTCAATTAAAGTATTTTGAAATGAAACAATACATAAATCACTTCCTCGTATGTCTATATCTTTCAAACGCACGAGATTAAAATAATGCCAGGTAGGTATATAATGTCAATCAAATCCCTGTAGCATCTATGAATATTTTAATTTTGAGTAATCGTATGATATTTGCAAATGAATTATTACGACATCGATAAATGATACAACACAGATTAATATTTTAAAATAAATACAAAGGTTTATGCTTTTTAACTTAAATTAATTAAACTAATCATGTATGCACTTATAGATTTTGGGATTGTAAAAAAAATTAAGAAGATCTAACAGTTGATGACAAGACATATTAAGAACCTATTGTAAACTTCCTGCAAATAACACATGAGCATACGTCAACAATATGATTAATTGTTCATTATCTGTCACACAATGATCAAAATATAATAATTTTTGGTATTATTATTTGCTTTACGATAAATTAATCGCGACTTTTCAGAAGGTATATAATATCTAACCTAACCTTATCTTACACGATTTACTGTTTTATTAATACCAAAGATTCTGGTTAAGTGCCTCCTGTGCATTAAAAATAAAATAGAGTTTACACATAATTTTAATAAACAGAAATATATAAGATACAATTTTTTAAAGTTGAATCATTGTATGAATATTAAATTATTTTTCAGATACAAAAGCAAAGGCAGCAATCTCCAAAAAAATGTTTAGAATGCGGTAATCGAAGATTACTAATTTAAAATGTACTGAATTCTAGATTTTATGTATCTGTATCTTCCAAAATCATATTCCCTATAAACTTATAAGCTATTATAATTCCTAGAAAATCTCAAATTCAGTACATTATAAATTAATAATCCCCGATGACTGTATTTAAATTGTTTTGGATATTTGTGCCTTTGCTTTTATACCCCACATTAAGTATATTTAATTTATTTAAAAAATAACTTTTAAATAAATTAGCGATTACCGTTGTCGATTATTCTATCAATATCTCATTTTTCACTACAATTGATATTTTTAAAACTGAAATTCTTGTTATAAATTATTTATAATTTGGTGATTGTTAACTACTCTATCAGATGGTGGTGCGCGACTTACTCAATATTATAGTTAGAATCCACCTGAAATGTTCAATAATATGCTGCATTAATGTACCACTCACTGCAATGATTTGTTCTATAGATAATGATTATAACAATACGCGTGGAATGGCATTGATTATTCCCACAAAAAACTAATGGTTATGGCGCACGTCATAAAAAACATAAAGCTCTTGAAATTAATCTAAAAATCACAGCTTGAGAAATAACGATCTTGGCGTACATCTTAATTCCAAATTGATATTTGTTAAGTATTATGCATTGAAAAAATTACGATCAAAATTAATGGACAGTAGAATAATATTTAAATACATATACGATATCTTATTTTCCTGGCGAGATGTTCTAAGAGCACATTGTGAGGCTCTCCACGTAGGCATATCATAACGGATAAATCTTTGCTAGAATCTGAGAATATAGAGTTGAAATATTGTAAGACATTGCACACAGATTCTGACCTTTAGCGAAGATATACGATGATAAGATTTTGCGGGCATTTACTACATATGTATTTACAATAGAAAACTGTTCAAAATGTATAGTTCTAAAAAGAGCTTCTTGAAAATTCGTAAAAAAAGTTAATGGCTCTCAAGAGTTTTCGGAATTACAATGTAATTCCAGGTATGTCCGGCTAGTTTTGGATAAATAACTTTGTCGTCAGAATCCATTGCTCAACTACCAAAATATCTGTAATGTGAAGTCTACATAGGCTTTTAGTTGTAAATTTAATTGTTTCAAGCCTCCAGGTCTTCTCATTGAAAGGGTATTCCATTTCCGTAAACTCAGTTATTAGCCAGTTAGAAGCCTCAACAACCATCGAGCTTGCAAGCGAAGATGTATGAATGTGGATGAGGCGAGAGTTGTATGTCAGGACAGAAGAGTATGGCGCTCTATTCTCTCTGCCTACCCCCACGGGGAAACGGCGTGATGGTAAGTTAGTTAGTCAGTTATTATGCCTTAATCCATTCTGAGGTATCCTTCCCATAGCTGGATAAACTCACGTTTCAAGGCGCCGGAGATTCGCCCTTCGCCCTATTCTCTCGACTATGCGGACGCTAGGAAGTCGGACCTGCTGGTTCGGCATTTCTTTACCGTTTATTTGGGAATAGGCAGCAAAAGCGAAAAATTCTAGGAAAATGGTTATTGGAAAACAAAGTGGAATCATTAATATAATAATATGTACAACGAATCAGATATCGTGGCTACAATGAACATCACTCGACTATGCTGAATCGGATATGACCAAAGAATGCTTCCTCCAAGGTATATTATATACACGGCGCTGCATCAACAACCTCAGGGGATGTGATCACGTGGAAAACCTCGAAAAATATTCACCGGTGCGGAGAGTGATGAGGAAGAAGTTTTATCTCACCCACGGATCTTTCGGTGTTTCACTAGACAAGGCATTAGGTTTGCAAGAATAGATACTCACGTTTGGTATATTCCGGTTAATTGCGAACGCAATTAAAGTCTTACAGTCAAAGAAAGTTTTAGACAGCCAAAGCTCTCCTTCCAGAAAAACCAAAACATGTGTGTGAATATTTGGCATACTCGACTGCAAAATAGTGGAGAAGATTCCCAATGGACCATGACGGACGTTGCAGTCGAGAGTCGAGAAGAACATCTCGGGGCGGGGGCGTGCAGACTGCAGACAATCCTGGGTACACAATAAAGGAATCTGGTGGCAAGAGGCATTCGTGATGCTACGCTCGTTACTCCACCACACTATTATAGTGGCGGACGGCGAAACCGGAATATTAGCGATATGAAACAATAGCACATACATTCTCTCCTTCCCATCAGCGGGGGGCGGGGCGCGGGCAGACGGCAGGCAGGGAGGCAGGGGCGGAACGTGGAACCATCTGAACCCTATTTACAACGCAACAACAAAATCGTATCTAGAAAAAACGAATTATACTTGCTGAATGAATAGATATGGTGAGAATAGTGAATGTGAATAGTGAATAGAATGAATAGACTGAATGAATAGAATTTGATATTATTGATGGCATTGACGTTAACGACGTTTACATTGTAGAGATTATTCGTGATAATCATGGAATTGGTTGCCAAACATACACTGTGTTATCTCTAAGTTTCGAGACTAACAGAATCTCTCATCGACACGTGAAGTATTAAAAGGATAAAGTAAGAAAATATGTATAATATTATTATTAAACTCACGTAGAGGTTACAAAGTTTATTATTTTTTTCACCTAATTTAATGACATAATTTTTGATAAATTCTCACGTTATTTATTCAAAACAGCAGAATCGAGGTATTATTGCACTATTCCAGGTGATGGAAATCGACCACCGACCACAACGATCCTACAAAACAAAAAACACACAAGTCGGTCTATTGCGATTGAGTGCTTCGCGTAACATTGAACGTCAAAGTCGATTGGATAATCTCGTATTTGTGTTGCGTACAATTAATTTACTAGGAAAGAAGGCGGACATATTTATTATTTATTTAAAAAATTAAATTTGTTATAAAAGAAGATTTGTATAGCAAATTTCTAAAACGTACTTCAAAACACACGTCTGACGTTTGTGGTACTGAAAATAATGTTTAATCACCGCGGTAACGAATAAGCCAAATTTCTATATTTTATTCCGTGAATATATAAAACGTGAACTCCGGCAATATATAAAACATGCGTAAGACCTATCATGACGTACAGTATCGAACAAGAGTGGACACAGTGAAAACTAAACACCTCCTCAGAACTACCGAGATGAAGACTCTAAGACCCATTGCGGGCAAGACCCTCAGAGACCAGAGTACCCAATGCGGAAATACGAAGAACCTCCAACATACGAGACGTTGTAAGATGGAGCAGACAGAGAAGGCGTTTTTGGAGGGACCATGTCGAGAGAATGGAGCGGACGAGACTTCCCAGAGCCGTGATGCGCGGGATTACAGATGGAGCCGACCACCAGGGAGACCACCAAAGAGATGGAGAGAGAGCTGCACGTCCTCGTCACAAGACCAGGACTGACCTGTCAACACAGATCAAGGATCTAACGAAAGAAGAAGAAGAGTGTTCCGTGAGCCCCTCTTTCTCATTCTTCTTCACACCGAGGCTGATCGATTTATTTTCCACAATTTTAGATCCACCTCTGCGTGGCGGTCCGCGGTCGGCGCGGGGGACAGCGGGGGAGGGGGATTGCAGAATCAGCGACGCGAGACGGCCAAGATCTTCCCCGCAGCCTTGACTCCTCGCGGCGGAGAGCGCCGAGCGGGCCCGACGGCGGCCGAGCGCGCCACGTGACGCCGGCCGCGCAGATTCCAAGATGGCGGCGCGGGGGTCACGCGCGCGCGCGATTTCCAAGCGGAAACAATTGAAAGGCGGAAACTGATGGATCCCCGCGATAAATTATTGCAGTTTGTGTGCCGCGGACGAGGCGTCACTGCCCCGCCGACAAGTGTGGCCACTCCACTAATCCAGTGCGATCCTGACTTACTTCTGCTTCTATTTTCACCTACATTATTATTACGGGCCAGCGATATTGAAAAACCTCTATCCATTTTATTCCAACAATACCAAATACAGACATGGTCCTCAATACTTCGAGGGGTTGTATTTTTTTAAGAATAGGGATCGAAAGTGATCTAACATTTCGCATATTTTCGATGTGACACCAAGGGCTATCCACCACCATAACCACCGGTGGGTGGTTGTGGCTGGTTGTGGAGAAAACTTGGCGGGTAGGGAAATACGGGTTTCTTTTTATATATTGATATATTGATTGATGTGTGTTTTCAACAAGCAATCGATTAATCGACATGTGTACTTTGTACCTACCGATGTAAATAATATGCATGTCAGTATTTCAATTGCAGCTGATTGTTCTTGTAGGATAGGTGTATATCGAAGATATTAATTATACGTTATAAATAATGTTAACTCAATGTGACAACTCATATTAAAATTGGTATTTATTACATCTCTATCGCTAATGCTATTCTTTACACATTACATTATGTCAGATGGTAACAATGACTCCGCATATAAAGTATGCACTTTTTAATTTAACGAGATGAATTGATATCTCACAAAAAAGAGAATTGTACCTAAGGATTTTTTAAAAGTAGGTACGTCATATGATGGGTGTAAAAGCAAAGGCAGGAATATCCAAAAAATGTTTTGAATGCAGTAGGTAATTTGGTAGTAAATGACAATAAAAAATGAAATAATAGATTAGTAGGCAATACATGTATTGTGAATTGAACGCAATGTCACTGTGTCGATAAAATAGCCTTTGAATTTTGATTTTGTTTGCTATTATTTATCGGAGATAATTATCTCAGCAATATCAAAATCACGGCGTCAGGCGGATATCCTTTGTATGATATTTAAATTGACTTCGAAGCTAGAAGACGTATAAAAAAAAAAGAAAAAAGATATAGAATATCCCACCTTATACCTAACTTGGAATGATAAGCTTAATATTAATATGACATGTGTTACACGGATAAGGTAGGTACGAGCGTATTTCAGGATCTTGGCTTTTGATTAGGTAGATACCTGTGTGAATGATCATAATATGATTAATGATTAATGATCGCGCCATGCTCGATGAGATCATCAAACCTGAGGCTCCAAGTGCTAAAAACGCGACCTTTGTGAGCAAAAATAAATGTTAAACGACATTATAACTCTCGATGGGATCCTAAACGAAAAGTAGGACTGAAAAAGAACTAAAATATACGTGATGTATATTCAGCAAACTCTTCATTCATTTATTTCTTGGCAAAAAAGGTACATAATATAATTAATTACTAATCTCGTTGAGTTCACTCACCCATATCAAGATGGAATTCATTATGTATTTAATTTTAAAAAAAATTACGTGGCTGTTTTTTGGTGTTAAAATATATAATAAATAACTGCACAGACTATTAAAATAAAATTTGACTAACTTCACTAAAAAATTTTTTTAGTGAAGTTAGTCAAGTAAATAATTGAATTTTATTAACTCACTTAGGTATTTTCATTCTTTATATATTTTTTGCTTTTTTGACAGCTGTCACTTCCACATATAATTTACCCACATTCAATTCGATATTCTGTATAATTGTATTAGAAAAAAAAACATTAATTCAGGTATTCAATTGCACTTTTTTCGTATTTTTAAATTTATTTATGTCACGTTCTTATATAACTTTTACGTTATCCGCCAGTTTAAGTTAAATTTGATTTAATCAATTAAAGTCCGGGAGGAAAATAGCCAAAAGCCCGCTGGACCAGTAACATACTGGCAGTAGCGGGTGGACAGGGACGATGATGAAGTTGAATCAACAGGAATTTATTACTTACACATTGTTCAGTAAAGTACCTACCAAGCCCTACGCACTGAAAAGTGCAATCAAAATATTTCGTGAAAAATCACGGGGGAGGCGTAAATTAATGGTTTGCGACTTAGCTAAGCTCTGATTTTATAATGTGTAGGTAGTATATCTTTGACGGGCCACGGAGAAGCGATGGTGACTGTATCGTCTAGTCACCGCGTTGCCGTCCGCGCGTTTTAGGTTCGAGTCTCTCTCCAGCTGTGTAATTTCGTGTTTTAGCCGTGACTTCCAGAAAGTTACAGACTTAAGGGACAGGCAGACAACGAAATTATTATATTTAGGTACGACCTTTTGTCAACTTGCAGTCAAACATCTGGAATGAGGCTTTGAGGGCAGAGGGTACAGCGCGCAAGAAAGAATACAAAATGTAACTTGTACTTTGTACCTTGAAAAGGTGGGTCTCCTTTATACGCCCCGCTTCGCTGGAAGTGTTGGGGAATGAGTAATGCGATCTATAAAAGGGCCGTCTGCAAGAAGCCACTCCAAGCAGGGATATGTTGACCGGTAATTTAATGTAAACGCATACATACATGCATTTCAAATCAAGTGCATTATGTATGAAGGGACGGCGTGCACTGGTTCCGATGTTAATGAAAAAAAAATGCGAAGCGCGTTGAAAATAAAACATTCATTCGGCAGACAAACAACCATGAAATTCATACCCACAATGGATCTGGTACCCAAAAATAGAACCAATAAAAAGGGTAGACACGATCTCAAACAATCTAATTATTTCCTACCAAATAAAATTATTTCAAGATTAAAGGGTATATATGAGTAGTTGTGCCTTGTAAATTTGGCTTGCAGCACTGCTTTTCGACAAAATAGTTTCGGCGAAAAGAATGATTTAATGCTGATTATGAAATACAGAACGAGTATGTACTATACAAGTCATGCTTCTTGTTCTCACTAAACGCCGCGCCTCTGAGTACCTATTAGGTACGTATCAAATAATAATTCCTTCACCACAATAAGTTAAAACAAAAGTTTTTTTTCGTTTATGTATGTCAATATTCTACTCTTAATACTAGGGGCAGTATTGAAATTATATTCCGTATGTCTTCAGCAGAGAACAAAACAAGTTTTTTTCAAGATTGAGGATTGATTTTAGTCAACTAAAAGTAAAAAGTTAACCAAATTTTAAAGTGATATTTGATAATTTCGATTTTAAAAAGACCGAAAACTTAAATATTTAAATGTTATGTCGGTTCAACTTTTTTGTGTGAAGGATTGAGCGTTTATTCTGAATAAGTCTCTTAACTCAACGTTTGAAGACAGATTTTTCTGTTTTTAAGCCATCAAAATAATTCATTTTAGATGTTCTAGTAGGTACTTGGCGTGTACAATTCAATTTTAAATGGCAGTCATTATTTATTACATATTCTACTGTGTCAAAAGAACGCAATGGAATACAATATACAGGTTGTCTCAGACTTAGTCCGCAATACTTTTTAAAATACAAGCATGAAATAGTTATAGATAATTAATTAATTACAAGTTCGCATTTTTTCTTTCAATATTTTTAACTGATCGATTATCCTGTAAAACTTTGGACAGTATTTAAAGTAACGTATATCGAAGATTAAAATTTCATTCGTTTAATGAGTCACATAATACGATGAAAATCTTGCAGAAAAATTCTACTTCAACTGGTTTCAAATGTTTTTATTTGACTTATATTAAAAATAATGAATTTTTCATAATTGATATAAGTTACTGTAATGATTGTCCAACATTTAAAAAAAAATAAGTTGGAAATATTGAAAAAAAATGCAAACTTTGATAATTTAGACAAATAATTATTTAATTGAAACTCAAGAGAAAAACATGCAACATGTACTGCGCGTTCGCGTTGCTTGTGCGTATTTTATTTTTTTCGTAAATAAAATTAATCCTAGCTAACGACATAATTATCATTCTTACAATCAAAAAATAGAAATCCTCCGCCGATTGTTCGAACCGATTGATATTCCGCATTCGAAGCCTGAGCGCGCAACCAGTGGCGTACGCCCGCCTTGAAATCACCATTAACGTGCATTTTTTCGCCACCCGGCCGTTTGCAGAAACCGCACGAAACGGGCGCGCCGCGGCCCGAGGAATCGGCGACATCTATTGTCAACCCGCGCGTCATCCGCATGCACGCGGCCGCGCGATAGGGATCTCGACCTCCGCACGTACTGCGCACTCTGCAGCCCATTATGTTGCATAAATATGCGGTGATCGATGATGTAACTATTTACCTACACCGACGACAGCACTGCGGGTTAGTGTGCAACTCTGGCGGCAAGATCGAGACACATTTAAAAATAATTTACGATCGACTGACCAGTACGTGAATGCCTTATAAAAATATTAATTGAGAGATGACGGAAAAACGCATTAATGAATAATAAAACAACGTATCCTAGCATTTTACCTCTACTGTCCATGTTCCCACATACGACCGCATCCAAGCCCGCCTCTATTTATATTTAAATATTGATTGTATTATTTGTATGTATCTACTTAATTTTTTTATTAATTACACCTACATGTTTCGGAAAAACCTTTCCATCGTAAAAAATAAAAGTAGATACATACAAATAATACAATCAATATTTAAAAATGTCAATCTACAATGTTGCTGAATCAATTGAAAAAAAAACTATTTATATTAGTTATAAAGTACACCTCAAGGACTTGCTACTGTATAATAATGACAAAATGACAACGTGTGGAGTTTACTTTAGTGAAAATATAGTTAAGCAAAAATTAAAATATCATATTATTTATGGATTCGGATTAACGTTGTAGAGATTATTCACGATGAGAGATTCTGATACTCACGAAACTCGAATAGTAAAATATAAAGTTAAATAATTAAACTCGCGTAGACGTTTATGTTGATAAAATCACGTTGCATCACACCGTAACTGCCATATAAATGAAAAATATTACATGTCACAGTTACCAATTAATCCACAAATAGTTGACGACAAAATGTGGATTAGAAGAAGTTCATAATCCTGAGATACAACCGAGACTGAGAGACTGATCACAATGCAGTTGAGGAAAATTATGAGCAAAGTACCTTAACAAAGTAGGGCCATCCTTAACCAATAGACAAGTAAGGCGAAGTCTTAGAGCAGCACCCTCAAGAGGCGAAGAACGTAAACAAAGAATACAATTGTAATAATTTATATTATACTGTCAATATATCGAGGTTTCAAATAGCGTTCTGAATTTAATGCAAAAAATAAGAAAAGTTCGAAGAAATCGAAAACACATGTCAACATAAAAAATATGCCCAATTTCGAAGCTGTGTCGTCGAGAGTATCTAAAGTTTTAATAAAACTTATACATTTTATATGTTAATATAGTCATTGTAAGTAGATACAGATAAGATAAACATTTTCTAGCTGGGCGGCACAATCTCTAGAGATAGTTCTAGCAAGAAGACAGAATTTCACAAGAAGTCTTAGCTAGGCTAGACAGGAATCAAAATTACAATAGATTCCTAATAATATGTGCTTTAATAAATCCTGACCTATGATGCAAAAACGTAGACATAAATATGATAAAATAATCATAAAGTAACCCAGCGAGACACGGACTCGAATACACTCGAAGTGTCCTTACGGGATACAATCAGGAATCGCAGCATAACAATCGCCGCAGAACCAAAGCAAAAAATATACGGTCCATTGAAATGGCAATAGGCTTGACACTTAGGAATGATAACCGATTGGGAAGAAAGATACTAGAGTGGAGGCTTGGTACTGGAAGCCGAAGCGTGGGTAGTCCTTCCACTTCGCTGCAGCGACGACAAGAAATATAAGGATAAGGACAGACGGTGATCATTAGTACAGGAATTTATTCAACAATGCACGAATGGGCGCAGAAGATGACGAGATGAATATCCCGCAATGTCCGTCTCAAAACGGCAGATTTCTGTAAAGCCCACTGTAAAGCAATGATGAGACTGAGGCTACACAACCCTTCCCGTAGATAATGGTTATAAAATGAAATCTACACCTAATGGCAGTCTACCCCTTGATGGATTTTGATAGATAGACGTTAATGAATAAATGGACCAGAATTTGCATATGTTCAAACAAATACACAAAAAAAAACACCAAGGCACAGGTCAGCAATATTTTGAACAAAAGCTATCCTGAAGAAGGAAGACAAGGACACCGGGAGAAAGTATAACCTGGCCCCGGAGAAGAGCATCTACATCATAGAAGTGCCAAAAAATGCCTGCCTCCATTACTGGGACTCGAGCCCAACATTCGACGGTTTCACGATTACGCAAACGTCATGAAATAAAGATTGTTTCTGCGCTCTCGACGATAATCGCACTCAACGATCGGAATGTTCCATACAACCGGTATACGGGTTATAATTTAAACATTTGACGTTGCCATCACGAAAATGCTAAATAAGTGTCGAATCGTTCGGCAAATAAAAAAAAGTTAGACAGGTTTAAGGCCACCGGGGTAAATAAATATTACAATAAAACAACACATTCGGTACATTGAACTAATTCGGTGGGAATGTATTTCATTATTTTATTATTATAAATAAAATATACCGACAGCCCGGCGTGCAAAAAATACGATTCTTTTTAATTACTGTTGAGGAAGGTATATATTTTATACGGTGCCGACAAATATTTTCTTAAGCTCGATAGTAACAGGGACATTAAGCGCAAAGCTCGTCCACACCACGTGACAGACCATAAATATAGAAGATTTTAGATAAAACATGTTTCAAAATATGAAAAATCCGCGAGGCTGCGCGGCCGGAGCGGAAGTGTACCGCGCCGGCTACGGCACGCGAAAGGCGACGCGGTGAGATAAATTGATCCCGCTTATAAAGTGACGCAATTTCAGCAGCTAGGTTTCGAGCGACGCCCTCCGGGGATCCGAGTAGCGGCGGAGCCCGGCGGACCGTTCGACAAAGCAGCACTTAGTGAAATCGAATGTCACTTGAAAAACTGGTTCACGGATGAAAAAGCGTACTGTACCTACTCCCAATTTATTGACTATGTACGTGACGATCCGGATCAGATAAGAGATGAATAGACCGATGAATAGAGCCCTGTTTCGCGGATCTGATAAGCCATCTGGAATAACCCTGACTTTGTGAGCGCTCAACAGCGCGGCGCGCGGGGCTAGCGAGCGGATAATGCGCGGACTGCAATGAATAATAACACGGCTTACACTTGCTCCGCGGGGGCATCGAGACAATCGCGCTGCATGATGGGGTAAAGAAACCAAAAGGAAGCGCGCAAGAAAGCCGAAATGAATCTAAAACAACAAAGAATCACACGAATAGCAAACATGACCCAGGAACGGGCAAGGGGGGCGGGGATAACATGCCAAAGATTTATAAAAAAGGACCAAATAATAATGATAGGAATAAAAATGTGTGTATGTATGTAGGTATTCGTCTACTTAGTACTAACCAGACGACAAGGCGTTATCGGCATCTGAAAAGCATATTTCTTTCTTCTCTTTGTGTGATCTCCCACCGAAGATCGGCGATCATCATGGCCATGATTATCCAATTGACAGCAGCATCATCTCCCGCATTCTTCTACTTCCGATATGACTCTCGCTATCAATTTTTCCTCTTGATTGTTGACAATAGAATTTCTCTTCATAAACTGTCAGTTTTGCGATGAACTTCGAGCACCCAATATTTTCATGGTAGGAGAATCCCCTTCCAAACAATAAAACTTTACTATTTTGTAAGATAAGTGAAAATAGTGGTTGTTTTTATATTATATTTATATTTTAATTTTATTACTTGCAATTTTTTCTAAGATAAAATACGTTCATTCTACATTCTATTCTTACATTCTACATTGATTTTTGTGGGAATAATTGTTTCGGTTTACGAATAACTCGGTTTACGAAAGATTTTACGGAATGACTCAAATTTTTTAAGCAAGATTTCACTGCATTATTACGGAGAGTTAGTAATTATACTTATTGTTGGGTGTTGTTCATTGGTATTTAATAATGGAACCTCAGTGTGCTATCTCACGTAGAAATCGTGTTATGGAAAAGAGCGTAAGATCAACGATCACTGCATATTGATGTGGACGTTATTATTATTTTTAATTTGCTATATTAATATTAAATATAATTTTTTCATTCATTTTTTTTTTGATCATTAATTGACATTTGTAATTGAATTTTTAAAAACGACACACAAATATAAACAATAATAATTTTATAAAAATTATAGCGGCAGACCAGATATTAGGTCCTTACATATGAAATTGGCGTTTTGCCGTACTGGCAAATTTGATGTCAAATATCTTCTCTTTGGTTAAGAATTCCGAATCCAAATTTATACAGCTATTTACTCATGTATTTGTGTTTTGAAAATTATAATTCATTTGTTTTTTCCTCAATTGTTTTTTTCTTTGCGTCACTCAGTTTACAAAATGAAAAACTTGAAATATCGCGTTATTTACGAGTACGAGTTCCACCGTGGCACCAGTGCTGCAGAAACGGCTCGAAGGATTAATGATGTGTATGGCGACGGTGCCGCAAAAGAAAACACAGTGCGTTTTTGGTTCCAACGTTTTCGTTCTGGAAATTTCGACCTGCAGAACAAGCCCCGTGGACGGCCGGAGACCAAAGTTGATAATGAAGAATTGAAGGCTATTGTGGAAGCGGATCCATCGCAAACCACATCCGAGTTAGCTGCAGGCTGCGGTGTTAGTGATAAAACTGTTTAATCCACTTGAAGCAAATTGGTAAGGTGAAAAAGCTTGAAAGGTGGGTACCTCACGAATTGAGTGAAGCAAATCAACAAACGCGCGTTGACTGCTGCGTTGCATTACTCAACCGGCACAATAATGAAGGGATTTTAAATCGAATCATTACCTGTGATGAAAAGTGGATCCTGTACGATAATCGGAAGCGCTCATCGCAATGGCTGAACCCTGCCGAACCAGCCAAACCATGCCCCAAGCGAAAATTGACTCCAAAAAAGTTACTTGTGAGCGTTTGGTGGACTAGTGCTGGTGTCGTTCACTACAGCTTTCTTAAATCTGGCCAGACGATTACGGCAGATGTCTATTGTCAGCAACTGCAAACCATGATGGAAAAGCTAGCTGCTAAACAACCGAGGCTGGTTAATCGCTCTAGGCCACTGCTGCTTCATGATAACGCTAGACCACACACTGCACAACAGACGGCTACCAAATTAGAGGAGCTTCAATTGGAATGTCTAAGACATCCACCGTACTCTCCGGACCTTGCCCCAACAGATTACCATTTTTTTCGAAATTTGGATAACTTCTTGCAAAGGAAAAAATTCCACTCCGATGGGGCAGTCCAAACCGCCTTCAAAGATTTTATTGATTCCCGTCCGAATGGTTTTTTTAGTAAAGGGATCGATGAACTATCTACGAGATGGCAAAAGTGCATAGATAGCAATATGGTACATACTTTGATTAAATAAATATATTATAATAAAAAAAAATCGGCTTTATGTTCCTCCCATACTAAACGCCAATTTCATATGTAAGGACCTAATATTTATGCTAATGCGAAAGAAAACTTAATATGACACAAAAGGATGGCGTTTAACGATGGAGTTCACAAAACACATTGGTCTCGCATAAAAAAATTAATACTTCACACTTCCCACGGATAATTAATTGGCCATCTAAGTCGATACGGTCGTCGGTCCAAGGTCGGAGCCGATACGTGCGCACCCGTGTACGTCTATAAATTCCAATTGCTGAAATTGTAAAAGGATAAAAATAAATTACACGTAAAGCGTATATCGTATAGCGAATTTCGCGGAAACGCTCCGAGTGCTACTCGAATCTAAATACCGACCATTATGTAACATAATCGAAACGGTGATCGCCTTGAAACATTTTGGTTCGCACAAAGGTTTGGCGCTTGACCATCAGATGGAGTCTTATCAGGAACAACGTGCAAAAAAAAAAACACTCGACACCATACCATGTTTTTCTCGCCCTATCGTATACACATAATAGTATTTTGGTCGTTTCAAACATAATATGAATTTTATTTTATTTTCTTCTTGTGTAATGGGAATATTTATTCTCCTCTGGTGTATACCAACAACTTTCCAACATGCTTATAGATAAATTACATGTCCAGCCAGAAAAGCCCATAATAACTACGCAAAAAAATTACATGTATGTAAAAAAAAATTTAAAATGACCTTTCGCTACTACGTGGACAGAAATCACACATTTGCGAAATTAATAAAATCGATCAATTTGAAATTACGATTCAATCATTGATATCTCTGAGTGAAAATCGCATATAGGATTTTCGGGATTCTCGTTTGAAAATATTGTCAGCTAAAAATACAAGCACAAATTGTGTTTTCTTTGTTTTTCTTCGTAGGTGCTGTTTACAAAAAAGCTAAATACTTAGACAAGTTTCTTATATATTAAACCCCTACCCGCAAAACTGTGAGGTAACGAAGCTGTATAAAAAAATGACTAGAAAACAAAAAAACTGCGGGTTTTCATATTTTACCTGCTGCACACATTTTACGCGGAAAGCTTCGAAAGAAAAAATATATTAAAAAAAAATCAATAACCGCGAAATGATTGATTTTCAGAATCGATGGACAGATGTCCACCCACCTGTGTGTCGGCGTTTTTAGTCCTTCTAATCCTAAAGCAACGTTTATGATTGCCCTTCCAGTGTTATTATTTCGCAGAAAGTCTTGCGATGGGAATGGAAAAATGGAAATGGACTACGTGTCGAAAATAAAAAATCAACTATAACAATTTAATAAAATTTTATTTTATTTCAACACAACCGATGAAACGTCATGACAGGGACGGATGACCGTGACCAAGAGATGGTATAGACAAGTTGTACGTACACAAATAAATAATTTATAATCGAGATGGCACGAACAGGATGGAAAAAGGTTGACATCATTTTTTGTTTATGTATGGTTTTTGTGTTTAATTTGTAGAGCTCCATATTTATTTTTCGCGAAATTTTAAATAAATTAAATTTTAATAAATATTATTATTAAGTTCTGCAGGTTAACTATTTTTAGGCTTGTAAGGCCATTGTGTTTGATAATGGCCTTACAAGCCGAAACAGCTGTAACACCTAAAAGTAGTAAACCTGCAGAACTTACTAATAATATTTATTAAAATTTAATTTATTTTAAATTTCGCATAATTTTTTGGTTAAAAGGTTCGGTAGTTTGACTGGTCAAAGGATATAGCAACATTAAATTGGACGCTTTGTAGACATACGCATACACATTAACGTGTGGCGTTCTAAACTAAGAATGAGTCAGCATTTTTTCAAATGTACAACGACATAAGCACTTTATGTAACTTAGTAAATAATGATTACATCATTTTTGGGGTATAAAAGCAAAGGCAGCAATATCCATAAAATAAAATAAATGTTTTGAATGCCGTCACCGAAGATTACTAATTTAAAATGTACTGAATCCTAGATTTTATGTATCTATCCTTACTAAAATTATGTTTCCTATAAATTTGTAGGCTACGTCTCCCATAAAATCGAATTCAGTACGTACATTATAAATTACTAATCCTCGATAACTTAATTTATTTATTTTTTGATACTGCTGCCCTTGCTTTTATACCTCACATACATAGTCGTATAACACTAAGAAAACCTACATATTTGTATATAAGCGATGAAAAATGGTGTACTAAATAATATTTACATTGAGGTCGAGAATTAATTTTTATTTCCTGACATACGAATCTCTGGAACAGCGCGTAAAGTAAATCAAACTGGATCCCATGTGTCGTAAGGCCCTCGCAATTTATTACGCAGACGTTGGTAAGCCTGAGAAAACGCCTCGCGAATCCCCAAAGACTCGTATGTAAAAAAAATCGATGCAACATACGGACCCGCACCCGCTTTGCTTCGCAGAAGACCACACCGGTCCTCTGCTGCTTGTCAACAATCACGCACGTGGCACGTGAATCGGACCATAATCAACCATTGTCATTGAAAAGCCGGATGATTTCAAACGTCTGTCGATAGTTATAATGACCTTTTTTTTCATTTTTACGCTGAAGGCCCAATACGAACCCAAAAGTCCCAGGCTTGACAGATCACAGATCTTTTCCCATGATCAAATCGGGCTGGAGGCAGACTCGTGGTGACGATAAAAATGATCTAACAAACTTTCCTTTAAAAAAATTAATAATTATAGTATAATTTTGGATTTCTCGAAATTTTAACGATTTATATATTGTTTGATTTCGAGTCCGACGCGTGGAGTAGGCGCGAAACCTGTTTCAATGAGAAAGGGAGTATTTTATATAAAGTTTTTTCGTCAAGCAAGCAGACGCCACGAGTTAATATAAAAGGAGTTAAAATATGACTAAAGACTACTAATTTAAAGCGCCCTTGAGGGGAAATTTTTATCAAAATAGTACTATATGATATCGAAATACATCAGAATTTAAAACCAAACTTATCTGACCACTTTGACTGTACCTCACCTGATTGATCCTCCATAAATAATCGATATTAGATTTAGCTAGGATACACCATAATTACGTACACATACATTTGATTTTGGATCGATTTAATATAGAAATTAAGCAATCATGGTACAGATTCAACTTCATAAGTCATCGAATGGGTGGGTTTGTATGTTTCCAAGAAATGGGCGTGCTCCATCGTATTAATAAAACGCCGGTGTACAGATGTCAGTCTATTGGCAGATCGGCTGGCCCGAGAGGTGGCGGCAAAAAAAAGCATCGCTATGTAGTTTCAATGTTGATCAGAATATAGAATATAATGAAACCCCAGCTTAATAGATTTGAAAAATAAAACTCTAACAAAAAACAGTACTTTTTAAAGACCGAGTTTAATTATTTACTATGCTATTTCTACTTGAGCTTGAGTTTGAGAGAATGTTTAATTATTATTATTGTAATTAAACTCAAGTAGAGATAACATAGTTATCCATCAATAATATATCGATTGTTTCGTTGTAAAAATGCTTGTTTATGTTATATTTCATATTAATGAATAAGGGAAAACGTCATAATTTATTAAAAAAATAGGTGTAACCCATTGTTTAAAATTGTGCATAGATGAACTAAACACCCTTTTTTTGTCGAGGTCACAGCGAAAGAAGATCACCCCTCGCGTATATTTAAGACACATGGTTACTGCAGTTTAATTATTTTAAAAAAAATTTTGATAATACACGTAATATTTTATTACAAAGATAGTTCGCAAATATTAACAATACAATTTTTTTTATATGTTATACCTCACCAAAAAGAATTATGATTCTTGTGTGGTGAGGGATAACCACTTACAATCATATACGTAGTGTAATCTAATTTAATAAACGATGAAAATTAGGTAATACACTATTTATCTAATATATCGAAAATCTTTGAATAAGCAGTCAAAAGCATAATTAAATCTCCTAGTAAACAAAACGTATTTTATAAAACAGACGTTGTTATTTTATACATTTCGTTCCCAACCGAGTCTCTTAAATTAAAAGCGTATTTTTGTTATAAAGCGCCACTTATTTATAATACATTATACTTCTTAAGAGTATTTAATTTGACTTTCTCAAAATTGTTTCAAAATTTATAAGCTCGTAGTAATTTTTTTAAACAAGTCAAACGTATTCGAAGCAACCGTGGAACCAGGCACGTTTCAAATAAATACCACATAGTTGGTAGCTACTTAACTTGAAATATCGAATTAAATTATTATTGAACACGTATACAGTAGGTGTTACACAGATTGAATAAGTGGAGATCAATTGATTCGTTGAAAAAACGGAATGCAAAGGGAGAAATATTGTTTTACTTCCAGTCAAGGGACAAATTGCCATTAGATTACGAAATTATTTTGTTCTAAGCATGCGCGCACGTGTGGCACAGACAGGGATAATTATTTTAATGTAGATATTGCATTTCCATGAGGAAAATAGAAAAATGATAAATAAATTTGCAGATAACTTGTAGTTATGTAATCACGTTCCAGCACATAGCAACACCGCAGATGATTACTTTAGTAAACGCGAACGGTTTCATTCTTTCTTGATTGTTGCACAAACGTCGTCGGTCAGGCCGACTAACTACACTCCAGAGCCAACAAGCGCTGTAAACATTCATAGCAATATGAAATAATAATGTCGAGTTCATGGTTGTGTTCTATCTCCACAAAACAAAAAGCTGATTTTGCCATCAAGCTGTCGTTCCTTCGCAGGTTGTTTACGATCGCGAAACACATCAAGAATGAATCTAAGAGCCAAGGAATATTAGCCTCAGTCTCCGCGGCCAGAAGGCTCGTAATCCTCTGAAACCGCTGCGTGAAGTTGTATCGATTCACCATACGCGAAAGAGCTCGACTGTGGTGTCTCATCCGGATACGATCGAGCCGCCGATCGAGCACCTTGCAGTCTTGTAAAAAGCACTATGCAGCGGTGAGAAATTCAAACTGCGTGTAGCAGACGGCCGACTCCTTGCTGCTCGGGGTGTTAATTTCAGCACATATAAAGACCGTGGTCCGCGTGAGCCTGAAAGGAACTAGAGCGGGATGGAGTAGTGTTCCGGTACGCTGACTTCCGTCGCACAAAGTCACGGACAGAAACTTGAAATCGTTTCATAAACTGAAAATACAGAAATAGCTCGGCTAGATAAGGCTTCGTGACCGCCTTCCGGAAGTCGATATAAACACTAGTACCCGCAGCAGGTACTTCTGCAGTCCATTAAGAGATAAAAAAATAACAGACGAATTTTTTTGAATACGAAGCAAAAAATTTGTTGAATTCACGAAAAATTGGGCTGTTTAATTGCTTGATACGTAATTATAATCAGAATACTATTATACATGTGCATATACTAATTGATTTTAGAATTTATAGACATTAGAATTTAGTTATAATTAGCTGTGCAGACCTTTATTCTAGTTCAAACAAACAGGAAGTGGGCACCATGGACTAACACGGTAGACTATAAATAGCTATTACTACCAATTCTTTATTATTTATGTAGGTGAACTGCCTTCCCAACAGGTATCTACTACTACACAATATTTTAAGCATTCATAATAGGGACTTGGCACCGACATTTGTATATTGAGCGTATCTTGGAAAGGAGTTGAATTGAAAAAGAAGGAATTGAAAAAATGATATTATTAGGAAATAATTAATAGTTGGTTTAAAATAGATTAAAATAATGTAATGTTGAAAAACCAATAATAAATAATAATAAGTCTGATACCTAAGTATAGATTAGTTTTCAATAAAAATGATCCAAATATTATCCTTCTATTTAAATATTTATCTTAAAATGCTTCAATGTGTTCTTCGATACCTCATCATGCTACTCATTCTGAAACATTTAAACGAAATAGTTTTAAAACCAAATTAATTAATCAATTAGAAAGACATACAGAAAAATCTAATCCACGAAAAAATATTTTGGCTACTACCGGGATTCAAACCCGGGTCACCTCCTTTCCGGGGCCGGTGCTCTGACCACTAAGCTATAGGAGCCTTGTAGATTTCCGTGAATATATCGACCTTATATGTATGTAATTCTCATTTTTATTAATTGATTAATTTTTATTTTTATTCGAATCCCGGTAGTAGCCAAAATATTTTTACGTGGATTAGATTTTTTTGTATGTCTTTCTAATTGATTAATTAATTTGGTTTTAAAAACTTCACAGAACTTTGTTCTGAAAAATTACAACTTCACAAATATGAATGTGTTCTTGAATTTGAAATAGTTTTAAATTAATAAATTAGATTAGAAATTATAAATCATAGAATTATGTTATAAAAATTGTAACAATTACAAGGCTACTATTTTTATTGCTCATACAAATATACTTAATTACTTTTATTTTCCTTATACAAACGAGATCCTCGGTGCGTTCTTAAGTTCTTGTTCTTAAGTCTTGAAACAGAAACGTAGATTAATAAATTAATGATTAATAAGACATAAACAGATTAATAAATTAATGACAATATATCCTGGTGTACCTACTAACAGAAACTGACGAATGTGTATGACAATAAAAGAAGCGACGTTTAGTATACAGTATTATATGGTAATCACTCTTTTATGGTTAATTGTGATTATATGTGTTATGTCATTAGACAAAAGGTTGATTGTTATTGTTCTGTTGTGTATTATATATGTGTATAGTATAGGTATGTCAAAACAACCTCACAGGTCATGGTAAAGTAATAAAAGAATAAAGTAATAAAATAATAAAAGTAATAAATAATAAATAAAGTAATAAAAAAAGAAGTAAAAGAGCTGCGCTGCTAAAACAAAATAATTCACTCTGCAAGAGATAAATAATGGCCTCAGCTCGTAGGGCATTATGACATTATCACATTATGACTATGAAGTGATTGCATTTTACTAAACGTTTGGATAAATTCAATTTAATCTCCCTAAATGTTGAAGCATGGACGCTAAGGTGTATACTCTAAATCGCGTAGAGGCGTTCGAAATGTGGATACGTCGTAAAATATAAAGGATATCTTGGACTGACATGACTAGTATATAGTATATAAGTTTTACGTAGAGCAAATACAAACAGATATATAATGAGAAGCGAAAAGTACTCTATTCTTTAGCTCGTCATGAAGGGGAAGATTGAGGGTCGCAGAGGGGTAGGAAGGAGACGGCATTCCTGGCTTCGAAACATCCGAGAGTGGACCGTGATAAGAGCGTGGAAGAGCTTTTCCGCACTGCCCTGGAAAGGGAAACTTTCTCCCAGATGATCGCCGACGTCGGGGGGACCCGACAGGGCACGTGAAGAAGAAGAAGAAAATCTAATCAATCTAAAAATCTTGACAACGTTGGCTGATCACCAAGATTCATGAGCAATATCAAAACAAACCTGCAAGACGAGAACGGATGTCCAAGAGATTGGACTACAACAACATCGTCCAGGGTAGATAGATGCAGACGCTTGACTGCGACTGCGGTTACGACTATCGTATTCCGCACGGCCACGAATAAAGATGAATGCATTAACCGGTCGTGTGCCGGCCGTACGTAACGCGGAATGCACCCTGTCTGCCGCGCAGACAGGGTACATTCCGCGTTATAATTTCGTGCACAATTGCTGTTTTTTAGACACTTTTTTGTGATGGTTATATTCATGTAAAAATCAATAATAATAACTAAAGGGTTGCAGTTTCTGGTTTCTCAATATAAAGACTTCAATAATTATTTATATTTCAATAATTACTTGTACAATACTTATTCATTAATTATGAAAATAATTAACGAAATTTACTGTCAGAAATGTACGCACATGTTTATCGAATAAAACCATGGAAGCAATAACACTAAAGATATTGTATTAGGTCTTTACATATGAAATTGGCGTTTAGTATGGGAGGAACATAAAGCCGATTTTTTTTATTATAATAGTTTTATTTAATCAAAGTATGTACCATTGCTATCTATGCACTTTTGCCATCTCGTAGGTAGTTCATCGATCCCTTTACTAAAAAAACCATTCGGACGGGAATCAATAAAATCTTTGAAGGCGGTTTGGACTGCCCCATCGGAGTTGAATTTTTTCCTTTGCAAGAAGTTATCCAAATTTCGAAAAAATGGTAATCTGTTGGGGCAAGGTCCGGAGAGTACGATGGATGTCTTAGACATTCCAATTGAAGCTCCTCTAATTTGGTAGCCGTCTGTTGTGCAGTGTGTGGTCTAGCGTTATCATGAAGCAGCAGTGGCCTAGAGCGATTAACCAGCCTCGGTTGTTTAGCAGCTATCTTTTTCATCATGGTTTGCAGTTGCTGACAATAGACATCTGCCGTAATCGTCTGGCCAGATTTAAGATTTAAAATCCCTTCATTATTGTGCCGGTTGAGTAATGCAACGCAGCAGTAAACGCGCGTTTGTTGATTTGCTTCACTCAATTCGTGAGGTACCCACCTTTCAAGCTTTTTCACCTTGCCAATTTGCTTCAAGTGGATTAAAACAGTTTTATCACTAACACCGCAGCCTGCAGCTAACTCGGATGTGGTTTGCGATGGATCCGCTTCCACAATAGCCTTCAATTCTTCATTATCAACTTTGGTCTCCGGCCGTCCACGGGGTTTGTTCTGCAGGTCGAAATTTCCAGAACGAAAACGTTGGAACCAAAAACGCACTGTGTTTTCTTTTGCGGCACCGTCGCCATACACATCATTAATCCTTCGAGCCGTTTCTGCAGCACTGGTGCCACGGTGGAACTCGTACTCGTAAATAACGCGATATTTCAAGTTTTTCATTTTGTAAACTGAGTGACGCAAAGAAAAAAACAATTGAGGAAAAAACAAATGAATTATAATTTTCAAAACACAAATACATGAGTAAATAGCTGTATAAATTTGGATTTGGAATTCCTAGCCAAAGAGAAGATATTTGAGATCAAATTTGCCAGTACGGCAAAACCTCAATTTCATATGTAAGGACCTAATATTTCAATATTTTCGTTCTAAATATGTCAAAGAATATCAAAATATAATTTTTACACTTTATTGAAAAACAACATTTTTTTAACAGATAAATAACACAATGAATGCGCGGTTCGAAGACGACATTTGGAATGATTTTTTGTCCGGTTTTCGCGGCAAATGAGGTTACTTGACGAATAGAAGTCGTTCATTCATTCAAAAACTTGAGATTTAACCAATTATAAGCTTTAAAAACCCATTAAAGCGGGTAAAAGAGGCCGAATTCGCATACGTGTATCTAAGAAGCGCAGATCTGCGCTCCGGCACCCGACCGGTTAAAGCAATATGAATACGAGAAGTCTGACAGTCTGAATGGCTCGAAAATATTCACGGTCGTGCATCCAGAGATATTACAGTCATTGAATTTAATATTCTTGCGATTTAATGCATCACGATTTTTTTTTGCAAAGTTCAAATATAAATTCGCGTAACGAAGTGATCTCACTCGGATGGGTACTGCGAAAATGAAGGCGTTTGCTTTATTGAAATCACTGAAGGCAAAACTGTACAATATTGCTACGGATGTGGGCCGATTGGGCGGGGCGCTAATTCGACTGGATATATTAATAAAATTGTTTGAGGTTTTTAATTAAAATATTCAATGCAATTATTTTTTAACTCAGGCAACACAAATGTAGTAGTATAGAAAATTCTAATTGAATAATTCTTAATAATTATAACAGAGTGAATCCAAAGAGGTGATTTGTTTATTTACTTTTTTACGCCCATTACAGGCTTTTACATAAAAAAAAAATATATAAAATAAAAAAGTATATACATTAAACAATATCGGAAATAAGCAGTAAAATATAAAAATATGAATATAAAGTACATGTATAAAAAGCAATAAAAGGTATAAGTAGTGAAAGTATCAGGTATAAGCATTAAAACATGAGTATAAAAATTAAAAATAAAAAGAAAAAATATAAATTTAAAACATAATATAAGCATTAAAATAAAATATGAATATAAAAATAAAAATTAAAAATATAAATTTAAAACATTTGACAAGATTACAAAACAATCTCTGTATCCGTGTATATATGAGTGCGAAGATAATATTTAAATAATCCAGATCTTGCATGTCATAAATCTCAACAATCGATGAGGATACAAGAGAAGCTGTACGAGGAAATACCAGATTGCCATGACAGGAGGTTGTGGCGTTTCATTCTGCATGTGCAAATTTGCAAATAGGTATAATATGCGGTACCACAATTTTAATGTTTTTCCTATATACATACTTTATATATTGGCACTGCATAAATATTGTCCTCGTACCTAATGCAACTATTATCAACATCATGGGTATCTCAATAAACATGGTCGGACGGATCCAGTGGGACAAATCGCAATGGACCAACGACTTCGGTTTTGTTTCACAAAATTTAATATCAATTAACTAAACAAGTCAGCAGTTAAAGGGATTCCCAATAAACGAGGATTTTTATTGCATCCTGCATTTTTATAAAATATTGTATGTACGTACGTGTGGAGAACCAATTCTATCTGGACCTTCAGTTGACTTGCAGGTGATCAATTCAAATTATATTAAAAAGACAAAGTTAAATGAAGTGCCCTGTCATTAACAAAATCTTCAATCGTATTAGCGAATAGTAAATTCGAATCAAGCAATTTCGGGTTATAGAATAGTCGATAGCTCAAAAAAAAAATAGCTAGACAAAAACATAAGAATCTTATTAGAAAATTAGAAAAAGCCGAAATAGTTATGTCTTGCCCTTGCTAAGAGCAAGACCTTGACAAGTTTGCCAATAGATTTTTTGCGATATTTTACACGAAAGGAGAACAATTATAGCTATATATTGTATTAAAAAAATCTATTATAAATCAGATTGCAATTAATATTATTTATAAGGCGGCTCTTATAGCCCAGTGGGTATGACACTGGCCTCTCACACCGAGGGTTCCGGGATCGATTCCCGGTGAAGTCACAATTAATCTATGTGATTTATTCAAGCCTGGGTGTTTTGTGATGTGTTTCGCTTCTGTAATTGGGCCTCTTGGCCGTCGAAGCGTAAATAAAATAAAACATAAAAATTACATAGAGATGCGAAAGGTGTCACGTCTGGTAGTTATTCAGCCATACACGTAATTCTAACAGTTAAATGATTTCGGTAAAAGAGACAGATAAAAATGACTACTAATATAAGCACCAGCCCGTGTGATGATTTACCTACTCAATTTTAATAAGGAAATAAAATAATATTCAATAGTTATATGTATGCAGCGTTGAATAAAACACTACAATGTTATAAATTACACCCGAGGATGAGAGGGACTGCTCCTCTCGAAACGTTTGTGCATAGTCTGTTAAACGTGTGTATCTTATAGTCGTGTTAAATCAACTCGACGCGTGTGCATTACAAAGTTCAATTTAGTTTAAATTAAAATAATCATGTCGCACCACAAAGTAAGTGCCATATCAATTATTAATAAAACACCAAGAGCTGAATACTCGGAACAGTGTTGTAATTCCACTAACACATAAGATTTATGTGTTTACATAATACCAACATAGTGGATAAACAGTATAATCTGATAAAATAAAAATAAGGTAACGAGAACGACTATGCTAATGGATACCTACCGTAGCAACAAGAGAATTATGTTGATAATAATATTATATAAGTTTTAATGATAAACATCGAGTCGCATATTACACATACGTAAATAAATACCTGCCTACACGAAGCACAATGACCTTAATTGGTCCAACACTGGAATAGCGTATACGAAAAATGAAAAATTATAATAGCATTTTATAAATAGGCAAAATAAAAAAGTAGGCTGAATGCGTCACGTAGTGACGTAAAAACTACGTAATCTCTGTTGATTAACAAATAACAAACGAAAAATATTAATCCCAAAAGTATTTTCACACGTGTATTGAAACTGCGATCTTATTTAAAAAAAAATATTATCTCACGTGTTGTGAAAAATAGAACTGGTATGAGGCTCGAACCCGCGACCACTGGATCACCAGACAAGTGTCTTAACCACGAGACCAACCTTACTAGACCAAATAGTGAAAACAAGTCTTAACACTAGATAAAGCTTGTCAAATATAGAATCCTGATATGTTTTGTGTGTGACCTAAAGAAAAATGATACATTTAATTGCTGTGAAGCATCAATTTAACCACGAATAATAAATATTTTTTTTCAAAATTGTAAACAATCTTAATCTATTTTTTTTAAATTAACAATAATATTTTAAATATGATTTTTATGCAGGTAGATAATGACTTATTTACATAAAATTAACACGTCAAACAATTGTTCTTAACGTCTCAATGATTATTAAAATTGGATGTGGTGTTTATTAATATGGAAGACGATCTACATGAGAAAAAACAACGCTTAAACGACGACCTCGAACGGGTTTTTAACATTAGTTAAGTATTAAACTAAAAGGAACTTTGTGACTGGAATGTGATGGGTCCAATGATCTATAATATGATCTTCTTAACGACGCACATACCTACTCGTTCGTGGGAAATTTTCAATGATGGAAAACAGAAAAAAATACAAACTGGCTTTTCAGACCTGATCACTGATCGTGGCACATCCAATGTTTAGATTCTGAATGAAGCTCTTTCTCTAGAATGACAAAAAATGTGAACCAACTTCCATTCAAAACGGTGTGGTGTTATGATGGTTAGTTAAAAATGAAAGCAGACCGAATGCTACACAGATAAATAGGTCGTCAGGTATAAGATTTATGAATCGTAGAGAAGATACAAGGAAATAACGTAATGCCGAGAGAAACGTAGTCAGAGCGAGAGAGTAACATAATATATGTGCAAAATTTACCTGTGCGTGCTAAAAGGTGTATAGATATGAAAGATACATTAGGATTGGAATGTGTAGCATTCTATCGTGTCTGCTTCCTTCTGTGGATATGTCGTGATGGCATTTGTGTATTAAGAACGATTACGTATTCCAAATAATAATGTGGTTGTTCAAATAAATCATTTACCGAGTGAAAAGTTAATTCTAGTCGTCTCGAGAGCGGCGCAGCCTTGAGAGGCGCGCAGCATCCGTTGGAGCGAAAACCCGGCAGGTTCTATTTAAAAAAAAAATGTTCCACCTGCTAATGCAAAGCGTTACCTGGTCGAGACGCTGAAGTTGGAGTTGCGGAGACTTACCTGGAACAAAGAAAAACATAATCAATTAATCAAGTCTGTGGGCATACAGGGTGTAAAATGTAATTTTAAAAAACATCAATCTCGGCAAAAACAAAAAAAAACTCAGAGAGCAGATTTTGTATTTTTTTGGTTGAATTTTCAACATCAAAAATATTGCACCCGCAATCGAATCTGAAAAAAATCTACTCGGATAATGTTTAATAAAAATTAAATTTTCATTTAAAAAAAGTAAGCATAAAGAAAAATTAAACTTTATTTTAAGATTACCCGAAAACTGAAAAGTTAAAGACATCAAAACGAAAATCGAACTTTTTCAGATTCGATAGAATGCGCGTACTATCATAACCGATATTGTTTCGCAATACCGCATATTTTGGGAGGCAAGAAAAGGCGGATTTATTCTATCAAGTCCAGATTGTTTTTTGTGTTACACATTCAATTCTGTCTGTCCAGCATTTTTCATACTTCACACAGATAATTAATTATTAATAATATGCTATCCATGTATGATTAATTATAATTCATATGTAATTCCATAATTTATATTATGAAAAAATCTAACATTGAAACTCGATCATAAAACCAATCAAATAGTGTGGTCCAACTCACTAGGACACCTATACGTATTTTGATATACACTGCATACGTGAAATAATTTCTCGGTATCGAAAACAGATTTTTATATTTTTACAATTATACCTAGAAGTAAGCGTTGGTGACATTTCGATCCACGGAAATAACAATAATTCTCGAGATAACTAAAATAAAATTCTGTAAATATCAGCATATGTATCTACTTATGATTTGTAATTAAAAATAATTGGCAAATATAAAAAAATAATATGCTTAAGAATAATTCAATTCGAAAGATGTCAAATAAATGTCAAAGAAGTCGTTAAATTAATTAATTTAACTGGAAAAAATATATTCATTATCTCTCATAAGAGTCATGGTACAAAGAGACAATATGTTTTTAATTTATGAAGATATTATAAGAAAGAAAAGTAGGTAATTTAGGAGTACAACAGATAAAAAATTAAACTACATTTTTTCAAAAAAAGTTGCGTTACTAAATTATAGCCTTGCCCCAAGTCCACGCAATGTGGATTTCTCGAAAACATGAATTAAAAATTTATTTACGTAAGTATTTATAAAATTTTAAATTAAATGAATAAAGTAAATAGCGGTCTCTAATTAAAATAAAATATTATAATGAAGGTGAGTTTGAGTAATATCAATCCTTGTCACATTCAATTTAAAATAAATTGAAAAAAAAAAAGAATATTACCAAATAATATTTCAGAAATAAATGATACCAGAGCAAATACTGCGCAGTTAACAGTTCGTAGAATAATTAATAATTTATCCCAGTTGCATGGAAACGGGACGAGTCATCATTATGATTTATTATCGGGCTGAAATTAAGCCAGAAAGCAGCTGTTTGTTGCTGCCCTGTAAAAAAAATACAAAGTAAAAAGGGTTAAAAACTGATCCCGCCATTATGTCGGGGGCCCCAAAGGGCTCAAGGTGTGCGCGGCTCTTATTGTTACAGGACTTCGGGAAGGGGTAGGGATTGATGGATTTATCGGCAAATTAGAGTCCCGGGATCTTCACCCATCCGGGATTAGACAAAGAAAAAAAACATATATAAAATATTAAAAAAGTAACGCTACGTTAAGATGTATTTCTAACGTACAACAAACAACATCTACCGACAGCTTGAATTATTTATCTTAAATTAAAAATTTCTGTACTGTTGTAAATATCCGACTTAGTATTTGGCATAGAGTAACCTCGTTACCTATCAGGTAACCAAGCAAATCAAAAATTAGGTAACTGTTTAACTTTTATTATATTTTAACATAAAATAGAGAGTACGCAACACATACTACATCAATATTCTTAGTACCTATTTTCAAACTAAACAAAGCGCCTATGAGAAACGCCCGGCGATTTGGCACGACTATTCTAGAAAAGGTTTAGGTAGGTAAGTATCCTTGTATATATTTAAATAAAAGATGAATTACTTTGAGAAGTTAAATATAATTTCTAATGCTTGATAAACGTTGAGAAAATTAATAATTATTTACAAAATCTTGATATCACGATTGTTGGATAAATATGTGTCGGATATAAAACAGATGTGAGATATTAATAATCTTTAAAAGGGACGAACTCGTTATGAAGGTAATTTATTATTATTTTTATGTTTTTCTAAGTAGTACCAATAGTATTTTTCAACACCTGGCGCAACCGAACCATAACAGAATAATTCCTCCTCCGATCTGTTAAGACCCGACGTGAGTGGCGTTGGTGGTCAAAATTCTTGCAGAGATTAAAATATAACTATTCGTCTTAGCGGCCGTTTCATCGAAGCTTTTGCGTTACTCAACATAAACTTTGAAATAAATAAAAAAAAATTAATGAACTTAATAATACGTATATTATTGTATTACGCTTTCGGCAATTCTTAGAACCATATCATTTGAGACGACTCGGATCATAGAGCTGCCATTAAAAAAATCAGAAAACAAATCTAATCAATTTCAACACAGTTTACGGATCGTTTCACGGAAACGAAAATTGCGTAGTGTTTTTGTAAATATCGATTAATTTAGATTCACTTACAAAATTAGAAGGTAATTCAAAAGTTTCAACCGAGACGAAGTACATATTACGCTCATACAATATACATATATGAAACTTAAAAGTTATATCGTGGCTACCACTGAAAACATAGGATAATTGCAATTGGGGCATTTGGTAAAGTGGTGCCTTCTATGAGCCGGTTTGTGCGAAAATTTCCGGTTGTTCAAATTAGAACCACTTTCACCGCAACTAACAATATTTAGCTAAATATTTTTAAGAATAAAATTGAGTTTTGAGGGACTGGATATGTTTTAAAATATCCCCGTTTACTTCAGCATCTAATCATTCTAATAGTTCAAAATATTCGATAATTTAAAAAAAAAAGTGTTCATCCATCTTTATATTCTTAAAACAGGATTAATGATATATGTAATAATTAATAGGGTAGAAAAGTATAACCAAACGTGTATTTATGTATGCAGAACGGGGTGTGGAAGGGTTTCCGAAATTAGTAAAGAAAACTGGTTACTAATTTTCTGTAGAAATCATTGACTTAGCAACTCGCTTTTAATGCATTCATAAAATGATATTTTATTTTGTCGAGAAATTCTTAAATACATTATAATTTATAGTTAAAGTCAGGGCATTAAAAACATGTCTGGCGTCATTTACCTGGCGAAACATTTACAGCAGTTTAAACGTAGTGTTAGTAATAATTAAATACGTAGATTTTTATGATTTATTACAAAATACATTAATGTCAGCCAGTATATAATTTACCGTATATAATTTTCATACATTCGCACGCAATATGCATACGACTCCATAAACAAAAAAATAATATTGCCGGTAGAAGCTAAACGCTTGTGCTATGAAAATAGGACTAACTTGCTTGTGTGGAGTGAGATTCGAACCTGCGACCTTTGGATCACGAGGCGAGAGTCCTAACCACAGGACCAACAAGCTACTCAAATATATATTATATGTATACTCGGTAATACGTACAAATTATATATAAATTGAACAAATAATATATAATCATGCAAAATAAATTCATTAAGATTTCAAAATGTAATTTTAAATCGAAAAACTTTATTTTATGTTATTTAATTTAATTATTATTAATTTTGTGTATGGGGCCCACTTTAATATATAGCCACCAAATATAGATTCGTACAGGGAGAGTGATCAAAAATCCTGGCTGACAAATAGACTCGGGGGAGTTGCGGGTGTATCATTATTAGAGCGAGTGAGAAGTATTGACACAAGAAATACCCTTGATATAGAGCCGCTATTTCTACACATAGAAAGGTTTTAATTAAAGTGACATGACTTGGCTTTACCCTACCGAGTTTCTCCAGGGTATGCTTGGCTACAATAGTCTAGAGACTAGAAGGAATGTGTATTGGATAACACATTTTTATCGATTGTTGCGCGGTATGATCGATAATACGGAAATTATGCAGATCATTGGTTTGTATGTTCCTGATAATTATCTTAGACATCGTCAGCATAGATTGTTTCACATTCCAATACACAGGACCAACCTGCCGATGGTTATGCCTGTTGGAAGAGCTACAGCTATGCTGAACAATATCGCTTTGGACATTGATCTGTTCCACATCTCTGAGAGAGTTTTCCGAAGCAGGATTCTCCTACACATTTGATATGAATATGTAGGTACGTTAATTAAAACATTTTATAAACTCTTCATTTATAACATTTACGACTTGAATATACTTTTGTTATGTAAACTTATATACAAAAATAAAATTGAAATTGAAATTAAAATTGAAAATGTCTTGCGAGTGATAGAGAAGAGAAGGGAAAATTATTAATACATCGCGACAGTAAGACAAACAGTAAAAATATATTGTAAGAAGACAGACTGCGCTTCGATTGGCCGACTGTACTGAATCGGCGCAAGACAGGGGAATATGGAACCGTCCTTCCAAGGATAAAAGGATGAAGTTGATGAACACGATAAATGAAGAGATAAATTAGGGACAAAAAATATCCGTGTCGCTTTCCAATCGCAAAATTGTATGCAAGTAAATTATAAAATACGATGAAGTCGTTTATTTTCGAAAAAAATTGAGCGTATATAAAATAGATTAAATGATTGATGAATTTGCATAAACATTGTAAAAATTATTCATGATGATCATTAAAATAGACGGAAAACATAAACTTTGTTATCTCTACGTGAGTTAATTACATTTTGTATTTTACTACTCGAGTTACATAAAAATATGGAAAAAATACATGGATTAGGTGGAAATATCAATAATTAATTAGTTAGATACTGACAAAAGGAGCCGGTACTGGTAATAAAAAAGGAACTGGTATAAGGAGATATTGACAGGAGAAAAGAGTTGATGAAAGTATTAGTATTTTGCAATTTATACTCTTCTTCAAATTTTTTTATTTTCTACACGTAAATACTCATTTATTACCTTTAAGTTAATTAGAAGTTTAATGTACTGAAATGAAACTAATGATTAGGTATGGTTCGCGAATCCAGAAAAGTTATTACTAGTTAGACAAAGTCGGTGCTCTTGTAGTCTAATGTTGAGATTTCTAGAAGTTGGACTGATGTTTTTACTATTAATATAATATAAAATAAAATTAAACGCAAGAAAAAGATAATACGGTTTATGTTTTCCATCCATATAATATGACGAATTTAGATTAAAATGATTTAAGAGCAGAAACATAATAAAAGTATACCTATGCGTCTAGGTGTCCACATAAATAGTAAACGGGTACACCTTGATTCCTCATAAAAACATACATATAAGCAGGAAGGTACATCGATTTAAAATATATCGTTGTAAAATACAACGTCGGAACATAAATAACTTCGAATGGGCAAAATAATATATGGAAAATGCTCTCAGAAATAAAATAAAACGCGAGTTGCTCATTCGCCACTCCTCTATTTTGGCCCGGCCGTGCCGAGATAATTTGCAGATTGCAAAAATAACACCACAAAAAGATCATACTCTTCCATGTCGACAAGAGTCCAGCCTCACTGGGATTCTAAAATATATATGCAAATTCGACCCCAACTTGTTTTCGAACGCCGCGAAAAAACGTCTTGAAGAGTTGAATGCATTCAAGATTTACGCTTTTTAAGAGTATTTCAAAGGAATTTTTTTTAGACGTACAGACACAATATTATTGAAATTTTTTCAATTCAAAAGAAATGATTGTTGTGATGATTAAAGGAGATTTTATAAATGTGAAAAAATACCAAATATAATAACATAAAAATATACATAATAAATAACAGGGAATACTTAAAAACTTAAAATATAAAAAATAACGCGATACATGTTATTCAAACACATTAACCATAACATTTTGTTTTAGTTAAGATTCAGATGACGTTTTGTGTTTTGCGGATAAATACATGCCATAATCGTAGGTGTCAACAAAGATACTAAATTAAATAATACAAAGTTCCTCATATCAACTACTGCAGCAGCACCTACACAACTTCTGGCTGGTGAATAGTGCTAGTGGCGCTGAGAATAATATAAAACAAATGATTGATACACAATAATCATAATGATGCTAGAAAGATTACAAATGATATCATTTAGACATATCAAATAATTAACGGACACAACACTTATGAATTCATAAGAAAAATAAAATACTAATACGAACGTGACCAGTGCATAAGAAGAAATCATGAAATAAGACTACTTAATATTTAGAAAGAAAACTCAATAACAAAATTAAGCTGTGTAGAAAACTGCTGGGGGGAATCGGAGATGAAAAAGTATAACAACTTTTAAGAGAAAGCTAAAGAAATATTTTATTGATATTTAAGAAATATGTCATTGATATTAATTGTTTGTAATTATAATTTTGTAAATATAAATATGTATAAGACTACATATTTACTTTGGTACTGCTCGTGAGGGGTGTGCACCCGACCGATGTAGACGTGAAGTATTGTCTTCTTCTTCTTCTTCTTTAAGTGTCCTGTCCTGTATTATCTACGTCCGCGCAAACCACAAGGAAAATACTTCGAAGAAGATGGAGAGATAATATGGAGAAAAATACGAGAAAACGCGGTATACACGACTGGAGGACTTCTAGGAGGAAAACTAATGCGCGAGAAAGCGAAGATTCTCGAATCTACGGGCCGTAGCCACGTGATGATGATGATATAATCAATTTTATGAAAGAAAGGTTCTTCAGTGCTCCAAGCCACAATTTTTTACTACGAGCCGTTCAGAAATTGCGTAATGTATTAAAACCCAAACGCCGTAAATAACCTTTCAAGAATAATATAATAAACCGCCCTCGTCGGGGCCACGCCCCCCGGGCCGCCACCCCCCGGGCCGGGGGCTGTTGTGACTTGTGACGGGCCGAACAACACAATTAGCCGTTGCGATAGGATCCGTCATCTGTCCCCGCGAGGCGTCACGCAATGTTTGGTCCGCTCGTCGCGGCGAATACGGCCCGGGAATTGCGTGAACTAATCGGCGTTATGCAAACCCACGGGATATTTTTGTTGTCTGACCCTGGAGCGAATGTCGACCGACGAATATAGCCGTGTCAGTCAACCGAGAATCTCTCCAGATGAGCGGCGGGACGCGCGCCTCGAAAAAATACAGCCCAATAAGACGAACGCGGTGACATAACCGACTGAATCTAAAGCAAAACCGGTGGGCGGAAATCCACACACTTAACCGTAGAGACTAAAAGAAAATATTATGTTTTAAGGAGATATTTTCATTCAATAAGATTATTATCCTAAAGGGGGCAACATAATCAGCCTTCAATGCTGTAGGGAGATTTATCATCAGATTTCAGGATATTTGTCCAGAAAGTAAATAAGAAAGCCAAATATTTCCTTTATTTATAAGAAGGAATGAGAAGTGCAGCGGGAGAGAAAATGTATTATATTGATTACAAAAAAATTGGAGGCTTCCAGAGGAAAGTGTGTCACTGCCTTAAAAATTGAGCATTATAAGAACGTTCTTACATATATTTAGTACCTTTGTAGTTCACACTTCTACTTAAAGAAATATAATATAAATGATAAATAATTTTAATCATAATATTCTTTGATATTAAAAAAAACATATATATACTTGTTGGTGCAACGCTCGCTTTCCTAGATACCATGCAGAAATTGTCTTTGTGAGAACCTTTATCACAATTTTATTAATTTTATAACAGTACTTACAAACACGACAATACATTTGCTCTAATGAAAACAATATTCATTAATTTTTGACTAAACTAGAATTTTCACAACGCATATTTTCTAAGCTTTATTAAAATTTTTACTCCGTTTTCTATTTCCTTTGATTTTACATTAAAGATCTTTACTCTGATTTTACATCATAGTTTATACATTAAGGATTGACCGCCTTCTGGTTTATGTAGTTTGTACATTACAGTTTTAAGACGTCTTCTTCTTATATCATGTTCGTTGGTCTCATTTTTCTTTGAACCTTCCTCTGTTTCCAACCTTCAATCTTCCCATTAATCACATTTCTGAAGCATCCGTTGTATCGAAGACGAAGAGAGAAATATGTGGGAATTCATCCTAGATACGGTGCTAGAAAGTAGGAAAGAATACCCTGGGCCGAGGGAAGTACACAGAGCAAAAGTGTGAACATATTCCAAGAAGAGATGTGCATAATTCTCGATAACTACCAACATCTCAGTTATTTTTATATGCTGACTTTCATGTCAGTTGTTTGATGAGGTTTAAGAAGTGTTCTTGTGTAATATATAATAATGAAACCTATACATAATATTACTAACACCTACTGTAGCTTGTGTAAATGCTTAATTTTGTATTACCTTAAATAAATAAATAATGGACACCATTGACGATCGAAAGGGCTAATGCATATAATTCATTTTCAAATAGAATTTTAATATCAGTTTAAAATATTGTACTGCACAAATAAGAAATATCAACGTTTATTATCATCTTCCTAGATGCATCAAATCGAAACGAAGACGACCACTTGACCACCATATCAAGATGAAAAGATCATGTTTGAAAACTTGAATTTAAAAGGTTAAAATCGCAATTTCCGGAAAACAGTTATTCCCACGAGACCATCACCATTCGGTACGTCGCTTGACAATGGCCTTACCATCTTTACCGTCCGATCTGTATGGGCAGGTATTAATGCCGCACAGCATCATAAATACTAAATACATCATTGGATGCAGATCGTGAGAGTGGTCAGATAGTGTCCGATAACGAGAGAACGTTGGGAAAACGTGGCTCCGAAACAGACGGAATTATTTTTCAAAAGTGTCAGAAATTCGAGTACACACGTGTTTATAAAAAATAATGACATAGTGGAGATAAATTAACATCGAGTAAGATAACAGACTGTATTGAATTTCACCAAAATTAATCTAATTTCTAAAAGACGGTAATATAATACGAATATTTTAATAATGCGGAATAAAATCGGAATATCTTCCGTGTTAGGTTACGCTTAGGGAAATTTTAAAATAAAGTGATGCATTTGAAATTGGAGAAAGCGTCAATTTCTAATGAGGTAAACAAATTAACCGGATAAATGAATTTTTATTTCTAAAAGGTTTTTCAATTTCTATTTTCAGATATTTGAATTAGAAACCAGTAGACAAGTTTTATTCGATGATTACGAAACTATCATTTTTTAAAACGTCAGTTATTTTTTAAAATATTTTAAGACTACCACTATAGCAAATAAATAAAAACTTGCTGCTTAAATACGGTATTCATATCGACGAAAAGGTCTACATAATGCCGGAAGCGTTAAGAAGTTTTTTTATCACTGAACCATCCTAAACTGGTATGTACGTCCCAGGAAAGGTTTTGAATACTAGTTAAAATGTATATATTTAAAATGGCGAGTCAGTTAGAAAACGGACGTCAATTCTTTGGTTTTTATAGCCATATTGGTGATATTGGTAGGTACTAATAATTTCAGGAATATTATGATGTTTCTTTCATGTACGCCATAATACTTAATGATCGTGGAAACCATTAAATGCCGTAGAAAACCTTACACCTTACTCGGAAACAGCCAATTAAACGCCATTAAAAATAAAATTATCCGGGGAAACTCGAGACGGAGGAGAACGCTGCGGCCAACACGCGATAGTTCTGGGGATTGATCTGTGAAATAGGCGAAGAGACGAAGATTTCTTCTCAGATGCGTGAACAATCTCAACACAGCTGTCGAGAGACCGCGTGCAGCATCCTCGTACGAGAATACCTTTGAGAGAGTAAGAGTGACAACGCGAGAGGTCTAGAAAAACAGAAACCACCCATTTTGAGAGCAAATGCCTATTTTTGCAACTGAACTGACGCAAAAGATGCAACTGGAGAACAGAGGATTAAAACAAGTAAGGGCGGGAGGCGAGAGTGACAGAAAGATAAGGAATGCAGCTTCGCAGTGGCGCAGCTACCGCCTGGGCAGACTGATCAACCACCCTGGAGCCCAGATCCCGCGTTGAAAATCAAACAATTGCAGCGCAGCCTCGACAATCTTATTAAATAATTTCGATGTTTTGAAGATTCAAACATTACCAGATTTAAGACAGCAGCAGGATTATCAACTACTTGTGCCTTAAATTTATTAAAACCTTAAAAGTATACACCTCTCAAACACGAATAGTGTTTTCTTTTAAATATAAATAACCACATAATTAATTGTGGGGTATAAAAGCATAGGCAGTAATATCCAAAAAATTTAATAATGTTTTGAATGCAGTCACCAAGGATTACTAATTCAAAACGTACTGAATTCTAGATTTTATGTATCTATCCCTTCTAAAATCGTGTTTCCTATAAATTTATAGGCCTTGTTTCCTAAAAATTGTGGGGCCTTTTCTTTTATACTCCACAATTTTTAGGAAACATGTTAAATTTTAGTTATTATTCTCAATTAAAATAAAATGAGATTTGTATCAAATCTAGAATAGGGCTATTTAAAAAATAAAGTACAAAAAAAAAGTATAGAATTGTGAATTGAACAATTAAACATTCAACATTTTATGTATTTTTATGTTTACATACTTTTTAAAATTATTTTAATGTTCAAGCGACATAAGGGCATACTAATTAGTGAAAAAGTTGAAAAAATACGGTTCACGTGTTTCCTATATTATAAGGCAACGAATATTTTATCTAAAGTAATTAAAATAATTAATTTGGGCTTGAGTTCTTTGATGTGAAACTAGATATATATGTACGCATATATTAATAAAATTAAAATTCTGTCATTACCATAAAAACATATTCCTTAAGAAAACAGGAAATATTAAAGGCTCTATAACAATAAAAGTGCGTGCAACTGTAAGTTTTTAATGGCGGTCAGGCGCGCTCCTTAAAGGTCAGGGAGCCAGGCCCGCGGGCATGGGGTGCATTCATTAAATAATAATAATAAATAAATATAATGGTCGCTCAGTAAAAACGAGGAATCGTACAACCGAAACTATTATGAGCGCCTCCATTAATAATAATTTCGAGAAAATATTTATTTTAAGTCCAAGGCCTAACTAAGCAATGCGCGCTAATGACAGAGGGGAATATTACTTTACGATAAATTTTGAAAGGTCGGATCCGGCAAAAAATATGCATAGATGACCACATTTTGCAGATTCTAAGCAGGGACAGGATCAATATTATTTTTTCTTCAAGAATGTAATGATTTTACTCATTTTTATACATTTAGGTAAGATTTGTAGAAATTTTGATATAAGAATGAGGGAGCACTTACGACTGATGAATTTTCTAATCGTCTTTTGGAAACAAATTAGCGAGGGTTTATAATTTTTGCTTACAAATGACATAAGAATACAGTTAGATGAATTATAAATTACAAAAAGTGTTAAAATCAAATGAAATATTATAAATAATCGGATCGTTTATGCATTTAGCTACCGTGTAAATTTGTCTTTACATTATTTCTTCATTAGTTATTCAACTTCCACGTATTTGTTTTTCTTAATGTTTATTCTTCAAATTAAAATTTTTAGTATATAATTTTTAGTATGAAGACACCATTGGCCCCGGACATGTGGCCCCGATAACACAATAAATATTATTTTAAGAAAGTTTTTTTTTTTCAGAATATTTTGAGTATGTCCAAATTTTTCAGAACAGTACTGGATTTTTATCACAGGGACATCATTAATCAATCAATGTATAGTACGATAGGTCGTAAGCCCTATGTACACCCAAAGACTTCTATACCTACTTTACCACAAAAATACAGTTTCGTCTCTGTGAGACATTTATAATATACATTGAAAGGTTTTTTCTATACAGAATATATACAGAAAAATCGATAAACACACAGTATACATATACCAGATTGAACAATCGGACCGTGAAAATAAAAATGATAGAGTGAAAGTGAGATAAATAGAAATTTTTAAAGACATTTCCCCTGACAAAGTTTGAGAACTTCACTGAGCTTTGATAATTATAACGTCTTTATTGAAAACTATTATTCTGTACCTAGATTATCAAATCGTTAATGCTTCGTACAATGTTAGATAAAATGAATGGACTGACACGTGTTGCGAGGCGTCTCTTGTGTGAGTTTTCTATTTGAAGCAGGTAGATGTTGTCATGTCGCGAGATTCATCTTCCAGCCTTCGTGTAAGTGGCTGCAGTCTCATTTTCCGCACGAACAAGCCCCGCATAATGACAGTGATCACCACGCAGGCCGGCGCGGCGCGGTTACCGCGGCACGCCAAGGTCTGGTCTCCCGGGACGATGTTTGCTCCGATACGCTGACGGCGCTCGGTGCTCGCACAATGTTACGTGTAATCACCTGTAAGCCTATCTCTCGCTGCGATACAATCGAAACTGTACTTTCATTATAGGCTCCAGTTTGATCCCTGGCTGGATCTGGTCTGAATCGTCCTGAAATGATAAAGGAGATGCTTCTCCTTTGGTCGATGGATAGTGGATAGGGCGACAGGTGTCGCCTTATAATATTTGTGGGGAGACATTCGCTAGATGTCGCCCTAACACACTGTGAAAGTAAATGAGAATATCTCAATTATTTGTAGTAATTAATTTACCTTTTTTTCAATTATTTCAGCAACATTACATACTGACATTTAAAAAAAAAAAGATTGTATTATTTGTATGTATCTACTTATATTATTTGATTAATAAATTACACCTACATGTTTCGGAAAAACCTTTCCATTTATTTATTCTAATTCGGATGGATAGGTTTTTCCGAAACATGTGGGTGTAATTAATCAAATAATATAAGTAGATACAAATAATACAATAAATATTTTAATTAATTTACCCAATAACCTTACATTTTTTTTTCATCCTAACAGTTCCATTGAACGCTAATCAAGCAATATTATTTGTCTGATTTTATTATACAGAGTTGGCACGAATAACATAATTTGGTCTTAAACCACACATAATAAATACTCACTAAACTTCCCATATTGCCAACGAGAAAGAAAACATATCGCTCCGCCTAGAGTTCGACACAACCGTATTTAATTTAGTTATCACTTGACAATGGTAGGGATTACGCCTCTCGAAACTAAAAAGCAACTAACATGTGCGTGTAGTACCAATTTTGGCACAACTTTGCATTCGAATACGAGGATGTTTTTGTATATATACTTTGTTTTTATACGCCTACTATTTATTTATATAAATAAAAATGTAAATATTCGATTGTCCAAAATCTTAAATCTCGTAAAGTTCTTCAACTGTTGCTTTGAAACTTTAACAAAACGTTCCATTCGAATTCGCACAAGTTATTATTAAAAAGGGCGCCGGTATCTGCCCTTTCAATATCGAAAACTTTCCGAATTCAAATTTTTTAATTACATTCGGTTGGTTGTCTTTGCGTAAATAAAGCGATTGGATCAATGAGAAACTGCACTTCCGAGCATATCGTTTTAAACGACATTATTCCGAGATTCATAAAAACCTTTAATATCGCATTCTTATCGTTATTTCTTAGCTTATATTATATGTAATTACTATAATTTATTCTTCCGTTTAATCATTAAGACCCATCGGGTAACATAGACGACATTTTCACCCTCTCCTTTTACCCCTTCCTCTCCCCTAATATATTTTCAATGCAAATCTGTACTGTTCTACCGAATTACGTATCAATATTCTTAAGGACCTGGTGGTAAATATAGGCCACATTTCCCCCTGGACATCCCATCTATGCCAGTCTAGATAACATGGAAACATGTTTTCTTAGAAGCTTTGGAAAACAATCAAACCTTTGTTCCTAACTACGACCAGTAAGTAAGAGTAAGACAGAAGAAAATCTATTAAAATGATATTAAAATTTAATACACTAATATGAAACAAACAGTTGCTTATATAATCCACGAATAACAACAGCGAGATAACACAGAGACCCCAACTCCGAGAGTCGAGCAAATAAGCAGTCGCTGGCGCCGGTAAAGTCAACAGCAGGCCGGAAGTCCGTGGGAATTATCGCGTTACGTAACTACCTACCGCCGCTGACTACCTGCCTACAGGACACCCGAAGGACATGAACAATGAGCGCGGAATAAATTTCCTCCACACAGCCATATCCACCCGAGAGGACGCTCCCGGGGCTGAACGTGGGAATGCGGCCCGCGACGAATGACCTTTCGATGAAAACAAACATCGCGATGGATGCGAGAATGAAAACCGTCAATTTTTAGCTGGTAAATCATTAGATGCCTCAAGCTGACCCGCGTCTTGACGAGCGACGGGACAAATCTTTCAAAGTTGTCCCACCGTGCATTTTGAACGATAATTCATTAAAGTCATCAGGCGAGCAGTTTTATTTGCATTATTGACCTTGAAAATCACGCACTTTACACTTGCGCGGTGATATTATACTCGTATCTTATTAAGATAAATTATAGAAATCTCGCAGAGACGAAGCAATTTATATATGAGAAAAGTGCATGGAAGTCTATTAAACGATGGCCCAGTGCTTACAAGCTGTAAGAGCTGGCTCGAGTGATCAGTCTACACAATGCAACGTTCACCAATTGCATCGTAAGAACATCCAAACATTATCAAATTTTTTAAGGTTCTATATACGTGAGATTTTTATAATTTATCTTTATTAATTAATCTTAAGTGTCATCTTAATTTCATTTTCTACATTTATCACAATTTCTCTACCGTAAATTTAGAAGAAAACTAAAATTATTTAACACATTATTTCCCTAATAGAGGGGATAAAAAGCAAAAATTCCACATTATATATGACTGGGATTGGATTGAACTGGGTGGATGGATTGAATGGAATTGGATGGAATTGTACTGGGTGAAATTAGATGGAACTGAAACTGGAATAAAAGGCGAAGTGAATTTCGGGTAGAGTGTGAATTTTACAATTGCTAACTGATTTCGAAAGCATGTTTGTGTGTTTTAGAAATATTTTCTCAAAATTGTATTAATTTTAAAATCTCCACTCTGGCATTAAAATCAGTTAAAAAAACGTTTACCTAAATTTCGTCTATTATATAGTGGCAGTGTTCCTTCTAATCCTCTCAATTGTCATATATTATAATATATATGACAATATTTTTCTGTTACATTTAGGATTACATACTGCGTAAAGTATATTAATTGGATGTAATTCTGTAAATGTTGTGATTTATTCTTTGATACATTTTTCGTCACCTTACTTTTCCTATTTCAATTAACTTAAATTTCATTAATTATTAAGTAAATTAAATTTATTAAGTAAAAAAAGGAAATTATTTAAATTAAGAGCAGCAGGCTCTCATTGCCCCGTCTCGGACCGTCTTGTATATTTAACCTTTGGTTTTGATCGGCATTTTCGGATAGCAAACAACACTAATGTGTAACCAATTAAAATATACCCAAATGTCCTAGACGCATTTTTTTTTCAAAAGTAAAGCGAAAGCACGCCGTCACCAAATTAAGATGCAGTACATGGAAATTATTTTATTTCGCATAATAGGTCACTCACAAATTAGGTCAGTCGTTGAAAGGTGCGGCGCCGACTTTCAATTATTCACCACGTCGCGTCATTAAACTGGAAAGGTCGGCGGGGGACCGGTGCCGAAGCGATCGCCGACCACCGAACAATGTACTCCACATTCGCAACAACACACGCGGCCAGATTACGGCCGAGGCCCGAAACGAGGAACCGGTCACGAGTGCAGCGGCAGCGGCGATTATTCACAACTCGGGCGGTTGAACGAACTCCTCGACAGCTATCCCCACGGCCACCTCCGCCAGGCGCAATAACCCCGTAGCACAATGACCCACAGCCCACGCCGCGTGTATACAAACACGCGTTTTTTTCGCCGGCAGTTTCGCCGTTTCCTCGGCCGAAAGGGCCCGGGGACGGGAACGGGGGCGTTCGTCAACCCCTAACGGCGGACAAGTGCGAAACTGGGGCAAAAAACGAGTTCAAGCAACCCTCGGTTCCGTAAGTTTCGCATTCTGTTGTGTAATCTCATCTCCGACAATCCGGGATGCGTTTCGTGGAATTCTTTTATGCGGCAACCCCGGACAACGGCATACCTGGAATCCAAAAAAAAATACGGGGTGGGTACGCACCCGAGCAGCTGTGCGGACCGATCGTCGTCGGGGATGGAGGGTCGGTGAAAAAAAACACGACCGAAAGTTCCGTTGAAACTTGGAAAGCTGGAATGTAAACATTTTCAGAAAGCGAAATGCATTCCGCCGTTCCTGTTTAATAAACAACGAGTTGAGCGCGAATGGACTATTCCTATCGACAATAATACCCGGTGAAAAGCAATACGGGAACGAGAACAATAACAAATTAAATTTGCTTTAAAATACTCGACACAAATAGGTTTCCGCGCGAGTGAACCGCTTTTAAAAGTCGAGAATGGACGTAATAAAAAATTGGGTCCGTAAAATGGAGCGGCAGTTTGACAAGTAGTTTTCAATTTTATATTTTACTTATTCTAGGAGCGGGGAAACACTTAAAATTCTTGGTCAGCTTCGAGTAAGCAGATTTATCTATTTCCAATGATAGTTTATAGAATAATATGTAATAATTAAAATTAAAATAAGAAGTTTATGTATGTAACTTAAATTTTACACAAAAAAACGTGTGAAATAAAACTCAGAAGATTTTGGAAGAGACAAAAACAAAATACAAATACCTTTATACAAGTGGAGCGAACCACAAAAACATTTTTATGCAAAGGTGATACGATAGTTGTATTTGTAGTTACCAAAGAGTTATACTACACTTATTGCGCAAGTAACATCACAAATTCCTCGAGTTCCCAGCAAGTCACAGCGCTCGCTTAAAAATTTACATAATGTAAGCTGTTTCTAGATAGCATAAATGTTCATGAACGTGATAAATTATTTTAAAAATAAAGGACACGGAATATGAATATTCATGATAATAAAAACAATTTACGCGTAGATAAGTACCCCAGCTGCCTTTATTTTCGTAAACTTAAAACATCAACGGCACAATTTGTGTCGAGCAGTCGGAATACCTTCGGCGACACACAAAACAGACGTCCGACTGGCAGATGCCTCTCGAACGGAACGCATCGATCAATTGGCAAATTAATGATATGTTCTGCCGCAGGATTCTAGGAAGGCAAACCGACCCCGAAGAGAACCCCGGGCCGGGATTAGAACCTTGGGGGACAGCAGCTGTGCCCGACAAACACAAAGGGGACACAACAGGTGGATCACAACAAAATGTTGTGGAAACAGACTCCCGGCAAAGAACCAATAATAAAATATGACGTAACAAAGAGCGATAATGTAAGTAATTAAGTTTTTACGACCAAGAATGTAATTTTTTTGTTCACCAAGCTTTAAAATGTCAGATCCGCAATTAATAGATAATCAATAATAGTTGTAATGATGTACCTAATTAATATTAAAGCTATAACAAACATAGAATGTGTATGAAGGAAAACGAGACAAAAGTGTGTGCCAAAACATAATCTGCGTGATTATTTAGATATTACTGAAAAGTGTGCCTGCTTTAAACACATACGCGGGATATAAAACAAAGGCAGCAATATCCAAAAAAAAATGCAGTCATCAGTAATCGGAGGATTACTAATTTATAATGTACGGAATTTGAGATTTTATAGGAAACATCATCTATAAATTTATAGGAAATATAATTTTGGAAGGGATAGATACATAAAATCTAGAATTCAGTACATTTTAAATTAGTAATCTTTGGTGATTTTTTCAAAACATTTTTTTCATTTTTTGGATATTGCTAATTTTTTTTGTATACTCCACATAAGCAATAAAATAATTTCGAAATTATTTAATTCTAAATATTTATTTAGGATTCAAAATTTATTTAACTGCTTAATTTTATCTTCTTCAATAACAGCAAAAATAAAAGTGTTCATAGGAAATTAGATATTATAAATAAAAAAATTCAAATCGCAAATAGTTATCTTTTAAATTTGTTTTCACAAAAGTTCTTAATTAGTTATTCAACTCACATATATTTTTTTGTTTTTATTCATGTTTATAGGTACACACTTCCAATTTTAATTTTTAGCATGCGTTGTATACTGGTGAAGGAACCATTGATCCCGAAACATATTGAGAGTTCAATAAATAGTGATTTTATACAAAGTGTTTATCTTTTTTCTAATATGCTTAATGTTTCTATATTTACTTTTGTATATAGATGGAGGATTATGTATCAATGATAATAGACACATTATATTAGGGGAACATTGTCATTCAAACATTACAATGAAAAATAACCTCATAAAGTAAATATCCAATGAAAAAATTATAAAAAGAATTAACGAATTTGGTGACAATACATAAATTATTTAATATGTACATCTGAAATCGCTTGTTTATACATTTTACATATTATAGTATGAGACGTATAATTTGAAGGTCTAATTATTAATTTGTTGTATAAAGCTAATGTTTATGGATAAGTACATATATCAAGTGAGTGCATCTCTGTGACCTCTTTCAGAGAAGTAATGCAGGGTCGATCGGGCACCACTCTCGGCTCCACAAACGCACCGGATTAAGGCCTAGCAAAAATGTGATCTGCGCGACAAATGTTTCTCACGGCTCGCTGGAGACAAATTAAGAAAACATCCTGCCTGGGCAGCATCCATCCCGAGGGGGAATGCTGCAATGTCTGTAAGCCAGACGTACACATCTTCAAGTGTTCTATTTACGGTCTGCAGCTAACTGACATCCCCGAGCGTTTTTATAAACGTGTTTACGATTTATCTGGAGGGCTCCAACTGGGGTAAAAAGCCCCCCTCCTGTTGCGCTCTGGGTGCGTGTTCCAATGCTGATCGGGTACCGAAATGCAACTTCGACACATGATGAAAAAGCATGCAAACCCGATACTATCAACAGTTGTATAACGATCATAGTGAAGATGGGAGAAGCGTAAAAGAGAAGATATAATTCTCGTAATGATGAGACCAGACGACCATATTATCAAAACTGTATTGAGAAAATGACCAGCAGAAGATGAAAAGAAAGACTTCAAGCAATTTGGTAGCAGTAAAATGTTATTGATGGATCTGGCGTTAATGGTGAAGATATTATTCGCGACGATCATTAAATTGTTATTAAATTAAATTACACTCATAAGTTTAATTAATACTTCACCTGTCGATGAGAGAATTTGATATTTTCGAAAATTGAGCAGTAAAATGTAAAATATTGATTAAACTAAGTTTATGTTTTTCACCTAATTTAATACTTACCACACTTAAAAAAATGGCTTACCACAGTTCAAAAAAACAGCCTACATAGTTCAAAAAACAACTAAAGACGCACTTATTTATACAATCATACAAAAGCCTGTGTAATCAAATCTCCGCGAGAATACCTAATTTTTTCTGGCATTCTCAATCATAGTATTAACTGTAAATTATATATTTTGCATTCATACAGTGTATAAGTAAAATATAGTAAATAAATTTTGGCCAGTAAATTGTTTTGTAAAATAATTTTAATGTGTGAAGCGCCCTTGAGGTGAGTTCTCACGAAAACGGCGCAATATAAATTATCCTAATATTATTATTATTTCTAATAATCATCGAGAAGGAAATGAAGAACGCCTTCGCAGAAGAGACCGCTGTGGAAAGCCACAAGAATATCTGAATCCATTATTATATTATCGTAAAAACGGGTACGTCGGGGTACATTTATAACATTGACATGCCTAGAGGTAGCACCCATGACCTAGACGGTTCAGGTACACTCTCTGGGAGCGCAGGTTTCTATGCTACCGACTGGCAGTTATTTTTTTTAAATTTGGTGTTTTTCAAAACAGAGACCGACATTGACAGGCACAATTAAGCAGCAAATATTCAAGGACAGCTGTTTGCTTTCTGCTTGTCTTCCCATAAGTCTAGACAGTATGTTAACGTTTCTAAGATTGATATCTTACCACAATAATCATTGTGGGTACACATTGTAAGGTCGTGGCATTTTTGAAATTGTAAATTTAATAAGCGGATGCTAAATGAAAATAGAAGAGACACTTAGCGGAGTCAATAGCAACTGAATAAATTAATGATAGTTCATGTTGAACGTACGAGCGAGGAGAAGATGATGAAGAAAATATATGAGGCGAGCGTTGAAGGCTGCAGGAACGTAGGAGGTCCGCAAAAGACCTGGAACGATCAGATAAACCAAATATTGGAGGATGGCCCTATTAAATAAAAGTTTCAACAACCGAAGAGCATAGAAACGGCGCGATGGTAAGTTAGTCAGTTAACCTAAGAACAAAAATAAAAATTAATACTAAAAAAAAAAATCAAGCAGCGTTATTTAAGGGGGAAAACCTACCTACGAAGCGTGAAAAAAAGGCAATTTTTTTAAAGAAAACCTATATGTATTATGGTATTGGAATTATTTCTACATGAAAGTAAATACTTTTAAAAATACCGATGTTAAATTATTTTTATAAAAAGATATTCAACATTGGCGGAAAATTCTTGGGTTTGATTATCAAAATTGACACTACAATTTAGTCCTGATGTAGGGCTTGTTGAAAATAAAGATTTTTGAAAAAATGGCGGGCGTTTAAATTTAAAATAGCGTTTTTTGCCGAGATATTTTTGCCACCGATTTTCAAAACATGGTGTCTAGTAAAACGCGTTTGAAAATTGAGCAATGAATAAATCGCGAAATCTTTCAACTTACATAAAATCATCGATTCCATGTCCATAATATAAGTCTTCCACCTTGCTTTGAATTCCCATAGCATCGAGCACTCTTCACAAACATAATATAAACAGGTCTATTATGAAAGGGCCCGACTGGCAGCTACTTCAAAAATAATCGCGTAATCAACAAAGAGATGCCACCATTACCAGCTACAACTTTGTTATTTGAATTTTGAATTTTTGCTTGAAATTTTCACCAGATATTTTTAAGACCTCAAGCTTTAAGACAATGCTAAAATTTAAAAATCGATTTTTTCGATATGTCTAGGTAGGTATTCCCCCTTAAGTGTTTATATTAGGTCCTTACATATGAAATTGGCGTTTTGCCGTACTGGCAAATTTGATCTCAAATATCTTCTCTTTGGTTAGGAATTCCAAATCTAAATTTATACAGCTATTTACTCATGTATTTGTGTTTTGAAAATTATATTTTATTTGTTTTTTCCTCAATTGTTTTTTTCTTTGCGTCACTCAGTTTACAAAATGAAAAACTTGAAATATCGCGTTATTTACGAGTACGAGTTCCACCGTGGCACCAGTGCTGCAGAAACGGCTCGAAGGATTAATGATGTGTATGGCGACGGTGCCGCAAAAGAAAACACAGTGCGTTTTTGGTTCCAACGTTTTCGTTCTGGAAATTTCGACCTGCAGAACAAGCCCCGTGGACGGCCGGAGACCAAAGTTGATAATGAAGAATTGAAGGCTATTGTGGAAGCGGATCCATCGGAAACCACATCCGAGTTAGCTGCAGGCTGCGGTGTTAGTGATAAAACTGTTTTAATCCACTTGAAGCAAATTGGTAAGGTGAAAAAGCTTGAAAGGTGGGTACCTCACGAATTGAGTGAAGCAAATCAACAAACGCGCGTTGACTGCTGCGTTGCATTACTCAACCGGCACAATAATGAAGGGATTTAAATCGAATCATTACCTGTGATGAAAAGTGGATCCTGTACGATAATCGGAAGCGCTAATCGCAATGGCTGAACCCTGCCGAACCAGCCAAACCATGCCCCAAGCGAAAATTGACTCCAAAAAAGTTACTTGTGAGCGTTTGGTGGACTAGTGCTGGTGTCGTTCACTACAGCTTTATTAAATCTGGCCAGACGATTACGGCAGATGTCTATTGTCAGCAACTGCAAACCATGATGGAAAAGCTAGCTGCTAAACAACCGAGGCTGGTTAATCGCTCTAGGCCACTGCTGCTTCATGATAACGCTAGACCACACACTGCACAACAGACGGCTACCAAATTAGAGGAGCTTCAATTGGAATGTCTAAGACATCCACCGTACTCTCCGGACCTTGCCCCAACAGATTACCATTTTTTTCGAAATTTGGATAACTTCTTGCAAAGGAAAAAATTCAACTCCGATGGGGCAGTCCAAACCGCCTTCAAAGATTTTATTGATTCCCGTCCGAATGGTTTTTTTTAGTAAAGGGATCGATGAACTACCTATGAGATGGCAAAAGTGCATAGATAGCAATGGTACAAACTTTGATTAAATAAATATATTATAATAAAAAAAAATCGGCTTTATGTTCCTCCCATACTAAACGTTAATTTCATATGTAAGGACCTAATATATAAACTTTTACACATACTAAATTATAAAATTAACATTTAAGAACGTTCGTTTTAGCAAAATGGTCTGCCAACCTGGGCGGCTAAAAAATTAAGGAATAGAAAACGGTAATGAATTCAGCGAAGTACGTACGGGGTTTGACAGAAAGACAACAACGCATACATTAACATTAAACACGTGTGCGAAGTCAAGTCGGCCGTGTGGTGGCAGAGGAAGCACGATCGATACAAAACAGGAAATAAAAAAGCAAATGTCCTCCAAAGGTCAGCCACATGTCACTCGTAAAAAACGTTAAATAAGTATTTCGTTCGCTAGGGGTTTGCAAACTTTTGTGAGAATGTACCTTTTGCACAAAAACTCACTTCTCCATAACAATTGTTTCACATCTGTCGTCCATCCTGTACATATTATAATATTTTTTTGTTTGCCTATTCATCGTTCATCAGGTACCAACCAGCTACCGAATGGTTAATTTAAATTTTTTTATTTCTTAATTTCAAAAAAAAACTTTGTATAATCCACATTGATTGTTTTTAACATGTAATGGTTTCAATACCACATTAATGAAGCTAGACGAACAATAACTGTTCCATAAATTAAATACATAAATAATATAAATGTTGGGTAGGGAATAGAGACGTCCCTCAACTGTAAATCTAATAATATAATTGATAACCGATTGAAATTGACGATTGAATGAATAATCCAATATTTAATGTACATATATTTCCCAATATTTCCCGGTCAAATTCCACCAAAATCTCCGCCTTAAATGAGGCTACAGCCCCGCCCACAACAAAATTTTGATTATTTTAGTTACTTGGTTAGTTTTTTACTAACATAGAAGTATACGTTAAAAACTAACGCCTTTTTCTACAGGAGGAGGCAGGAGAATAGCTTGTCGGTGTAGTGGTTATAACTCTCGCTTAGTGATCCACTTGTCGGTGGTTCGAGCCCCATTCCAGGATACCAGAATGTTAAAGTTTCATAACAAAATCAATAATTTGAAAACAGTAAGAATGTTGATGTGAAATGTTTCTCATGTTCGTATCTCTATTTAAAAAAATATATAAAATGCCAATTTTCTATCCCGGTACACCACTTTTGCTTTGACCTCATTCACACATCCTCTCATGTACGCTATTTGTTGAATCGTTTATCTGATGCAGCCAGGTCTTTCGCGAACGCCATTTGTTCCTGCTGCATTCAACACTTCTCTCATATATTTTGTTTTCCAACCTCCCCTCGCTATACATTTCAATCAACAAACAATGTGGTTTATACTACAGAAAGTTTGTTAGTTTTTGAAAATTAATAACTATTTGCAAGTACAACGTTAATGCTTATGAACCTCTAGAATACTTTATTATTTCATTTTTACCACATTCAGTCTAATTAAGTTCTATTTTGCTAATGCCGGAACTTCATATAAATAAAAATTCCTTAAGTATAAATTTGGATTTGGTCTACGACAAATTTAATTTGATAGTATATTTTAAATAAACGAACGCGCACCGCACGTCGGCAACCCCTGCCGTACGCCGTCCTGACGTGGCCTATACGGAGCGGCTGACAAAACGGAGGGAAAAACGCGCGTTCTCACAGGGCCACAATACGCCTGGCGCTGGCCTTGACTCTCGTCGACGGAAGTTTCGCCGATGAGAACGCGGCCCGCGATGCACGCTGCGTCCTGCAACTTACTAGGAAAGAAGATGCTCCAAGCGCAAGCATCCCGCGTCAGATGTGAAACGTTTGGCGATACTTCTAATGCGCGCACAAAAAAAATTACCGCTCATTATTTATACATTCTTATCTGAACGCCTTGACGAGTGAATAAGTTAGCACGATAGATGATGCGATACAAATATAAAAAAAATGATTTTATTGGAGAAAGTTAAAAATAAGCCACTTGCATTCTAGCATACTTGTATAGATTGCGCATGCGTATTTCACCCTGCCAAGTAAGACATTAAAGTCGTTGAGTTATAACTTTTTAACATTAAATTTTAACAAACAAATTTAGTGAAATTTGATTAACATCAAAAACTATATTGTATTCACATAATTAATAAAAATGTACTTTGTTTTCACCACTAATGTATGGAAAATATCAACGTGTTTCAGGAACAATGGTCCCTTTGTCAGGATATAAATTAATAATCTAAAAGACTAGACAGACAAAATATTAAAAAATAATACATGGGAAATGAGCAATAATGAAGTATTAACATGAAAACAAATTTAAAAGATAACTATTTGTAAAGTGGACCTGGTTATTTATAATATTCAATTTAATATTTACACTTTTTCTTATTTCCAAAATTTCTAATTTATAAACTGTAATTCTGATCATTTGTAAACCCTTATTAATATCCAAAATATCCTTAATAGCCAAAAGCTGATTTAAAAATTCGGAATAATTATTGCTACTATCTTTAGTGTTTTTTAACCCTAACATCAAAATTTCTACACGTTTTTCAATGAGATATTTTGTATTTCTTTCGTGTTGGTAATAAGACTGTATTATTGGTATATGTGTATGTGTTGCGGATATATTTTTAATACGCGAGGTTGACAAATAAATAAATAGATTTGATTATGTACCTGTTTATTGTATTTTAAAGATGGTACCAAATACATAATTATGTGTTATTTCTGATGAAGGAATCTCACTCGATTGATTCACCGACACAATGGCCAGAACAGCCGGTCCATCACCGTCCATAAACGTCGAACTAGAACAACTCAAAAGAATATCCTATTCCGCGTGTGTGCGCTTGTGTGCTCGCTATCATTACATATGTGTACAGACACACAGAGAGCGAATAGATCTGGCAATAAGGCGGACTGCATGCGAGCCATGTGTTCGAATGGGTTTTTTCCGTGTACCATTACCACTCCCGGGTCGTGTGAAGGGATGTTCCGCCCCGGCCGAGCAGTGACGGCCCTAGATAAAGTGCTGCCGGGGTGGGGTTACCTCGAGGCATCAAAAATATATACATTCAAATTTCAACATTTTTTTTATCTATCGCGCATACATATTTGTTTACGGCATACGCAAGTTAATACTTTTCTTCAACAAATTACAAGTTATACGAATTATAGTCCTTGCATATTATGTTCCCTTCAATGTTCCCACTGCACGCGCCTGGTACATAGTATGTACTACTTACAACTCTCGCCTCATCCACCTTCATCTTTGCAAGCAAGCTCGTCGGTTGTTGAGGCTTCTGACGGGAACATCTTCCAGTATGTGGTTAATCTGGTCATGCCACGCCTTCCGCGGTCGCCCTCTCTTTCTGGCACCATAAATATCAAAGTATGTACTACTTACTATTTAATATATTTAAAATGATACTCCTCTCCTACTCACGAGTTGTCACTCATGTAGAAGGGAAATACCATTGCAAAAAAAATGCATCTCTCTGGCTTTGACCGAGTTGACTTTAGTACGCAACGAAATGCAGGCGCATCATGCGACGGAAGTTTTCACACCATAAAGATAGCCATCAAAGACAGTAAAGTATCAGAGACCGCATGCATATTCGATGCTATGTTCCAACGCAAGGTATACGTGGTTTATTTGTGTATGCCAACTTCTAACGCGCGTACATAAGTATGTTATGCGAGAAGGCAAGTCTAATATTTATTCAAGTCTTATTTGTGGGGTGTGGAAGCATAGGCAGCAATATCCAAAAAATTAATAAATGTTTTTAATGTAGCCACCGAGGATTACTAATATAATATGATTTATTGAATTCTAGATTTTATGTCGGTCCCCTTCCAAATTATATTTTCTCTAAAATCCCGAATTCAGTAAATTATAAATTCGTAACCCTCGATGACTGCATTTTTTTTGGATATTGCTGCCTTTGCTTTTATACCCCACATTTAGTATTTGCCACCCTTGAGTATCTGCCCAGCGTCCCTGCAGCCGCGCGGTGGTGTCCGTGTGTGTGACGCGGCGCATTTAGGGTTTGTGTCGCGACACTTATTGTACAATGAAAGAGGCATGGCCGCTGCCGAGAGCCAACAGAGACTGGACCATTATTACCCCGAAGCCCGCAAACTGTCACCGCACACCACCGCCGCTTTACGGCGGGTCCGCGTCACCCTTATTGCGAGCTTTATGAGGAAAAATTATCTCGACTAAGTTTTCCTCTCAGCTCCGGGCGTAAAACGAGATTCACCTCTCCAAGGATTATGACTTTATTAGTTTCTTACATCTTCGACGACATTAAAAACCGGATTGCGCAACGTGGAACCATTCTTAATTGAAATTCCCCGAGCAGAAAATAGCATTCATTAATGGCGTTATTAAGCACCTACCCATCAATTATTACTTTATTTCCAGAGAGATTCCAGAGCGGATCAAAGCGTAATCTAATTTTAGATTAATTAATAAAACAATTATGTTATTCGAAAAACATACAGGGTATTGCTCCCACACTTGACACATATCCATAGCATCACACACATATACGTTGCGACAGCGATATCAGCTTTGACGATGGATTCTGAACGAACGTGAGATTAGAAACTTCGACTAGAGAGGTCGTATACACACGGCAGAGTAGAACAAGAGGAACCTTTGGTGTCAATAGACAGTTTACCACGGATAAAAAAACAAAGACGAAGACTAAAGACGCGCCTATTTTGACTATCATACTTATAGAATGAAACTTAAAAAAACTGTAGAATAGAAAAACTAGAAACTTAAACTTATAGAATAAAATCGTTACAATAGTAAGTACCCTCTGTCTCCACTCCACGCATGCACTCCGCGAAAACACCAAATTTTTTCTGGCCCTCTCTAATTTTAGACGCCAATTTTTATTTTTATTTTTTTGCGTGTCATCCAATGTACAAATAATATACTAAATAAGTTTTTTAGCCAGTCAATGTTTGTCGCATGATGTTTACGTCATCGCAATATAAATAAATAAATAAAGATTCAGTGCGCGAAATTTAATTACTTACAAATTGATCGCAAAAAAATATAATAATGAATAGGTACCACAGGAAAAGATTTCTAAGATTGTGACGCAATTTAAATTGAGTACTTCTCAACACCAGATTTATAAATAAAATATTCGGAAGAGAATCACGGCCTTCACACTGTATAGTCGAGGAGAGTGGGTACATAGAAATGCTTGTGTCAAGGAAAGTTTAAAACACATTTGGAATGTTAAAAACGCACCTAGAATAAAAGTAATCGTGCAGGATGGCAACTGGCAACAGATAATTCAACGGAATTAAAGCACGAACACGGTCGGCGCGAAGTGAAGTGAAGCGACCGAAGTCACAATACAACAATTACACCACGGAGTGTTGGATCAGCAGACCGTTGCAGACGTGAAACACAACTCGGGCGCTGGTTAATTTACCGCGCAGAGCTGGTCTGCCGGTGGCCGGTAGCTGGCAACGGAGCCTCCGCAGGAAGCCGGCCGCCCCGCGCCCGCCCTGCCCAGGAAGGAGGATCCACAATCAGCAAAGCGTTCACAATAGGAGTTTGAAACCTTTTGTTGTAAATGTACGTAAAAATGCTTTTTACCATAACATTAATCTGATCCAGATGCATAACTATAACCACATAAATTAGAAATATTAGTAAACGAAAATATTGACAGTGGTGGATTCGTAGATGCAAGTCGCAATTTCGAAGAAGGGCCGTGAAAATGGAGAAAGGAAAACATGGAGTTGGCATAATCGAGCCTGGGTATATTTTAATGTGTGACGTGAGTATTTGTATGCCATTGTAATACTGTTTCATTTGCATATACACTAACGCTGAACTTATCCAAGACACCATTACTTAATCGCAGTTATATAACGGCTTCAATAGGTTTCTTTTCTTTACGGAGAATCAATCACTGTTATAATTTTCTATTTGTTTGAAACACAGTAGCCGAATACGCTGTTATAATATTTAGCATATTCCGTATCAGTATTTCATAAATGAAAAATACACAAACCATTTAAAGCGGATAATCATAAATGACTTATTATCAACGTACTCATTGGCTAATAATGTGGTCGAAGGTGCAAGCCACGCTCCGGGAGACCACTTTCAATTCTCGGTCTGAACCAACCGCTCAGTTGGATTTGAATGTTTGCTGTCCACGCACAACCAATGCATAAAATATCATTAAATATGTATCACACATGATTTAAGTATAAGTGTTATTACTTATTGTTAATATTCATTTTCATAGTATGAATCCTGTGGATATTAATAAAATGTTCACAAAGTACTTCTACTGATGGTACGCGCACCACAGTTGTCTAGCTCCTGTTCCACGGGGAACAGTACGGAAAAAAGTGTGTCGGAGACAATCACGGGATGTGACTGGTTAGAAATTGATATAAAATCGATTGGAACATTGGTATCGATCGATTAAATGTGACACAAGAAAATGTGGAAAATTTAAACATACAAAACTATGCATTTGCCAGCGTTTGTGGCGGCCACTGTTGAGTAGAGAATTTTGTATTGTAATAATTGTATTTTAATCATTTTAAATATCATATTATGGCGCCTCTGTACCTTCAAAAGCTCTGCATCCTTAAATGGAAAACTCTGAGGTCAGCCACTACTCCAGCTGCAGGGAGGGTTATAGAATCAATCATTGCCAAAAGACTATGTTTAATGAACGGGAATTTGCGGTGGCAGTCCCAAAGCCCCTGTAATACGGAACAGCACAATAGAAACAATTTTTAAAAAACACTCAAAACGCACCATTTTGAGAAATGATTTGCATAAGTTCGCAAGGTCAAATTTTAAATACTAGTGTAGGATTAAACATTTTTGTGTACAGCGCCCTTGAAGTGAAATTTTTACGAAAATTATTGCCAGATAAGTATGTGATATCCCATTTTTTCTCAAAATATGTGTTTACGTGTAACTCGTGCTTCAATGAACTGATGCGCCTGAGTCATACGCCCCTATCTTGGGGTGGGTTTTAAATTGCAAAACCCACTAATTAATTTCTCATTACAACGCATCACCGCGGAGGTAGGCCTCGTCCATAGTCCCTTGCAAGGTGATCGATGGTTGAGGCTGTAAACAGGACCATCTTCCAATAGATGTTATACCTGCATAGATGATCAGAAAATCGTCAAAGGAACGTCGCTGTTAAACTGTCATAAAATTGTCATTTTTATGGACCGGAGTCGGAGAATTATCTGAGACGTATGGTTTCTTTTTTTCCTTTTTACTCCCTTTATATTAACTCGTGGCGTCTGCTTGCTTGCTTGCCGGCTTGCCATCGAAAAAACTTTGGATCGATTTTTGACCCTTTTCCCGTGATCCAATCGAGCTGAAACTTTGCAACTCGTGGCGACGATCAAGAAGATCTATCAAATTTTCGTTAAAAAATTAATAATTATAGTATAATTTCGGATTTTTAGAAATTTTAATGGTGTTTTCAAATTGGAATCATTACAAAAGTTTGATTACTAGCAACAGCGATCCGATAACGTCGCGGAATATTTTCTAAATTTGAATTAGTCCGTCGGTATACATAATAGATACTTCACTACGAATGTCGAAAATCTAAATTGACTGACAAATGTTTTTAGAATTCAATCTTCAAAGCATGAAGTGTCTTATCAAAGCTCAAAACATCTGACATTTTAGTAATATATTAAATAACTGTAAGTTTAGTGTTACGTTATATGTTTTAATTCGTCTTTAATTGTTGTTATATTTTACAAAGAAAGGGAGTATAATAAAAACTTGGTTTTTATGGGTTACTTTTTTTATACCAATTAGATTCGCGCCACATATCTTAACCTACAATTACACCCGTTTTAAAACAATATTGTCCATGTCCGAAGAAAATATAGGCCGAGAGTTTGATCTCAGAACTGAACAGAAACACGATGAACTTTGGCATGGCAATACAGTACTTGTAATATAAAGCGGAGGGTTGAGGCACGGGGAACACGGGGGACCGAAGCCGGGGGGACACATGCGGACGCACGCACATGCGCGTGCGTGTTGGGGCAGGCCGGGGGAAGTGGACCCGCTGAAACATGACGCCGAGCACACTACCACGCACGCACGAGGCGAGGGTGTTGCGCGGGAAACAGGAGACGTGCGAGGGAAACGTTCCGCTGCACACTAATGTCATAAGGCGATTAAAATATATGCAACGCAATAATAGTCCCTCATACACACTACTGCAGTATACTATTTCTGGCTAATAAAAATGGAGTAAAAAAGTTAAAAATGCAATGAAAATAAAGCAACGCTAGAAAGGATACAAATAATGACATTCAGACAGGTTATATTTAAATAAATTAAAAATTAAAAATAAATCCGTTTATATTTTAAAAAAATTAATGGACACAACACTTTTAAATTCGCAACAAAAATAAAGAAAGAACTTGAAATAAGACTACATTTTAGAATGAAAACTCGATCGCAAAATTCGTGGGAAATTCGCAAATCAAGATAAGTGCCACAGGATTTTCGACCTGTACGAGCTGGCTTAAGTGATCAAAAATATAGAGGTACCATTACCAGCGGCGAAATCTACGTATCCTTTGTCATAGAAAGGACCATAGATGTCTCTAGCGTAGTCCATTAAAAAATTTGAAAGAACAAGATTTAGAACACAACAGTAGAATTGGTGAACGTTGCATTGCAAAAGTGATCACTTAAGCCGGCTCATATAGGTCACAAGTCCTGTGGTCACCATATAAAGTCCTCGATACACGTTTCCCGTATAAATAACTTCGTCCATTGTCTAAGTCTTCGGGTTGCCTACTATGGAAATCATGTCGTATTTAAATATTAAATAAAATATTATTTTTAAGTTAAGATTGTCAAAATTGTAAATTTCACGCCTATCTTTAATAAGCTTAAAATAAAATCTCACTCGGCAAAACACGCATAAATAAACTGGTCTCCCCCTTAATCTTTCACACATATATACCTAGACATGCCTGTCTGTTCAATGAGATCTCCACGTCTATTTATTACAGAGCAAGTTTTAAAATATTTCTATTTAAGCTATTTCTCTCTTCTACCTAGGATGATTAACGACGTACAACGAGATTTCATCCAGTAACGCTGATCTCGGTATACTCTATATGACTTGGCTCAATTTATTAGGTAATAATAATAGTAAAACATGCTTACCATAAACCAAATTCGCAATCTTCGGTTACGTCGACTGTTATTACGTAACATACTTCGTTATTATGTATGTATCTTGTATGACTTGTTAATTTATAATATAACTTTTCATTTTATTTCGTAGCGTTTCCTAATTTTTCAACCATAAAAAACTATCTATAATGGTATTTCCCTGTAATGTTTTTACATTACTTCAAAGTCATACTCGGACTATACATCACGGTCATTCGTGTCCTGTTGAGAATCAATATATTATAAAATAATGACGACCGGTTTCAGAATAACCGATCCTTCACTGGGATACAATAAAAATTATAAACTTGTGTATATTATCTTACCTAGAGACACATTTACATTATACTTCTTATTCCATTTCAAAAATGAATTAATCCTGTTCCGCTGTCATCTTATGTGCTATGACAATAAAGGGGAGGGGGGGGGGAGATAAATCGCCTGTACATGCGAGAGTGTACATAAAAATATTAATTTAAAACAGGAAGACAGAGTCTATGAAGAATAATAAAAACACTTAACTATGCAATCAATATTTAAAACAATCAAACAGCACTTGATCGAAAGTATTTGACCGCCGAATGCGTCATCCGTGTGAGCGCGGGCAATCGCGTAATCCCTTTGGACGCGGTGGCTTCGATTGAACTGCACCGAGCCCCCCACCACCCCCGCGCTCGGCGGCCGCGACCCGCGCAACACGGGTCAGGTTGCGCACACTCACGCACACACGCGGCTATTGCGTAATGTACACAGACACACACACACGCCTACGTGAATATTCATGCACGCATTCATTCGCGAGAACAAAGGGGACAGAGTAAGTACCGAGTGCCCGGTACACAATCGCACTGGGAACGAATATCATTCCCACGCGAGAAATGGGATACCTGGCGGTTGTGATCCAGTCCCCGGAGCGCTACCTCCCAATGGTGGTATGTTTTTCGTCTCTTATTAGATTTTCGTCATATGAAAACACTGTAGCATTGAGGAACATGCGCTGATCAATTGGTACTTTTTATTGCAGAGACCTAAGAAAATTATTGACGTATTCGCCGTCCCGATCAATGAATCAATTTTCAGGATCGTCCTCCAATATTTGGTTTATTATGATCACGCCATGTCTTTAGAGGAAGCCTCAATTCCTGTTGCCTTCAACACCCGTCTCATATACCTACTTTCTTTCCCATCTTTCCTCCGCTCGTGTGTTGCACGTAAGCCTTTCTTTATTCTCCAAAGAATTCTACATTCGCTCCTAGTTTGTTCGTTCTTAACTCTATCGTACACCGATTTTCCACTGATGCATCTTAACGACCAGGTTCCCATGGCATTCCTAATAACAAAAATTAAACTTAGTTTATGTATTTGTAAAGTGTGTTTTATAGAAGAGTGAAAGGCCGTGAAAGATTTCGAGAGAAGAATGACCGCTGGGAACAAGGTGATCGGCACTTTGAATGCAATCATTTCTAATAGAAATATATCAATCCAGGTAAGATTACCAGTGTACAATAGAATTCTGGTACCAACAATGATGTATGGAAGTGAAGCATGAAGCTAACAGAAGGGGAACGAAAGTAGAGTGTATGACACTGAAATGGAACTTAGGCATACGTGTGGAGAAAATAATGAATAACTTAGGAAAGAATGTAAAAAAGATCTTAGCATAGTAACTGGAATTAAAAATGGGTCGTTCAGGTGTTTAGGGCATGTTGAGCAAACGAATGAGAAAAAACTCGTAAGAAAGGTATATGACGCGAGTCCTGATGGCGCAGATGATGATAGGAAAGAGAGGGCGACCGTGGAAGACATGGCGTGACTAGATTAAACAGATACCTACTGGAAGAAGGTCCTGTTAGGAGCCTCAAAAATCATCAAAACGACGAGTGGAAAATTAGTTACTGTAATGTGCAAGATGTATACACGATGACCGGCCTTTTGGATATTGAATCAATTTGTGAAGCAAAACAACTTCTTTCTACCAACACCTCTGCATGAAAAGTTGCAAGAGATCGTATTTCTCATTGCGAAGTTCAGTTTTCATTCGTTTGCTTGTTGTTATCAGTTTTCAAGCTTATTCTCGGTGTCTTATTACCTCCTCATTGGTAATATTGTTGACTCCGGAGATTAAATGCTTTCAGCCTTTTATAGTGGCTTTTTGCAACATCCAGATGTATAACACAACATTTTATTGCCCTACAACGGATGTGCGGTCTTATCTCTCGGTTGCTGAAGAGATTCTTTATTTTCACAAAAGTGCTTCTTGCCATCTCCTTTCTTTTTTAATTTTAAATTCAAAACTGGTTTCCAGTCCTCCTCTAACCAGCAGCCGAGGTACTTAAAATGTTGTTCCCTCGATGACATGAATTTAATGTTATGTAAATAATTAGTTACCTCCCAAGAAGGTACCAGGAATGCAGGCACGACCCCAGGTGCTCGTATACAATTTTGTATCCATAATGGTGTCATTTGATTCCACAGCGCCAGGAAGGTGCCCGTATTAAGAAGTAGCTTAATGTCAGAGTAAAGACAGCGTCTAATTAGTACCGCGGTGCAAGCCGGTTAGCGCGTCGCCTTGACACGAAAACTAACACGGTGTTAATTAATGTTTCTTGAATAAATGTATTTGTCTTTATTTGAACATTTGCAACCGATTGCACAAAATAAACAAAGACAAGGTAAAAACGGATTCATGTACCAATTCATTACAGCTACTAGTAGAATAAAAATGTTATGTATTCATTTATTTTAAAGGGTATTCGTGTAAATGACTAATCGCGCTAACAATTTGAGTTTATAGAATATGTATATAGAATATTTGAGGTTCAAATGCCTGCATCGGTCCGACAATATCTAGAAGACTGAATAATGATGATGACATGTCGTCAATAGATGTCGAATATGATTTTGATATTTTTTGAAAACCATGAATAAATGTGACTGAATAAGAGAATGAATAAAGAAGAAAAATAATGAATAGAGAATGAAAAAAGAGAAAGAGAAATTATCAACTCTCTTAAAATTACTCATCACATGCGCTAACTACAATGTGACTTTCCACTGTAGCCTACGAATTCTCTAAAAACTACAGTAGGTACGAACAGTGCATAGACAATGGAATATGAATTATGCAGACAGAAATTAAGTGTCATATGAATGTCGCATAAATCGTATTAAGAATACTGCAGAATTAACAAAATTGTATTTCGATCGCCAAGTTCCCTTGATCCCTGTAAAAACCAGGAAAAGTTTACTCAAATGTAGGTTTGCTTTGATGCAAATCTACACAAATAGGGATTCTAAAAATGAGGCTGATTAACTTTATTTATTTAGGAACCCAACAAACAAAACATTAAACTAAGTGGGCTAATAGATCAAGTGAGAATTAATTAGTATTTTTCATTTTTTACTTTACAAACCACAACTTAATGTGTTCTTTTCAGGACGTATTTATTTAACGTAGTTCTGTAGAAAGGAGACAAACTATACAAAAGCGAAATTGGACACAAAGAGGCCGAATTTAATTAATATCACTGTTTCGTCGCAGGAGTGAATATACAAGCTCTCAAAACGACCCATTTTCCCAGCTCTGGAGGGCACTGAGGCACGCCCATAGCTGGCGAGCACTTATTTATTAATAGACATTTAAAATAATTTGCAGACAGACTAAAATAGGTGTCGTACATCATTCCGACACATATCAATTTTTCGCATTTTATGGAGTGAATTCATAAGGTTAGATAAATTGATGCTTTTCTTATAAGTTTTACCTGGGAATAGAGCCGTACTATGATTACAACTTAAGAGAGTCAACTGTCTAAAATTATTCAATGTACAGAATTTGGATAGTTAAACCTTAAGCGCATCGATCCTAAATTTTAATTTATTATTAATTTGAAGACATAATTGAAGAATTACGGTAGAATACTTTCCATCTAGTAAGGTAAAATACTTTCCATCTAAGAAAGACAATCGAATTAGTATGCGTAAGCCGCGCGTACGAGGCACATTGTTTCGTTGTGTCGTAAATTAAATTTTCGATCTTTCTTAAATGGAAAGACCTACCTGTAATCGATTTTTTCTTTTTTGCAAGCATCAATTTTTGTATCGCATTTTTCGGAATTATGGTTTTTACCGGTTTTACGGAATAAATATATACAAGAATTTAAATTAATTAAGAAGGAAACATTTAAATTAATTAAGAAGTAAACATGCACCCAAGTTGTACGGTTATTGACTTAAGTTTTCTTGTAATAAAAGAGCTTATTTCGTCTAAATTATTCGTGGACTTAATTGCACGATTGCACAAATTATTCTCGGTACACACTTGACCGCAAATACTAAATCCACACATTGATACTCACGAAAGAAAAACAACAAAGCCGGCGAGAAATGAAATGTGTATTTACGACGATACCGAGATGCAAATGTGTTTATCTGTGCCAATTTCAAAGCAAGCAATCATAAATATTAATGCAAAAGTGAAAAAAAAAAAGTAAAACTGCGAGATGCGGTTTTATTGGAGAGAAGTTCCGCGATTAAACACACGCGGTATCGTTCTGGGGCAGTCGGAAACTCGATCGGTGACTGACTCCGCGTGCGGGCTGTCGCACAGATTTATTTGCACACAAATAAAACGTAATTTAATACTGAGTGTACAAATTATTTGTTTATTATTATATTATACACAATTTGTTTATTATTATATTATACACAAATTATACACAAATCTCGACTAGGTCACTCGGAAGTTGGATAATCGCTGGACGGATGGCCGCCCTTATCTGAGGAAATTATCTAATTCTGGCAGGGAATAACAATAGGAAGAGAAAAGTAGGAGACATATCCAGCCATAAATTCGGCTAAAAATCATCCAATATAATAAACCCCTTTCTCTCCAAAATTGCTTTAAATATTGCAAATTTAATAAAGAAAAAAGTTGTAATACAAAGAATTTTCTTGCCTATTAATTTTATTTAAAATTCAAAAAAGATGATACCTTCGAAAAAATAGTAAATAATAAAATGTTGAGGCGTCTATGGGTATTAATTAATTCAAAAGAAAATATTTGAATATTCCTTGATATAACGTTTTTTACCAAAGAAAACATGGGCATGAATATCGAACGCTTGTTGTAGATTAATCCTTAAATGAGTATAGGAAATTAAGTTCACTAAGGATATTTGGAATGAAGTAAGCATAAGCAACAAACTGGTACAGTGTATCTTTATTTCTTAGTATTTTAGCACAACATCATTGCTCGGCGATGAGCCATACTAAAACACAGCTGGCAGGTCTCTACTCCTAATAAATTGTGAAAGCTATAATTAATTGCTGTTCGTATACAGTACAAGAGCTGAATTTAGATACATTTGAAGTATTTTTTTTTAGATTTATTTATGGGAAACCAACAGTACGTATAAGATCAGATTACACATGAATATTAAATAGTATAGAGACCATCATACAAGTTTCAATAGAATTAATATGTTATGTATTAACATATAGTAACAATAACTTAAGTTAGTAAAAGGGGAATCAGGAATGGCTAGGAAAGGATAGATCTATCTACTTAGTTAAAATGGGAAGAGATAAGAAGAAAAAAAAGTGCAAAAGATATATAACATAAAGATATCTGATCAATACATCTGCATATATACATACGAGGACAAAAGAAAAAAGATGAATTAAAGAATCATACAAGATAAAAATAACATATAAGAAGTTTGGACAAAAGAAAAAAGATGAATTAAAGAATGATACAAGATAAAAATAACATATAAGAAGTTTAGAAAAAGGAAAAAAGATGAATTAAAAAAGAGAAAAAAAAGGTTTATGACTGAGGTGAATATCCAAGAGTTTTAAATTCATAGACTGATGAATTGAAGAGATCCAAGTCGCTGAATACATATTTGAGCGTTCCTGTAACGTACATATTTGAACATTCCTGTAAGTCAAAAATAAATGTTTAATTGGATATATTGAAAAATCAATGTCTTCCTGTCTGTCTGATCACACCAAAATTTTGCAAGGTTACTCTTTAAGATTCACTGCAAAACACAGTTGCAGCCAATATTAATATGTATCGTATTTAAAGCCATATAAATTTTGTTTAGTAGCACTCTAGGATCCTGAGGAAAATGTAAGTCACCACAAGCCACTATACTCCTGAATAACATTTAGCGTGCATACGTGCATTGTTTTTATTTAAAGCCTGCGCAAAATAAAGGCGCCTCGCCATTTAAAATTATATCTAAGTCTAGGCAATCTCGGGCAACGCCGGATAGGAACCGTTGGTGCATTTTAAAAATATGCACACTGCAATCTCTACATCGATGATTTATTTCCTACCATTATTTTCTTCTCTTAAAATCGAATAAAATTGGACCAATCCGACAGCGAAAGCACACACGGAGAATTAAATACACACACGCGCACACCGCACTAAAAAGGCTAAAATAACAAACACAAATGCATTTAACATCTTTCAATCACGCTAAGATAAATATAAACATAACGAAGAATAAATTAAATTTGGCACGAGCGATCATCGACCAGGCGACCTCCGCCATTCGGCCCGCCAGTCGAGCGGGGCGCGCACATGCAGCGGATCGTTCCCGAAACGGACGGGACGCTAAAATAAATATTATTAAATGCACCAGAGGTAGATAAACTAGAGGTCGAGACATTACCACAGACTAATCGTAGTGGAAGAAGTACACCGCGTTAAGACTTAACAGTTATATCAAATGCAGTTAAATTACAACAATATTAGGTCACGGTAAGTGCGCGGGTTTTCAAAAATTTTTGAAACTTTGAAACGTTGCAAAGATTCAGATACCTTGGATCCCTTGTAGAAAAGACGCGTGATGAGCGCTGATCGATATCATTTTGGCCTCCAAAATCAAATCAAATTCCGACTGTTGTCAATACATACCAAAATCTTCAACATATCTTAAGGCCGGTTTTAGAAAATGGATTTTGGATTAATTGCTAAAATAATCAGCTCTGTAATACGTTTAATGAGCTAAGAAGCATCGTATAAGTAACAGGAAGATTTCAGTGGATGGGCCATATGGAGAGGATAACCGAACATCAAATACCAAATCAACGCAGGGACATGGAAAGACCTGAGTTAAGATAGAATCACGGGAAAGGTGACAAAGATATTTTTCCCATCTTTTCTGGACGCTCAGAAGTTCAGAGCTTCGGTAACCCCGACCTTTGAACTAACACAGCTGCTAACAGGACATGGCCTATTCAAAAGTTACCTTCGCCGTCTCAAAATAATTGATGATGACACATACCCTTGCGGCGGAACTACCACCCAAGACGTTTACCACCTGTTGATGTTTTGTCACATTTTCAGCACACAAAGACACAAGCTGCAGGCAGCGTGTAGACAGAAGGACGTCAACTGGAACGTCGTAAGGACTTATCACGAGAGGTAAGTATCTTCCTTATAGAATGTAGTCACGATTTGAAAATAATAAATAACGAATAAAACAAAAGCCTAACGTAATGAGAACATATAGGAAGGTCCCCACAGGTCCGACTCATTCTGAGAGAGGTTTCCCGTGGTTACCTCTCCACAATGGCAAATGCGAAGGAGTTTCAAGTTCCACGAACAAATCCCTCCCGTTCCAACACAGCTGGTAGTAGCTGGAGTAGAATACCTATTGAGCTACTTTACAAACTTTGTACATAGCAAGCAAGGTACATTCCAAAAATAATTTCAACTCGGATCTAAAAAAAATTTATCAAAGACGTATTGATTATCAATAGTTATCATGATAATGATGATTCTATAAACATTACCAAACTGGCAAATGAGTATTATTTACGAAATAACTATCTCAACTCTATACCAAGAAATCAGGTTAAGTCCAGTTCACGATTTATTTAGGTCTATGCAATTATTTCAAGAACGGTGCGCCTATTTTACGATCAGTGGTTTTAATACCCTTCCCTTAGATACTTCAAGTGGATATCTAAAAGATTATATTCTGATTTCTAAGACCCTGCAAAATCATAAAAATGAGAAATATTTGAAATGCGTTAAAGACGTTAATTAATCCTGAGGACATTGGTTATTTTGGAAACCAGATGGGAGACATATGGTGAAACGATTCTCCGAAAAGTCGAACAAAATAAATTAAAAATGATATTTTGCCCGAGCAGAAATAAATGTGCAATAACTTTTCGGGTTTTGCACATGGTACAAGTTTGGGACATCCGTTTGGTTTTACAAATAAAATGACCGGAATTTTAAATAATGTTCAGTTACCATAAACAAGAGATCGCGACAGCGAAAAATTCGTTGTAAAAATTGTACTCAAATATTAATAAGGTGCTTTAAATGAATAAGAGTTGTGTAGTTGAATAGTATATGAATAGGAAGAAGAAGTTGTGTAGTAACAGTAATGAATAAGAGTTGAACGGTAATTTTAACATTAATTTAATAAGAAATTAATCAATAAAAAGCTTTTTCATTGATTTATTTCTTCACCGAAATATTCTATTTTTTATGTAATCAATATTATATATAATATATATATATATATATTATATATATGTTTTGCTTGAGGTTTTCCGCGAGCGTTATTGTATGTAACAACAGGAACTTCTGGACTTCCTCGCGTTTTCTGTAAATGGTCTCCGTGAGAAGACCAGAGCCTTGACAATGGCACGTGATACGTTTCGACACGGTATCACGTGCCATTGTCAAGGCTAAAACGGCCTCAAAAGCTACGGACTAGCCGTACTTGTTCGCGGGTGACATGAAAGTCTCCCACCAATAAGGCCTTAAATATTATTATTAAATACACCAATCCACTGTATGTCACGCGTAGAACAATTGTAAAATTTAACAGATTTAAAATGTACGAATTAGGTGGACATGTAACATTGTTTTGTTTTGAAAGTCCACAAATTTCGTAGAAACTCCCTCGAGAATGTCAAACATCTACCCTTGCACAGGTCTCCACGAGTATAAATAAACCTAACAGTATTTTGTCAATAAATGCTTCGTTTACACAAAAAAAATAAGGACGCAGAAAAAATTGCCAACACTCCGACGAAAAATCAGTATGAAATGAAACGAATTACAAAGCATTTCTTCAGAGAGGACGACGCTCTGCGCGACTCGGCGAAAACATAAAAAGCGGCCAATAGCGCTTATTTCTATCGCCCTAAATCATCCGCGACGCACTTGCGCGGTGGATTGCATCCCGCGAGCGCGAGGTGAAAAAATGCGAATCGACGCCGAGCGGCTAAGTTTGTCATCCCTGGCTTGGGCAGTGGCCGCCCCGGGTCGAGGCCGCCGCGGCCCGGAATAGCGCGCCTGCAGCGGCCGTCCTTGGCGGGTGCACTGCGCCCGGCGTGACGTCACGCGGCGCCTTTCTCGGCCGGCGGCGCGACGCCTCTCGCTTTCCGCTGCGCAATACGCGGCCGCGGCGCGGGCGGTGGCCGAATGGCGCGCTTCGATATCGCCGCGCACGCATTATGATTAAATTACTTTAATGTGTTGTCATAATGTGTGGGAAAATGTAAATAAGATTTTATTAATGTACACCGAAAAGTATTATTATATATCCAAGTGTCACTCTATACCAATTTATTTAGATCGACTGACGTTTTACATATATAAAAGAAAAAATAACTGTAATGTGTTAAGAAAATTTTCGACAATACTGATAAGAATATATATTTTTTAATAAATTCTTTAACATTTAAATTATTTTATTTAATCACATTTTTGTTAATATTGATATATTTAACCTTTTTTAATTATTAGGATGAACATGATTATTTTATTACAATTTCATTTTACTTAAAACTGCGCCAAAGTCATCAGCAATAATGCTAATAAATTATACAGTAATTTGTGTTATGAATATGAAATGATGTAAACTAAATTATGTACATAACAACAAATATATTAATTCTTAATATTAAACAATAATTAAAATTTGATTAACAATATTTATCCTTTCAGAAAATCATTATTGTATTCCCTCAGCCAGTTGCACTATATTTAGCATAAAATGCTGAAGTAGGGTCATTATACTGTTTTGTTAATTTCTTCATGAAATTATATTACGAAAAATATAGACATTCATAACTTATGAACACGTATTTGGATCTTAACATTTTAGGTGTTTTATATACGCCACGGAAAATCTTATTTATTTATTGTTTTTCAATTAAATAATTTCTGTTTTACGAAATGGTTTAACCTTGGTGGCTTTCCGAGTCAAAAATCAATCTTGAAATCTTGAAAACAATTGAGAATAAATTCAAGATCTGAGGATCTTAGTAGGTACGAGATTACTTAATTCTGGAGATAAATATTAAACGAAAATTGTGCATTCCTTCAAAATTGAATTCGAACACTTCAAATATTTCAAATTAATAATAAATTAATAGTGCTAAGTTTGTTCGAACGACATTAATATGTAAAATTCTCTGAACACGATAATGTTATTTATTAAAGAACATTTTAAATAAGTACTTAATTAATTACCAGATTTGTTCATAACTTGATCACACACCCATCTAACTGGTTGTGAAAATCATACTATACCACTGCAAAAATAACATACAATTCTAAACAACGTGAATATGCTAATACGAAATGTTTGGCAGATTTTTTTAAAACAGACATACAAATACGAAATGCCTGTCGCATCAATATTCTCACAATTTTCAAAAATAGGACTAATTTGCTGGTGTCCTGGAATTGGGCTCGAACCACCTTCCCGTTGGATTGCTAGACGACAGTCAAAACCATTACATCAGCAAGCTGGTCTACGTTCAAGCCACGTTCGATTTTCGACATCAAATTTATTTCACATCATAATTTATAGAAATTAACTTTGTATACACCAGTTATTCAATGTCATTCAACCAGCTTTTTATACTAATAATAAATTTAAAAAATACATATTAAATAATAAGGATAAGGAAATTTAAAAAAAAAATAGAGTGTTTATAAATTGATTTGTAATAATTGCGATTATTTTTATTTAGGAAAAACATGTAGAAATTTTAAAGTAAGAGTTAAGGAACACATAAGGTGTTTAAAAAGTAATAATTATTCTGAATTTTCTAACCATCTTTTGGCTATGGATCATTCTTTTGATATTATTAATAAGGGTTTACAAATTTTACATACAAATTATACAGAATCAGAGTTTGATAAATTAGAAATTTTGGAAATAAGAAAAAGTGTTATAAGTAAATTGAGTATTTTAAATAACCAGGCCATTTTTACAAATAATTATCTTTTAAATTTATTTTCATGTTAATTAGGTACTTTATTACTATTCATTTTCCATATATAACTTTTTAATATTCTGATTATCTATACTTCATTTTAAATTTAATTTTGTACATTTGTTATCATGGTGAAGAAGCCGTTGGCTTTCAAACATGTTGAATTTTTTTCAATAAAGTGCCGCATACAAAGTTAATTTCTACAAATTATAATTATAATTTCAACGCAAAATAATTTTACCGCGTTTGAAGAAGAAGTTATTTCACATCACCCGAGGTTTAAAAAAAGTGACGATCACGCTTTGAAAATAGAACGCGCGCCGCCCACTCCGCGGCCGTTCTCGGCCAAGGACTCGAGCGCTTCGAGTGACCCAATACGCAAAACGAGAGGACGCATCTCTCGCCGGGCGGGGCGCGGCGCCCGGCAGAGGTCGCCGCATTATCTCGACCTTTGGCTGAAGCACTCCGCGCTCTTGCCGGCCGGCTCCAGCGCCATCGCGCACGAACGCCGTCGACAAATATCGACGTATTTAGAAAAGCGAATAGCGCTTGTTCGCCGCGCCACAGTATACCAAGAACAGTACATCTTCGTACAAACTGGCCGCTACCCATTAGAATGTGTGCGTGCGTGCTCGGCGCCGTGTACGCACGCACTGTGACGCACACATTGACATAGAATATGGGGGCACAAGGCGGCGGCAGTAAGGGCCGTGCCTTCGGTGCCATTCGCGCTCGCAGTCGCCGCTTTAGAAAAAAAATGCGCTTCCTGAAAAAATTTCATTTTTTTATGATTGTGGTGCTTTGCGGTGTTTATCACAAAGGCTGTGAGTTTTTAAAAGTCTACATTGGTGTTAATCAGCGTTCTTGCAATTTAAGCGCAGAAACTAGGTATACTAATTACGGAAATTATGCGACAGATCGAAATTTACTCATGGTCCCACCCGATGACTTTTTTGCCAATATAGAGAGGATGGAGCGGGTCTTTCGCAAAGAGTTCGAAAAGGACCGCATAAACATTAAAATCGGCACATCAATTTAAAAATTATACTATAATAATTTAAAAAATTTAACGAAAATTTGATCGATCTTCTTGATCGTCGCCACGAGTCTGCTTGCAAAGTTTCAGCTCGATTGGATCACGGGAAAAGGGTTAAAAATCGATCCAAAGTTTTTTCGTCAGACAAGCAACAACCAACCAGACGCTACGAGTTAAAAGAAAGAGAGTAAAAATAAAGTGACAACCCTAGCGTCAATGCAAGAGTAGGCTAATAACTCGCCGACAGGCCGGAGATAAACTACTGTTCTGGGTATACTGTGACCGTGCGATGTACCGAGAGCACTCGGAGCCGAGCGACGGGATAAGCGGAAATACGGACAGATTTAGTCCAAGACTTGTGTACATACCGCGCGAACGCCACACATATCATTGATCGTTAAACGGCCAAATTAAATGTAAATAAACAATAATTTTATATGAAAGTATGATTTAAGAACACACTAACTGCATTTTGTATTTACAATCCAGTAACTGTGTTTTTAGAACATACATGTGTTCATATAACAAAATTGTTTAAAAATATATGCTGGTGTGATAGGAGTTTAAAATATTTAAACAATGATTTTCAAGCGTATCCTAGCAGATATGTTTAATAATTCGAAAGAATATTACATACAGGGTGTCGCGTATCTCAACGTCAAGCCGAAATCGGGTGATAGGCCAAGTCATTATAGTTATCAAAAAAATATTTTAAAAATAAAAAAAATAGTCAGTTATAACTGGGCAAAGTATCGATTTTGAATACTTGGTTTGGTCAAAAATTGACGTTTTCTTCCAAGCTGGAGCAGTTGGCTTTGAATTTTGGACAAAAGTTTACAGAAGCATTATTCAGGATTACATAATAATAAAAAAATGAAGAAAAATAAAGATTTGTAGCAACAGGAGTGAAAAGACCGTCATAGGGTATAGATTTTTTAGATTTTTTTAAATGCTTATAATTTTTAAAATACATAACTTAGATTTTTAAAAATATTTTTCTGATAACTATCATCCGGATACATACTATCATAAGGATACCCTGTATACGTTAAAAGGAATATTGCCAAAAAAAACTTCACTTTAAAAAATAAAATATAGAGGTATCATTACCAGTTACCAAAAGCTGCGTGTACTCACTAGCAGAAACTATAGTAATATATGAAAGATTCTTGTTTCTAACATATATATAGAACTTACAAAATTTGATGATGTATGGATGTTCTTACGGTGGAATTGGTGAACGTTGCATTGTGTAGAGTGATCACTGAAGCCAGCTCGTACAGGTTGTAAGCCCTGAGCCATTGTATAAGAGACTTCCATCCACTTTTCTCATATATAAATAAGCTTCGCCTCTATGAGACTTCTATAATTTATCCTTAATTTAATATATAAATACTTGTGTGTTAAAGCGGGGTTGTTCACTGTTAATACAAAATTATTTTACCATTTTAATCCAACAAACTAGGGATGAATGGGCTGGCTGTAGTTTAGTAGATGAAATAAAGAAAGGATCCCTGAGATGGTTTGGTCATGTCAGGAACATACGAGTGAGGAGAGGATGTTAACGGAAATGATGATATTGAATTGAAAGAAGATGGATGTGTTACATTAAGAAAGAAATAAGTTGTATAAAATTATTTATTAAATAATTAAATATTTTATGTTAATGTAATTAAAAAACGTTCTTTCTTTTCTCACACACTCAAGAAAGTAATCGATCAGAAGAAGAAATCAAGTATTTATCTATGAAAATAAATCTGATTTAAAAAAATCAGATTTTAAAGTTTAATACTTCATCTCTCGACCAAGATTGTCACTTTCGAAACTCGAATAGTAAAATATACACTATTTAATTAAACTCAAGTAGATAAATCATAGTTATATTTCGTCCATTTTTAGGATCATCACGAATAATAATCTACAATGATGAAGCGAATTCCAACAATAATCCACGTTAAACTATATGAAACCATTGGTTTGTTAACGATGAAGTTACATAAGCTTCCTCGTTTACAAACGATCAGATGGCCGATCGCAGAGAAGAAACTGCGGGAGATATAATAAAATTATTATTTTCAGTGCAGAAAAAATAATATTACACACATTACAAGTAAAAGTAAAGTGTTTAATAACTTGGCTGGACAACTGGTGAATTTAAAACATTTTACGGCTCACCGGGAAACCCAAAAACAATAAAAATACAGATACACAGTAGCAATATTAACCTTTGCACGTAAAGCTATTAAAAATAGCTTGGCAATGCACATTCTTTACAAAAGTATTAAATTTAACTCAACGGACTGGAAAATTGCGAGCGTGTAAGAAACGGTTTGAGAGATTAAAACAACGGTTGCGGGCTCTGCCATCCCTCACCTCCGCCTTTGCGTCAAACTTTACAAAAAGTTAATAATTCAAATTGGCTAACTGATAATTGACGACATAATGACTATGTGGGGCATCAAGATAACCCGGGATGTTCACCTGACTGTAACGCGATAATTGTTACGGAGAAGTAACCTTTGTTACAAACCTGCTGCTTTTTATTAATTTTATGTTTCGTATCCAAAATGTATGGATAAATTATTTTTAATTTTTTTGGAATTGAGGTGTCGGTATCTGATGCGTGATCCTCTCTCTCTTTCCATCTCTTAATAGTCGTTGCGCTCTTGAAAGTTGGAAGCGAATGAGTGAATGAACGCGCGAATGGGGGCAGCTGCACATTTTGGGGAATATGAATTTATTAATAGAATAGCGTCTAGCTCCATTCGGTGGGGTCTTGCTGATAATTCGTGTACACCAGTGATGCTCGTAAGCGACATATCAAAAATGAAAGCCGATAAGTCAAGTGGAAATGAAATCGTTAAGGCAAATGCACAAATTGTATAATTAGTACGGTCGTATGACAGATGGCAGATTTACAAATACTTGTCAGTAGATAAAATATTAACTAATTATAGGACAGTATCCGATATTAAAAGTGAGCTACGGTACAAAATTCAGATATTACATTAACTAGGTTTCAAGTTTTCGTTTTGATACATTTTTTCACAGTATAAGTCAATTTATATTTTATAAGAAACAAATTTTTCATTCGTTCCTGAAGAAAATGTAAAACTAAAAAAAATATTAATAAGTCTACTATTGATATCAAAAACTAGAAGTCGAACTCAAGCCAACTTTATATAATGAAGTAAATGATTCTCCTTGATCACAATTGATCTCCTGACTCAATCTGAGGACGGATAATCAGATTTAGTAACTCATAACAATGAGTTGCAAACTGCAGGTTAAAAATACACAAGACACCAGGTGTCGCCTTATTCAACATGATATTATTAAAACGACATTCGACAAACGACAAGGGTAACCAGCATGTTATTACTCCCTTTATATTAACTCGTGGCGTCTGCTTGTCTTCTTGTCTGACGAAAAAATTTTGGATCCTTTTTAAACCCCTTTCCCGTGATCCAATCGAGCTGAAACTTTGCAAGCAGACTCGTGGCGACGATCAAGAAGATCTATCAAATTTTCGTTAAAGAAAATTAATAAATTTTTGGATTTTTCAAATTTTGAATGGTTTTTTCATACAACTTGATAAGTTGTATGAAAATATTTCAACGCGTCTGGCAGACGCGAAACCTGATTATAGTATAATTTTGGATTTTTGGAAATTTTTTAATACTCCCTTTCGTAGCGTCGCCCGACCGAAGCCCAACGCGTAGGATAAAAAAAAGAAAAATTTTCAACTAGTAAATGAGAAAGGGAGTATAATAAAAACTTGGTTTTTACGGGTTATTTTTTTATAATTTTCAACTTCAAGGTTTGCCTTCTATTTTCGCCCAAACACTATACGAGTATACTCGCATAGCATAATTTGATCAACGATACTATCTAGGCTGGCGCGATTGCGCCGATCCGAGAGATAAATATAGATCCGCGAGTGTTATATAGTTCAAGTGCTGGCTGGTGCGAAGTAGGGTAATTAGCCCAGCGTCTAATAAGGAATTAATCTGCGGACGTGGCGACGCCCGTCGCATCCGGCGACGTCTCACCTCGCCTCCCGGTTTAATGAAATAAGCTGGACCACTTGTTACTGCGCCGCCGAGATTCGTCTGTCTAGGAAATAAATAATGACCGCATTTCCTCCGGAGACACAGACCTTCGAGGTCCAGACCAGGAAAATCACATCGGTAATTAAAGCAATGCTGAATTTTTTTTAGTAAAAATCTTATTATTTATTAAGATTGATTAACATTGATAAAAATATAAGTTGTTAATTCTGAGCAGTAAATTTTGTACAAAAAAATTTGTTCGCCATTTTTATAACTGTCGCGCATAAATAATCATGCCGCATTAAGAAGGTACAGACCTAATTAGTTATCTAAGTTGATTGCGTAGTATTTTAGACCGTAAACCAATATTCACTCAATAGTCACTCTCTCTTTCATATTCTCGTAAGTCGGTTCGTAATCACAATAATACATTATAAATAAAATGGAGCCGCTGTACCACACAGCTACAGAGATCTGTTTATCTCACGGTGAGGCCAAAAGACTGCGATATTTGTGTTGGATTAATGGCGAATGCACATTTCGCGGATGTGGGGAACACGTGCGAGTTCCGGTCGGCAACCCAGAACTCTACTTTATATCATCCGTAGAAAGAGATAAAATGAACTGCAACGTTTTTGCCGCCATGATGACCAATTTTATGACGGCGGAACGTGCTCGCTCTGAAGCGGGAAGGCGCACATAAAACAGAAACAAATCCCGCGATACAAATGGCTTTCTCCTTCGCGACATATTATTTTGATTATATTTTCCAGAATTCAACGACTTGATAGAATGGAGGTTACCAATTTTATTTACACGTATTCGATACTTTTACAGATTTCTGCTCGGAGTGGAACATATGAGTGCAGGGACAGTGATAAGAAATATAAGGCGAATTTCACCGGTGTGACAAAAGTCAAGCTGATGGTGGAATATTTCTGTAACAAATATTTGCACATTTTAATTAAATTTGTTAGGTAATTCAAATATCGTTTATTTTTCGAAACTCATAAATTATATTGCATTCTTTCTCTATGCTATTTTATTTGCCTACTGAAGTAAAAGTATATACAATTTAAGTTATACAGTTTTAAAATAGCATTTTAATGGTTAACCTAAGATTAATAATAAATCATTGACTAAAAGCAGATTCATGAAAATATAGGGAAAAAATGTGTATAGGAAGAAGGTATACATATGAGGGAATTTACTAATGGAGTAACTAAATCAGATTGAAGATGTATTTATTGTCATTCGCAAACATTCTGTAGTTTTTTAAGACTTTAAAATATCGTTATATTAATATTTTATTGTAAACAGAATAGTTTAAAGAGGGAAGAGATTGTTATAAAAAAGGGAAAAATTAATATTATTAACGTACCTACCTAAAGCCATTACATATTTGTGAATATACTCGAGTAATAACAAAATTCAATGTTGAAAGGATAAATTTACCCCGCGTTTATACTTTGATTGCGCAAAGAATTTTCTAAATAAAAGGCATGTGTATCTACAAAATGGGTAGATAAAAGAAACTGAGGTCAATCTGGTACCTTAAGAGGTAATAACGACGTAAAAAGACGATACTTAGGGTCTATAATATACGGGATTTGAGAGACCCCAACAGATTGAAAATAAAAATGAATCGCCCGAAAGAACGTCCTCTTCATGGAGACACAGCTCGGCGAGCTTCAGTGTCGCCTTCCAAAAATAATTTAAAATAAAGGGAAAATCGTTCCGGTTCGGGCACTCAATCGGAGTCGGGTAACGTCGTTTGGTTTTCATGGGGAGCGGCGCGGCGGACGGCGTCCAGTTTATTGGCGTCCGTCCGGCAGCGTCGGGACGCCCCATCGCCGCTTTACGGCGGTAGTTTGTCCGCGGGGGGCGGGATTTACGACCGCCCCGAGGAGATTGCGGGCGAACCGGGCGGGGAAGGAAATGAGCGCCACCGGAAGACGGAAGGACGAAAGCCTTATTTGATTTTTCGAAAATGGAACGTGGCGTTACGGCGTCGTGAGATAAAGACAAATCATACAGGATAATGCGGAAGATCGGAGGAAAAAACATGTATTCTCATGTAAAGTATTTATTTAACTTATTCTAATATATCGTCGCTGTATATATATAATTAATCCTATGTGCCGTTTTAGTACATTCTGAGATAAACGAATGAAACTATTTAAAAATAATAATTTCAAAGACTAGATTTATAAAAAATATTTTAAATAATTACTAGGCAGACTTTGAACGGCAATGTTTTTTTTAGTATATCTGCATTATTTATTTGTAAAATTAACAAACTGATTCGTTCATCTCAGAATGTACTAAACGGCACATTGGCTTTATTATATATACAGCGACGATATGACATATACATTTTGCTACGACATATTTCAAAACAGTTTTACAGTTTCTTGCAATTAGCGATTCAACAGTACGAGTATTATTGCATTATAATTATAACTTTTTTATTACATTATAATTATTAAAATCTCCAAATGAACATTTACGTTGCATAACTTGACAAAACAATATGTTGATCGTGGTACAATGTTGTATTATAAATATGTAGTCTAAATAATAAGACTTCCATACCTTCTCATTTAAATAGCTTTGTTTCTGTAAGAACTCTATAATTTATCTCAATTCAATAATAATAGTTTAAAAGCGAAATTTTATTAAGTCGTTCGAACGTGCACGAATACATGCTTAACATACAATCCTACAAGTTGGCGATGTTCGCTTTCGTATACCGAGAATTGTTGGGGGTCCTTGCTTCTTGTCCTCGCTCCATTCAATATCGTTGATCTCGGAATCCGTGGGCTTTTGTACTCGGTATGTTTTATTATCTTGTTAATTCTCTTCATCATGTAACCTATCTATTAATACCTGTGTTTCTAACACTTAAATTAAAAGCATACTAAAATAAACTAAAACTTAAGATTCATCGTAAATAAACTTTAATGTGGGTATAATACACAAGAAAATGAGAGTGTAGTTTATCTCCCTAAAAGAAATCCTACGAAACATTAAAACAAGGTGTGAAAAGTATCAAAGTTTGAAAACTGTGATAAAAAACTTTAGATTAAAACTAAACTGTGATAAAGAAAACACTTAATATCAATTCGCAAACATAATATCAGTTTTCCTTAAATTTGAGATGTTAATGTTAATCCGTGTAAATAATTGTTTTATTTGTTTGTTCGCCACTCGCACTGTGCACTTTGCTTAATCTCTGTGCAGGACATGTGACAATTTGAAGGTGATTGCATTGATACATTGAACAGAATATATGCACGTTGAAATAAGTAATAATATGTATTTTGTACCTAGTACTTATTGTCTTAATATCATTAAAAAATAAAAAAGTATCTTAATAAATAAACATTTATCATCGTAATAAATTGCTACGGAAATATTTAATGAAAGCTTTGAGGGTTTAATAATTTGAAAAGTATTTTTTTTATAATATATTGGTTTATAAATTAATTAGAGTAGAAATAATAATAAGCAGAGAAATTAATCAATCCACAATTTGTTTGGAATTAAAATCCGTTAGCTTTTATTTCGTCGACGGTTTGCTAATGCACCACTTGTAGGAACCTTCCACCGAACGAATCCGTTCGCTCGCTCCGCCATTTGAAGGTACGAGGAAAACACATTAGCTACAGATAAGACCAAAGGGAGCTGACGACACCTAACGGACCGAGCTGGTCACGACTACCGACGTGAGATGGTTCTTAATTCTCCAACCGGATGCTAACAAAACATTGACAAACACCAGTTGGAAGTTGATCGCATTTGCTGGACGTAACAAATTACGTTTCGGAAACAATGTACTATTGGGAAGGTTAATCCGATACCAGGAATCCAGAAGCCTCTTCTTCTCTGTAACGGTCGTGAGGCACTATTGCATTAGAAATTCTTCACCATCTTTCCTTTGTTCCGCCAGCTCGCCGTGTACGTCATGTCTGAGTGTAAACACACACACGCACACACCCACGTGGAAGGTTATTCATCATTTCCACGTGTCAAAACTCGGCCAGGCGTGGCCAGAAAATAAATCAATCAAAAAAATCTCTCGAAAGTTATGACGATAGCTAAAAAGCACGGGCACAAAAGCATATAAAAAGAGTTCACAGCGTTAATTATTCTGCGGTTAGCCAAGCGCTTAAAACACCTCTCGAGCCTTATCCTCATAAAGTTTAGGTACCGCGGGTAATATTATTAACAAGGCCAGGACGTCGAATTCGCTATTATGTAGCTTATACACAAATGTAATGGAAAAAAACCTTGCACAGAAATCTACTTCAATAGAATCAATTGGATTTTGCAGCGTTTGTAAATGTATTTTTTGAAGATATTATTCATCTTTGGCGTTTAGAGTGAAATTTTAGGATGCAATTAAATGCGTGTACTACATGCAACGGAATACTCTCACCCACCAAGTCACGATTCATCAATCAAAAGCTAAGATTACGGTTTTATTTAACCAATAGCAATTCTTATAAATGACAACATCAAACGGTTTGAAAATAGTATTATGAAAATTGCATAAGCTCCCGGCGCTGTTTTTGTTACATATTTTCTATCTGATGATGTTTTTTTCATAATATAATTATGATAAAAAATAATACATTATTGTGGTGATTGAATTACGTGCTTATCATTTCACATTCTTTTTTTATGCAACAAGATTTTTAATCCATTGACGGAGAGCTGTCATTGAAATTCAACACGTGGTTTTTTTTTTGTAAGCCAAAGAAGTATAACTTCTAACGCGCGTACACAAGTACACGTATCCAATTTTTAAAATATTTTTCTGTAGGTCTAATATTAACAAAGTAACGAACTTTTAAGCATTTGAACAGCCGCTATTTCGAAAGAAGACTGCAAAACGTGCTGGTTAACAAAAATAGCTGAGATATCTACCAGTTTGATCAATCGGAAAACTCTGATTGAGATCTGACAAGATATACGGGAGTTTTCGAGTGCAAAAAACGTTGTCATACTTAAACTTTAACGACGGAGGGTAGTTTATAGGTCTCCTGGTCACGGTCGAAGTACATTGAAAATTTCTGCTTTTCCTAAAATTGCATCACGCGATTCTCCACATAAGGTATCTGATATCCGTCGAAATTTACAATTAAGTACCTACAAGATTGATCAAGAAGATTGCTCGTAAGAAAATTAATCCCCACATGATTCATGACTATATACACCTCGAACGTTGCTTTCGTAAACCGCATTCCGAAAAATTTACATTTTAAAATCTACCAAACTACGGAGAACGCATGTACAGTGTACATATACAGAATAATTACACAACCATTCGTGTAACGCTGTTAATGTATCGAGGAAATCTCAAAAGCGAGGGAAGATCGTCCGCCGGCGCGAGAAGCGATCCCAGATTACCATCGCACGGAGCGAAAGTGCACCGAGAGACCTTGGCCCACGTGTAAAGGTGTACTCGGACACGTGTACCGCCCCGCGCCCGCTGCCCGCCCAGGCAGTCACGCGCAAAGTCAATAGAAATGTGAAGAGAGTAAAAGCATTCAAATAGGCGAGTGCTAACCAATGGCGTAACTAAAAAATTGGGCCCCGACGCAAAATGGAAAAAAAGTGCCTCTGATATACTTGTCTCGTAGATAGTAGCAAAAGCTTTGAATCAGTCTTCTTCATCCAATTTTGAATAGAAAAAATCCTTACATTTTGGTTGAAATGTCGACGGTTACAGAGATCAGTGACAACAAAGTTTGATTTTTTTTCAATATTTCAATAATCTTTAGTAAAACGTTAGACTGCCACGAAAGTAATTTGAATAATTTCGCTTGGATACAAGTCAAATAAAATGATTAAAACCGTGCAGAAATTTGAACTAGAAATATTTGCGAGGTTTTAATAGTTTGATTTATATCAAAGCGAATGAATTTCCAATAAGTGCATACTGATTTTTGGTAACATTTTCAAATGAAGGGACCATTGCCTACGAAACAAATTGATAATTCAATAAAGTAGTGGTTTATAAGTGTATTTTTATGTATTTTAATATATATGTATTCTTATTATATATTATAACTAGCTGTGCCCGCAACCTCACCCGCATGGAATTCAGTTTGAGACTACAAGAGTATCAGTGAAAAATCAATATAATCTAAACTACTCGTCCAAACAATGTTGTGTACAGGGCAATTTTTATCTACATATAATTTTCCTAACGATAATCAAATTTATTTTGATAAGAATTCAATATTGCCTACTTAAAATACCCCCGACAGATAAAAATTAATTTTAAATGTATATTTTACTTATATTTTATCAATTTGTGAATTAACCTCAACATATAGATATAATATATCGTTGCGGACTTTTTACAGGCCTTTTTGAGTTCTACAACTTCTCTACAGAAAGCATTCATTTATCTCTTACTGTTAAGGCAGCGTTCGTAAGGAACGCATTCGCTCGACCGTTTTTTCGTCGACCTTAGTTGTAAAAAAAAGTCACCACAAAGCCCACTTATTTTAACTAGTCAATATATAGCCTATAACCACCCTGAAAGTCTATTCTAAATATTGGTGAAAGAATTTACGAAATCGGATGAGTAGTTTCGAAGATTACCTCCTACATCCAAACATAAAAACTCACAAACTTTACCTCTTTATATATTAGTTAGTACCTATAGATTATTATGTATTACTTCTTCTTCAAACACAGCAAAATAATTTTTTTTTCAATTGATTCAGCAACATTGTAGATTGATATTTTAAAAAAATATTGATTGTATTTTTTGTATACATCTACTTCTTTTATTTGATTAATTACACCAACATGTTTCAGAAAAACCTTTCCATCGTCAGGGTGTTGTATAACTATCAAAATATCAGGATGAAATATCTTTTGTTTCTAGTTTTTCTAAATTATTAATAATTTGGAAAAACAAGAAACAAAAGACATTTCACGAATTTTATGTAAAAATTCGATATAAATTCTTTAATTATAGTCTATGAAAGATACATCAAAAATATTAAAAATAAAATTTATGTCAATTTTAGAACTGCAACTATTCCCCCAGATAATCACTTTTAAATACTCTACACACAATTTTCGTCAATTGTACACTGGCAGTTTTGTTTTGTATATGCTTGTACGGTTTTTATGGAACTTTTAGGCCTTACTTACATAGTTTAAGTTGGTTGCATTGGCGTATTTACGCCACTGGCACTAACTAGTGAGTGACAATATAACATTAATAACGTACCTACATACAAGGAGTTAACATGAATTATTGTGGTATTTATACAACTGGAAGTCAAAAAGAAGTATTGGGAAAGATGACATTTGTCAAAGAAGATTAATGTTTTTTTCTTAACTTAAAACATTTCTATCGATTGATTTTGCATTTAAGTATGGATTACGGAACATGATTGAATACGCTCGTACTAATTAACATTTTATGCCTGACTTTATTGGTGTTTTTATGATACCTTATAGGAAAAAATTATAATGAAAAAACTTTATGATTGCGGGTGTTGTAACTTAATGGTCATCAGAATATTACTCACGTTCAATGTAAAGGGAATACGTGTATTCAACCTTTTTTCTTTTTGTTACCAACGAATACATAATAGTATAGTTTATGATGTGTTCTAAAGAAGTGTTAAAGCACTTATTAGGAAAGAATAAATTAATTTTCAAACTTGTCGTGAATACCAAAATCGTGAATATTTAATACGACTTAATCCAACATTTAAATATAATAAATTATCCAATCGACTAGTAAAAGAACCGCACACAAGTCACTTTTTTCAATATAACGATAAAAATACGACATGGGCAGAAAATATAATCCGGCTACTTGAACATGACGGACGCGCCTTTTATGACAAGAAATGAGATAATGCACCAATGTATTTTATTTGAATGCAATTCACCGGAACTCGTTAAGCAATCGGCCACAAGTGCAAGCGTCAGTGCAATAATCCTTATGCAGCAGGTACGGGACGCAAACAAGAAGTCGGTACTGCGCTATTAGACCAGTGATGAGATGATGGAGCGCTCTACCTTCGTGCGAATCAGTAGGTACTTGCCCAGATTGAGATGACATCTGTCACATCTGACAGCCGCCTCGGATTTGCGTTGGATTGAGTAATTAATGAGTAATATTACTCATGAGATTATTATTTTAAGTAATCTTCATTAGAGAAGATCGATATTTTTAAAGATCAAAGATTGTTTAGCTGGTCGAGATAGTAAATCAAAATTATATTTTCATTTTTCTAAGAAGAGTCAAATATTTTATCTATACTGTATACTTACAAAATCCTCAAACTTTTGAGATAGAATATTGCTGTATGAATGGACCTTCAAAAATTATGTTCATTTTAATGTAAAATTATTATGCAAGATATAAATGTACTTGAATTTATTTATTACTCGAATGGTAGGTACCTAATTAAAATTTAGTGTGGATAACTAAATATTTTGTACCATTCTTTCGAAAAATACTTTATTTACCGGACTTTTTAATAATTTTTATATTGAATCTAAACAAAAAAAAAACACTAGCGTAAGTTGAATTTGACTGAATCCTACTAACCGGAGAGGTATTTCGGTTTGCTCAGGGCCTTTCCAAACTCATACGAAGTACAAATATTGCTATTCAAATCAGCATTTGAAAAGGTATTAGGATTTATTTTTTATTCAAATTTACCGAGACAGGGCGAAAAAATATATAATACCGAGACTATTTAACAAAATACCGGATGGACTAAAAAACGAAACAAGACAAAAAAAAATGTTTTATAATGAAATGTGAATATTATATAGTAAAATGATTGTGTGAGTATGCATATGGTTCCTAGAGACAAACTGTATACATATACAGTTTCGTGGGATGTCTTAAGATAATATTGATACATATTTAAATAATAAAAAAAACTAACCTATAAAAACCAAGTTTTAATTATACTCCCTTTCTCATTTACCAGTAGAAACTGGTTTGGCGCTTAACCTATGCGTTGGGCTTCGGTGGGCGACGAAAAATTTCCAAAAATCCAAAATTATACTATAATCAGGTTTAGTGTCTACAATATGCGTCGGAATCTCCATACGACTTGTATGAAAAAACCATCAAAATTTTGAAAAATCCAAAATTATACTATAATTATTTACTTTTTTAAACGAAAATTTGATAGATCTTCTTGATCGTCGCCACGAGACTGTTTGCAAAGTTTCAGCTCGATTGGATCACGGGAAGGGGGTTTAAAATGGATCCAAAGTTTTTTCGTCAGACAAGAAGACAAGCAGACGCCACGAGTTAATATAAAGAGAGTAAAAAGGAATATGCCCTAGGGCTAATTGAGCGCCAACATCAAACACAATCACCTACCTAGTACCAAACTTTAGCTATAAATATATATGTTTTTAGTTGTTCTTAATTGTCCCTACAATAAAACCACGAAGGCCGCCTAATGCTGTGAAAATGAAAGGAGCCATTAGACTTCACCGGTTTTTGTGAATTTGGTAAGAGCGCTGCGGGTGTTTAGGCCGGGAAGACACCATACAGCCGGTTGCGGCGTCGGCCCGACTCGTTATGTATGGTAAAAATGATTATTCCCCACGGGCTGTATAATAATGAATATTAATTATTCAAACTGCCGCTTCAATTTCATTTATAAGCGCGGACACACAACCCATACACTTTCGTAAATATGGTCACGGCGTCCGCGTCTGCCGGTGGGAAAGAAAAAACTCTGTAAAGTAGACGGAATGCTCTATGAAGAGATGGTAGAAACGAATGTAGAAAAAAAAAATTCAATTAGTAACAAATAAAGAAACGAAATAAAAAAATGGTTGTGATAATTGTGTAACTTCAAGATTATTTAATTTTTATTGAATGACGCACGACGATATGTCGAATAACGAAAAATGTGCGCTTGCATACAATGTCACGAATCACAGCGGTGGGAGACGAAATGAAACACCTAATCAATCAAACTTTTATCTAACAAAAGGTGTCACTGGACACAAATTTAACTTCCTTTCTTCCTGGGTATCAATCCGTGGAATTGGTTTGTATCAAAGCACATCTCCCTCTTCATTCTGCTCGGTCTCCGGCGATGCTCTTCAGCTCTGTGTAGGAGGCACAATTCATATCTTGGCACACTTGCTCATGATATTCACGGCGAGGGCGCCCTCTGGCAATCTTTCCCTCCAGCATAGTTTTGAGCAGATTTTCATGACATAAAATATGCCCCATCCATTTTGCACGCCTTTTCGAGATGGCATTCATCATGTGCCCGATTTCATCGATCCTGCTGAGGACCTCTTCATTCGTAATGTGATCTCTCCAGACACTTTACTGGAGTACACCAGTTGTCACTTGTTTATGGAACATTGTTTTCTAGAATACTTGCCAGTCTGTGGAACACTTTATTCAGCCATTTGTGTCAAGTATTTTATCTACCTAAAGACAAACTGTATACACGGTTTCGTAGGATGTCTTAAGATAATATTGATACATATTTAAATAATAAATAAAAAACTAATAAAACTAATAAAAACTAATAAAATAAATAAATAATAAATAATGTGTCGCATTGATTATCTCACTCGAAATATTCCGCACGCAGGCGCAGGCAAGGGCGGATCCAGCTTTGGCGCCAGGGGGGGGTCACATAGTCGTGGTCAAGTCACAAGAAGTTTTAATTTAATTTTGATAATAATAGATACTTACAAGTAAAACGTAGGTATTTTATTAATAAATGTAACTACTTACTGTACTTAAAAATACCTACCTATATTTAAATAACAAAATCAATTTTTCTTTTACGTCTTCTCCCGAAACGCGTTAGCACTTCATCTACTCCAATGGGTACGTTTTTATGGACGTGGAGAAGAGGCAGTCCGGTTAGACGTTCTTCAACCATTCAAGCTCTTAGCCACGATATGATTCTTCGCAACGTAGAGAAAGATCTTTCCGCTGTCGCTACGCTAACAGGTAGTGTAGCCATTATACATAAAAAATTCTTATATTAGGATACATCTCAATATCGCAATTTAAAATAAGGTCAGAAATCGACTGCGGTATGTCCTGACCCCGCTGCCACTTCACCATCCACAACCGATATTCGTTTACAACGACAGAAACTGGAGTATTATCTAGTAACAATGTATAATCGTTTGCTAGTTGTTTCACAGTTTCAATGTCTTGATTACTGTATTCGCTTTTTGGCATGAGAACGCTTAGTTGAAACAAATTAAGTATTTCAAGAGACAGACGGTCCTGTAGCTCACTTATTATTGAATCCAGAAGAGGGATGTATATTAGGGTGTCCCGTTCATGTATGAGAAAAAAAAATTTGAGCTACACAATTACAAGAGGTATCAAAATTTGCGTAATTTTACACAAATTGCGAAAAAGGTAACAAAAATAGAATTTTTTGTCATCGTGAAGGCTCTACCGAGCTTTGAAGTTTTGTAAATTTTACGTTTTTATAGAGTTAAGCCGTTTGCCTAAAATAATAAAAAAATCATGTTTAAAAGGTATTTTAGTATTGAAATTAATGAAACAAAGCACAAGAAAATAAAATAAACAAAATATAGATTACAATCAATGACAAAAACTAAAATTTTTCACTTATTTTTGTGTCCAAAATTTGGCATTTCTGCTCGAAATTGCATTCTGGTTCTATAAAGCCATCTCTAGAAGTAACGTCAGTTACACTATGTGAGGCGTCTGTTATATTCTCTAGGACCCGAAGTGCAACCATCTAAGGTCAAGAATAAATGACGAAGGGGTAAGCATACAAACACACCATTGTAAAGGTCTCTGCAAATACTCCTCTAAATATTGAATTGAATCCTTCCAATCGGTTTTAGTTGCAGTTCCGTCACATTCAACGCAAATCACGTCATCTTAATTTCAACCTCGACCCTCTACTAAAGTTGTGATCGAAGTAAGAATTCCCTTTGCAGTGCCACGTCTTTCGGTATTGTGTGTCCCAAATAAATTTATCCAGGCTGTGCTAAAATTGAGATGTGGTCTTCTGAAACTTCTTTGCGATGGTCTTTTCGTCCATCAAAGTAAATGCTTTTTATAACAATACCTCCAATATCTTTTGAAGCTTCCGGGCTTTAGATACATCTCTGTAGATCATATTTTTATCAATAACCAGAGTTTTGGTCCAAATATTGTTGATCTCTTCGGAAACAATCACATATATATCTGATTTGGATGGATCTTTTCGATTATACGTGAATTTCAGGACGTTCTTGACAAATAAAATAAATTTAATGACGTCCCTTATAGTTGGTAGCTGCTGATTGTCAAGTTCTTTGTATGGTCCGAACATAGCATAAGTAGTCTGACTACGCCTCGAACTTCTTATTTAAAAATCACGAAGTCCGCTTTTACTACTGTAACAATCGCCATGGTACTTTTATGGCATAAAAATTATTTTGGCTACGAAGAAAACACTCGCGAGTCAAGTCAAGAAAGTCCTCAAAACAAGTTCAAACTTGAGGGTATTTTTTGCAGGTTGAAACCTAACAAATTCGAAGTTGCTGGTAACGTGTTGTTGCATGCAAATCGAAACGTCATGTATAATTTACACCTAAATAGAATAAAAAGTAAATATTTTTTTGTATTTAGTTCAGGAGCCAAAATTGAGGATAGCGAAATATCACCATAAAAATGACAATTTTTCAAAACTTTGTACTTCGTGAGAACCTTAAAGATATAGTTTTATTTTATTTTTAAAATTATTTTAGTAATTTACGCTCAATTACGCAAGTTTTGAAATGTCTTGTGTTAAGATAAGACAATTTTTTTTTTATCGGGACAGCCTAGTGTATATGGCTCTGCGGAAATACACTTCAGCAGATTGAGCAGGTTGGTTATTGGTCCTATGTATTTGTCTTGACACTATTCTGGGACATTTAATTTCTACATCTAGCTGCTCAGCTACTTCTTTAGTCTCTTCAAAAAGCTGTCGGTAAATTACGTCCGCATTTTCTCTTTTATTTTGTAGAACACTTATAGTATCATTAATAGCGTCCGCAGCTTTTTTTAAATCAATCGAGTTCGATTGCAGTATTTTGCTTAAAGATACAGTAGTACCTGAAAAATAAAAAAGTTAGTAAGTGACTAAATGTGAGTATGAGTATTTTAATTAGTGGTCCACCCAAGTCCTGGACCCAGCCCAGGGGGGGGTCATGACCCCCATGACCCCCCCCCTGGATCCGCGCTTGGGCGCAGGTAGGTACGCTGGTACTTTAATCGCTGCATGTCAATATCCGCACTGAATCGCTCGCTCGCTTTTCTGTGGCCGCGTTTCTGTCAAAATAGACTGTCGGCCGAGACGCTGCAACGAATTACGTTCGAATGTTCTGGTACATTTCGCGTGTTCTGGTGCCTTCCAGGTGCTGCTATTTTATTCCAAACGTTCTGAGTGTTGGAAAATCCTCGATCATGTGCAGCTCCTTTTGTTTCTAGCCTCTCTTGATAATACCACAAATGAAAAGTGAGGAAAACATTCTTCTTAAGTGTGCCTCAAAGACTTGTGGTGCGTGAGGCAAATGCTTAGAAGTACTTGGATAAAAATGTTAAAATAATTGAGATAAAACCAAGACGGTAAAGGTAGAAAGAAGGCTATCCGAACCACGGGCTGCAGAGAACTGGAGGAAAATCGTCGAGAAATATCAGCGAGCTTGTCACAGTCGGAGGAATGAATCTTTATTATTAATAATTTATTTACCGTAAGACGTGTATGTATTATGTAATCGTGTTATCTTCAAAATGTCCAGAAACTATATATAACAACCTAAAAATGTCAGTTTGTCAAAGAAAAACCTTTAAATGAGAGAGAATGAGATGATTGTACTTTGTGAAAAAAAAGCTTGACAAAAGAAGATTGGGAGGAGGGCCTAGACAAAAATAAATCTATTTAAAAACAAACAAATCTATAATTCAGTAGAACTTTTTGTATAAACAATATAGCAATTGATATCTTATTGAATTGTCCTATAAGAGCCCAAAAACAAGGAAACATTTTTAAAAAGGCATAATTTTTTTTTAAATTTCACAAAGAATTAAAAAAAATTACAATCAAAACCAAAAACCCCAACATCTCAGTTTAATACCAAAAATGTGTGAATAGAAATTACAATTAAAAAAAAAAATACCTAACAGTTACTAAACTAAGCCAAATGGCGATTTAATTCTGTAATTCCTTATTTTGTGTATATTGACGTTAGTAAGGACTTCACAATAAGTTGTAATAAACCATTAATGATATTGATTGAAGAAATCTTCATATAATGTAGTTAATAGATTAAAAAAGTAAAAAATAATTACAAGGAAAAATGCTAGGCGCTCGCGATTGTTTTTAACAACCAGCACATGTTTATAAATCGAGGTGCACCGACATCTGGCGGCCAACGCCAACACTAAAACTGGTAGTTCAAAACTCCGACAACAGAGCGCGCTAGCAGTTAAAATAGCATCAAACACGGCTGGATGAAATCGTCGGCGATGAATGAAAGTGAAAATATTACGTACTCTGATCAGTTAGTAAAAGTGGGTTTATAATTAATTAAGGACATCCAATTCACAAAGATATCTATTTTTATTTTGTTAAATTCACGAAAAATGGAAAATTCACAACCATAAGGATATTTCAGTTTCGTCCTAGGTATCCGACGATATGATTAATTGAGTCAAATTAAAATAATGTTTCCTGCCGCGCTAAATATGCTAAGACGAACATTTTATTTAACAAATCAACATACTATTACGCCTTTTTTCCGCAGGGGTAGATAGAGAGGATTGAGCGCCACACACTTAATAAAATCTGCCACACACATCTGAACAAATTCTGGTCAATAATTGATAATTCTAACACTACCATCTTCCAGAGTCTGGTTTACCTACCTCATTACGCCAAGCCTTCCGAGAAGATTTCAATTTTCAATTTATTTATTTTTAATATAACATTTACATTACAAAAATATGTTTTATTCGCAAATATTATTAACATGTGAGAAAATATACAAACAACAAAATATCAATCGTATACAAATTCATTCATATCAAAGGTGTAGGAGAATCCTGCTTCGGAATACCCTCTCAGAGACATGGAATAGATCAATGTCCAGAGATCTCCTATTTCTGGTCCCATATACCTACACTTACCATCACATACCATTCTCTCCACATTCACTCGTTCCACATAACCATAACCACCTAAGCGTTCATTTTTTATTCCTCACTTGTTCATTTTTTACCGTCACAAATTAATCAGAAGGAATTTGACATCTCATCTTCATTGCATTCAGTCTACATTTGTTACATATTTGCCAGCTTCAGGTGACACTTCCTTCGGCATCAGTGATGGTACCAGCACTCCATTGTGTGCCGCTAATATTGTCTCATCGACAAAGATGTGACTCACCTACGATACAAGTATTTGAAATACAGATACAAGATGCGAAATACGTATTTTCATCTTGTATCAGAAATACTTTTTTGAATATTCATCTTGTATCTTGTATTTAGATACATTTTTTGGTATCTTAGTATTTTGTAAATACTAATATTGCTAAGATACTTTTTTCCAATGATGTAGGACCTATAATGAGACCTCATCGAAGAAAAATGAGCGACAAAATGTCTGAAGAACTGGTTTTACGTCTTAAGTCTCAATTAAAACCTTAAAAATATAATATTTTATCATTTGTATACATACAATATAATGTCACATTTGCGCGATCAACGCGATTTATTCGTAAATAATTCACGTAAAAAATAAACTTACATTCAATAAAATGTGTTTTCTTACAAAAAAACAAAGTATTTGGAAGATACGTATTTTGTATCTAGTATTTCAGAAAGTTATTTGTATCTGGTATCTGAAATACTTGATTTTAAAGTATCTTGCTTTTTGTATTCCAGATACTTTGTATAGGTTATCTTGTACATCACTGCTCATAGACAAGTTTCCTATATAATAAATAAATGGAAAATACCGCATTCAAAAAGCCATTCACTTCATCTTTTCAACCTTTCCATTCCTATAACAAAAATACTTCCCAAATACACAAACCCTTCGATTTGTCCCAAATATCCATTATCATTCCTAATTTTATAATAAATAAGTAATAAAAATTCTACATTCACGGAAAATATTAATTGTAACTTTACTTTTGCTCAAAATACGATATATAGCCGTTGAATAAATACTCGTATATTGTAAATATACGTAAGGTTTATTTTCCCAATTAACTCAAGTTGTGTGAAGGAAAAGCATTAATAAATTAAAAAATTATTTATGATGTTTTAGAAGATTGGTTGGTATAAGTACAGAGAGCATATTAGAGTTAAAGAAATTAGGCATTCAATTGAAGGAATTTTAGAGTGTTTTATGAACTTTCATCGTGCTGGATTCATCGAGCATTAATAATTAATATTTCAAAACTACAATTTCATTCTGTGTATAGTTTTCTGGGATATTCTGCCGTGTGTGTGTGACCTCTCTGGCCAACGTTTCGGATCCCATTGCAGGGTCCATCATCAGGGCTGATGTGATGAGTGAGTGTTGAAGTGTAGGTTAAGTATTACCTTGCAATACCGTACCGAAGTCAGGGTGTCTCCAAGTTTGTGTTATGTTAAATACTGGATTGCAGTACCGTGTCGAAAGCAAGGTGTGTGTCTTCTTGTAGTGTTTTATATATCTACTAACGGATGTCGGACTGTGCGGATCGTCTATTTGATTTATCCTGCAGCGCCGGATACCACGATGTTCTTAACTTAAGACCGTCATCCCTATTAATGTTTACCGGGTGCTTGTATATTTCGATTGCTTCTTTGACCAGGCGCGTGTGGTGACTTTTGGGCTTTCCTAAGATTTTTGGCTCAAATGAAAAATGGTGGCCCGTATCTAGAAAGTGCTCAGCCAATGCCGATTTTTCCGGGTGACCGAGTTTGCATGCTCTTTTATGCTCATCAACCCTCTTTGAAATCGTGCGTGCTGTTTGTCCCACATACACTTTGTCGCAATTTTGACAATCGAGCCTATAAACACCGTCGGTCTCAAGGGGATCCCGATCCTTCGCTGGTCTTAAGAGGTCCTTAACCTTGTTGTTTGTGCCGAACACTGTCTTAATATTCTGTTTCTTGAGCGCTTTGGCAATCCTGTCTGTTACATTATGGATATAAGGCAAGAAAGCAATCCCTTTGATCTCAGCTTCTGTGTTTTTCTCGGAGCTGTTAGATTTGGCTCTTATGATGTGCCGTATCTGCCGTCTTTGGTATCCATTGCTTTCTAGCGCGTCGCTCAGTGTACGAATCTCCTCCTGCAGATGTTCTTCTTGGCATATTCGTTTAGCTCTCGTAGCTAAGGTATTAATTAGACCTCTCTTCTGCGCTGGGTGGTGGTGGGAATCTGCATGCAAGTAGCGGTTCGTATGGGTCGGTTTCCTGTAGACCCTGTGCCCGAGACTACCATCTGTGTTCCTTTTCACTTCTACATCCAGAAATGGTAGTTTATTTTCTTTTTCTATCTCCATGGTGAATTTTAATTTCTTGTGCAGCGTGTTGAGGTGTTCGAGAAAGTCCTGTAATTTTTTTTCTTTCCCGTAAGGCCAGATTGCAAACACGTCATCAACATACCTCCACCAAACCTTGGGGATCAAAGTTGCTGTGTCTAGAGCCGTTTCTTCGAATTTCTCCATTACGAAGTTTGCAATTACTGGGGAAAGTGGGTTTCCCATTGCTACACCTTCCACTTGTTGGAAAAGTTCACCCTGAAATGAAAAGTATCCACTTGTTAGGCAGTGTCGAAAAAGTGCGCACATGTCTTCCTCATAGACTTCTTCCAAAAGACTCATAGCATCGTCCACAGGCACATTTGTGAAGAGAGATATAACGTCAAAACTGACTAGTATATCATCACTTTCTATCTTCACGTTTTTCAGCATTTTAACAAAATGTGCGGAGTCCTTCACCCACGAAGATGTCTTCCCGGTCTGCATCTGTAAGAGACTGGCCAAGTGTTGCGACAACTTATATGTCGGCGCTCCTATTGCGCTCACAATCGGTCTTAACGGAACTCCATCCTTGTGAATCTTAGGCAGTCCGTACATCGCTGGTGTTTTGGACGCTTGCATAAACAATCTGTAGTGTAATTCGACCGGAATGCTCGAGGCTTTAACCAGCTCTCTAGTTTTTCGGTCAATTTTATTTGTTGGATTCTTCTTAATCCTTTTGTATGTGCTGCTGTCCAATAATACACGCATCTTCGCTGTGTAGTCCCTTTGGTTAAGACCAGCGAAGGATCGGGATCCCCTTGAGACCGACGGTGTTTATAGGCTCGATTGTCAAAATTGCGACAAAGTGTATGTGGGACAAACAGCACGCACGATTTCAAAGAGGGTTGATGAGCATAAAAGAGCATGCAAACTCGGTCACCCGGAAAAATCGGCATTGGCTGAGCACTTTCTAGATACGGGCCACCATTTTTCATTTGAGCCAAAAATCTTAGGAAAGCCCAAAAGTCACCACACGCGCCTGGTCAAAGAAGCAATCGAAATATACAAGCACCCGGTAAACATTAATAGGGATGACGGTCTTAAGTTAAGAACATCGTGGTATCCGGCGCTGCAGGATAAATCAAATAGACGATCCGCACAGTCCGACATCCGTTAGTAGATATATAAAACACTACAAGAAGACACACACCTTGCTTTCGACACGGTACTGCAATCCAGTATTTAACATAACACAAACTTGGAGACACCCTGACTTCGGTACGGTATTGCAAGGTAATACTTAACCTACACTTCAACACTCACTCATCACATCAGCCCTGATGATGGACCCTGCAATGGGATCCGAAACGTTGGCCAGAGAGGTCACACACACACGGCAGAATATCCCAGAAAACTATACACAGAAGATTCTGAACGGCCGTGAAAACCTAAGGACATTTTTAACGAACCTCTATGGGGAGGAAGTTTATTTAAATACACGCCGACTGGAGAGCTTACGAAGTAAGAAAGAAAAGCTGCTTAGCAACTTAGCTTTTCTATAGAGATGTAAAGCACAGTCGGCAACACCAAATTTCATAAAAATACGACGACATATCTACACGGAGAAAGCGGAGAGAGTATTTCAACGAGCTGAGGCTGCCCTTATAAGAGAACGAGTATACAGCACACGGTTGGAGTTGGATAAAGTCACTAGGATCCTCTACGACCTACATTTGAGCCTGAGTGGAACATTGTCTTATGACGATTGGACGAGAGTGGACAAGATGACATCGATGCAAGCATGGCGCAACAAACAACTGGTGGAGTCACGACAGAAACGCAAATTTGAATCTTTAAACCGGAATAAGAAACACGCGACGAAAGAGCTAGATTCTGCGAAGGTGGTGAAGAACCTATCGGGACATCCATTGGACAAGGCGACAATATCTGTATTGGCAAAAGGTCTAAACTTCGCCATAGCACCAAGAGTAATCCCAGTAGACGATATTATTTGTGGCGTAGAAGCGTATTTGCGGAAGATTCCGGTGGCCATTGCGGAGGAAATTCGACAGGACACGTGCGTTATATTAAGAAAAGCTAAACCGCCACGTCCCAATATAACCAGAGAAGAACGTGCTGCATTGAAAAGCCTTCGCACGAACGATGATATCCTGGTTCTTCCAGCAGATAAAGGGAACGCGACTGTAATTCTTAACCAAAGGGACTACACAGCGAAGATGCGTGTATTATTGGACAGCAGCACATACAAAAGGATTAAGAAGAATCCAACAAATAAAATTGACCGAAAAACTAGAGAGCTGGTTAAAGCCTCGAGCATTCCGGTCGAATTACACTACAGATTGTTTATGCAAGCGTCCAAAACACCAGCGATGTACGGACTACCTAAGATTCACAAGGATGGAGTTCCGTTAAGACCGATTGTGAGCGCAATAGGAGCGCCGACATATAAGTTGTCGCAACACTTGGCCAGTCTCTTACAGATGCAGACCGGGAAGACATCTTCGTGGGTGAAGGACTCCGCACATGTTGTTAAAATGCTGAAAAACGTGAAGATAGAAAGTGATGATATACTAGTCAGTTTTGACGTTATATCTCTCTTCACAAATGTGCCTGTGGACGATGCTATGAGTCTTTTGGAAGAAGTCTATGAGGAAGACATGTGCGCACTTTTTCGACACTGCCTAACAAGTGGATACTTTTCATTTCAGGGTGAACTTTTCCAACAAGTGGAAGGTGTAGCAATGGGAAACCCACTTTCCCCAGTAATTGCAAACTTCGTAATGGAGAAATTCGAAGAAACGGCTCTAGATACAGCAACTTTGATCCCCAAGGTTTGGTGGAGGTATGTTGATGACGTGTTTGCAATCTGGCCTCACGGGAAAGAAAAATTACAGGACTTTCTCGAACACCTCAACACGCTGCACAAGAAATTAAAATTCACCATGGAGATAGAAAAAGAAAATAAACTACCATTTCTGGATGTAGAAGTGAAAAGGAACACAGATGGTAGTCTCGGGCACAGGGTCTACAGGAAACCGACCCATACGAACCGCTACTTGCATGCAGATTCCCACCACCACCCAGCGCAGAAGAGAGGTCTAATTAATACCTTAGCTACGAGAGCTAAACGAATATGCCAAGAAGAACATCTGCAGGAGGAGATTCGTACACTGAGCGACGCGCTAGAAAGCAATGGATACCAAAGACGGCAGATACGGCACATCATAAGAGCCAAATCTAACAGCTCCGAGAAAAACACAGAAGCTGAGATCAAAGGGATTGCTTTCTTGCCTTATATCCATAATGTAACAGACAGGATTGCCAAAGCGCTCAAGAAACAGAATATTAAGACAGTGTTCGGCACAAACAACAAGGTTAAGGACCTCTTAAGACCAGCGAAGGATCGGGATCCCCTTGAGACCGACGGTGTTTATAGGCTCGATTGTCAAAATTGCGACAAAGTGTATGTGGGACAAACAGCACGCACGATTTCAAAGAGGGTTGATGAGCATAAAAGAGCATGCAAACTCGGTCACCCGGAAAAATCGGCATTGGCTGAGCACTTTCTAGATACGGGCCACCATTTTTCATTTGAGCCAAAAATCTTAGGAAAGCCCAAAAGTCACCACACGCGCCTGGTCAAAGAAGCAATCGAAATATACAAGCACCCGGTAAACATTAATAGGGATGACGGTCTTAAGTTAAGAACATCGTGGTATCCGGCGCTGCAGGATAAATCAAATAGACGATCCGCACAGTCCGACATCCGTTAGTAGATATATAAAACACTACAAGAAGACACACACCTTGCTTTCGACATGGTACTGCAATCCAGTATTTAACATATATAACACAAACTTGGAGACACCCTGACTTCGGTACGGTATTGCAAGGTAATACTTAACCTACACTTCAACACTCACTCATCACATCAGCCCTGATGATGGACCCTGCAATGGGATCCGAAACGTTGGCCAGAGAGGTCACACACACACGGCAGAATATCCCAGAAAACTATACACAGAAAACGAAATGATAGTTTTGAAAATAAACTGAAATGTTTTTTAGTCATCTGAGAAACTTTTTGACGTTTACGCTTGTAAATACACTTCATTTGAATCTTGTTCGTGTCTAAAACCTAAGAAAGTTTACATCAATGAGAAAAGTTTTTGTTGGATCAAATAAATGATAGGAAAATGGTTATAAGCGGTTTTGATAAGAAAAAAACGGCTAGATTAATTAAACGACAGCAGAGATAAATTATAGAGTCAATAATGGTAACAAAAATTCATGTTTTACTCAAGAAACCGATTATGTCTCAGCAAATTGTGATGAAGATTCAGTGCGTGAATCTTCCCCAGAAACGTATCCGATAACAGAGTCATCCCCGACAAACTCGCCCTCGACAGAGACACCATTGACTTCAATGGCAAATTGGAATACATTGCCTTTGCCGACAGCTGCTAAAATCTGTGATAGATACGGTTTATCCACGCAATCTGCTGCTGCTGTTGCTTCTGCGGTTTTGACTGACGTCGGCTTGGTTTCTTCCGAGGATTCAACTTTGGTTATTGATAAAAATAAGATCTACAGAGATGTATCTAAAGCCCGGAAGCTTCAAAAAATATTGGAGGTATTGTTATAAAAAGCATTTACGTTGATGGGCGAAAGACCAAAAATTCGTGTTTTACTCAAGAAACCGATTATGTCTCAGCAAATTGTGATGAAGATTCAGTGCGTGAATCTTCCCCAGAAACGTATCCGATAACAGAGTCATCCCCGACAAACTCGCCCTCGACAGAGACACCATCAACTTAAACGGCGAATTGGAATACATTGCCATTGCCAACAGTTGCTAAAGTCTGTGATAGATATGGTTTATCGACGCGATCTGCTGCTGCTGTTGCTTCTGCGGTTTTGGCTGACGTCGGCTTGGTTTCTACCGAAGATTTAACTCTAGTTAAGATTACAATTAAGGTTATAAGTTCGACAGAGATGTATCTAAAGCCCGGAAACTTCAAAATATATTGGAGGTATAGATATAAAATGCATTTACTTTTATGGATGAAAAGACCATCGCAAAGAAATTTTAGAAGACCACTTCTCAATTTTAGCACAACCTGGATCAATTTATTTGGGACACACAATACTGAAAGACGTGGCACTGCAAAGGGAATTCTTATTTCGATCACAACTTTAGTAGAGGGTCGAGGTTGGAATTAAGATGACGTGATTTGCGTTGAATGTGACGGAACTGCAACTAAAACCGATTGGAAGGGTTCAATTCAATATTTAGAGGAGTATTTACGGAGACCGTTACAATGGTGTGTTTGTATGCTTACCCCTTCGTCATTTATTTTTGATGTTAGATGGTTGCACTTCGGGTCCTAGTGAATATAACAGACGCCTCACAAAGTGTAACTGACATTACTTCTAGAGATGGCTTTATAGGATCAGGATCTTAGAGTATATACAATCCATAGAGACCATATTATTTCGAAACTTGTAAGAATTTTGTTAAAAGAGGCGTGGTCATTCGGTGAGACTGGACAATTCATTTCTAACACGTGTTTGTAATTTCTTGCTAAATCAGGGCTACCACTAATGTACGATTCTCTGTGAATTCTCTTACAATAAAGTAGCAATAAATGATAATGCCTTTTATATGTGGGTACATCTATTTATTTTAATTTATTTTATTACAATTTTAAATATCACCACAACAATAATTATATAAGGTACTGCAATAATAATAATTATAATCGAGGATTATTTATATCATATCAAACATAAACATTTAGATATCTGCATTTGTACAAATATTTAGAAAATTACGTTATTTACATAATATACATTGTTTGTATATACACATAAAATACATTGTTTGAAAAAACAATATGATGAAGTACATTAATGGAATTAATAATAAATATAAAATTTTAATATAGTACGATTTTAGGTAAAACGTACTATCAAAACATACATGGCCAACGACTGCATTACATGAAGGGATCACATTAAGCAACTCTCCCATGTTTACTGTCGAATTTGTAGATTGAATGTAATAATATCGATTAAATTTAAAGTTTATGAAAAATTAATATACCTAACGATTTTAGGTAAAACATAATATCGATGGCTCCTACGTATGCTATAATAACCCATAAATCGAAAATTTTTAGTTTTTTATGTTTTTCTTATTTCTTATATCTTTATAACAAAGAAATAAAAACATTTTGCAATTAATTACATTTTTTTTGGGTGTATTTTATAGGGCAATGTATATTTATACCGGACGAAAATATACTACTTCATATACTAGGAGTTTCAGAATGCACATAACTAATTTTATAAATCCCGTATAAATTGGCGATTTAAGAAATTTTTTATGTAACGAAAAACGAATAAAGAATGAACACTATAGGTACTTACTCTATCAAAAGCCAGTTCTGTTCTTGAATAATTCCTAGGAACGGCAAATTTTTTTATTCGAACTAATTTGTTTTCTTTCCTTCTGTCAAAATGTACATTCAAGAAGTGATCTGAGCAAACACAACTGTGACTTCCGGGATTCCAATTAATCCTTCCCACAGCATGGATCCATTCACTTTTTCTTACTTCATTTTTTGGGAACCTACAAAAAATGATATCCCAATCCGAATACTTTAAATAATAAATAATAAATAATTTGTATTCTAAAATTTTAAGCACAGCCCTGTCGGTCCAATATACTTTGTCATAAAAATACCACATTGAGCTTAGTTAGATCCATACAATGTAGTGCCTTCTCTTTCTTACTCCTAAAAATTCAGAATTTTTAAAGGAGAAAAAAAGAGACGGATATATTTTAAAATGTCGGCTATCTAAGTAAATAATTTTACATTTGTGTTGATTGAACATTCATAGACATATTTTGATTTAAGTCATCAAAAACATCTTCAAAATAGCATTCTCCGAATTATTTGTGTAATAAAATCAATCAAAAATAAACATTCTAGGATTTTTTAAACAAAAGTAAATGTTTGCAGTTGGTTTGTTGTTAAAATTATGAAATAAAACGTATACATGTAAAATTTTCATATTTTGGATAAAATACCTGTGATAACTGATATGTTTCTTCCCGTTTCCAGTCCTATTGGAACACCCCTTCATTGCACAAGAAGGCATATCAATTTTTGGTAATATTTGCACGTAAACACACAATAATTTATCGAAAATACGGATAACAAATCTGTCGGTTCTGCCGTTCTCTGCCCGAGTTTTGAAACTCGGGCAAAGAGAACCCTTACAAAGCAATTAAAGACGTACCCGACCGGGTGATCTTTTTTGTCCCTTTTTGTCTTATGTGTTACTATATTGTTAAAACTGAGTAAGCTTTATGTTACCACGCGTACGGGTTTGGTAAAATGTTTAGTTATCCCTCTATGGATTGTATATACTCTAAGATCAGGATGCAATCTCGAGCAGAAATGCCAAATTTTGGACACAAAAATAAGTTTAAATTTTTAGTTTTTGTCATTGATTATAACCTTTATTTTGTTTATTTTATTTTCTTGTGCTTTGATTCATTAATTTCAATACTAAAATATCTTTTAAACATGATTTTTTTTATTATTTTAGGTAAACGGTTTAACTCTATAAAAACGTAAAATTTACAAAACTTCAAAGCTCAGTAGAGCCCTCAAGATGACAAACAATTCTATTTTTTGTTACCTTTTTCGCAATTTGTGTAAAATTGCGCAAATTTTAATACCTCTTGTGATTGTGTAGCTCAAAATTTTTTTTTTCTCATACATGGACGGGACACCCTAATGTGGACACCTAACACGTCTGTCTCTTGAAATACTTAATTTGTTTCAACTAGGCGTTTTCATGCCAAAAAGCGAATACAGTAATCAAGACATTGAAACTGTGAAACAACTAGCAACCGATTATACATTGTTACTAGATAATACTCCAGTTTCTGTCGTTGTAAACGAATATCGGCTGTGGATGGTGAAGAGTCAGGACATACCGCAGTCGATTTCCGACCTTATTTTAAATTGCGATATTGAGATGTATCCTAATATAAGAAAAATTTTATGCATTATGGCTACACTACCAGTTAGTGTAGCGACAGCGGAAAGATCTTTCTCTACGTTGCGAAGAATCAAATTGTGGCTAAGAGCTTCAATGGTTGAAGAACGTCTAACCGGACTGCCACTTCTCCACGTCCATAAAAACGTACCCATTGGAGTAGATGAAGTGATAACGCGTTTCGGGAGAAGACGCAAAAGAAAAATTGATTTTGTTATTTAAATATAGATAGGTATTTTTAAGTACAGTAGGTAGTTACATTTATTTATAAAATACCTACGTTTTACTTGTAAGTATCTATTATTATCAAAATTAAATTGTAACTTCTTGTGACTTGACCACGACTATGTGACCCCCCCCTGGCGCCAAAGCTGGATCTGCCCTTGTTTAGGAAAGCCACTTGGTTTTAAAATCTAATAATTAATTTTAATAACTATTGTTGTCTGTTCTCGCCTAAATTTATATTAAATTGATTTAAGTATGTGGTCACTGTATCACGATCTTGCAGTCACCGTATCTTTGAGTAAAAAATATTAAACAAAGAAACGACCGCTCCGCGTGACTGCCAGTGTGATACTGAATTGGCCAATGGATAAGCTTTAAAAAAGGAATACAACTCCACAATTTACATGTTACAGACGGTATCATTCACACTAATGCAAGTGGCTTACATTAAGTGAACGGACCCTACGTATCATACGGCCCTCGTTCTCTAGTATAAAAGGGGTGTTACGCTAATAATCTTTTTGAAATTTTCTTTACATATTGTTTATTTTTATAATGCTTTAAATTCATTTCAAATTATTTGTTAAATCCCAGGAAACTGCACTGATCTATTTATTAAAAGAATTGTTTATACACATTATATTTATGATAAATTATACGGTATGTTTCCTTATACAAATAAAAAAAGATTTACTCGTGGACACCACACACCGTACTGAGTATCCACCATATTCCACCCGCCGCATAATACTAAAACAAGTAACTCTGCAGGATCTAGAGGTGGGAATGCGCAGTATAAGGTCGCACGGGAAGTGCTGGCACGCTCTGCAACTAGAAAATAAAGCCTCGAAAACCCAACTATTGCGATGAATGGCTACACATTTTAAAGATTTTCTTGGTGGAACCTCGGTACTTCTTTCTTCTATATAATCTATATAGTCATTTAAATAGAAAATACGTAAATCTTCAACACGTAAACTTCCGCATTATGTACAGGTCGATTTAATGATATTAATATTCAGATAAATAGGTGCTCGGTTTGCCATTTTTACAATGTAGTTCGGATTTCTGCGGTCATTAGAGAATAAAAATAACCGCAGACAGAGTGTAGCGAGAAGCTATTGTTAAATATTCCTTTTTGTTTAATTTTTTAATTAGTAAGATGCCTAGTAAGTATGCCTTGTGATCTGGTGGTCGGTGGTTCGAGCCCCATTCTAGACACTAACAAATAGGTCCTATTTTCATAGCAAAGGCGCTTAGCTTAGTTTGAAAATAGTAAGAATATTGATGATGACTTACGACTGTTGAACGACGATTTACTTCTGTATAATGACGGTCGGAATCGCCACCACCGAGCGCGGGTAGGACAGAGCAGACGTAAGAATCCCTTCCTCGATCTCCGTCGATAAAGCGCATGGTCTAGACACTCGAAATATCTTCACAATGTTCAAGAATTAACACAGTTGAAAAACGGGGCACTCACGGAGTTAGTCCTTTGAAGTTAGTGATTTGCAGAGCTCTGCTTGTCATATAAAATCAAGTATACACTTTACTGTGGTCGCCGGCGAACTTTTTATAGCAACCGAACTTTAAACTCGCGGCTTCGTCGAATTCCAAAACTGAACGATAAGTAAATTCCGAAACGGTTTAAACTGCGCGAACTGTCGCAGTCCGCTTCTAACTGGCACGGGTTCTCGTAACTGTCAAAACCATTCTAAATCATTGGCGCCAACACTTCAAGTACATATTCCGACCAATAACATTTTAGCGTTTTAATTGGTGATAGGTGATTACGAAAACCAGGGCGATGGCGAATAAATGTGGGAGTTTGGTGTTACATTCTCGTAGAAGAAAATATCTGTTGAAGTCTCAACCTATTCATTATACCTATACATCATCTGTAACGGCCACACGGAGGGCGGGATCTACTCTTTGTTTAAATAATCCAAAGGAAGCAACTGCTCACCATTGCGCTGGTCGGCCCTCCTGGAGTACTCCGAGCACTCCTGCTTGATGTCAGGATGTGATATGTCAATTTCAGTGTAGGGCACTCCTTCACCACCATTCTCGGCTGCAGACCCCTCATCTGTGTGCACATCACCTCCCTGCGCACTTCCCCAGCCCTCATTGCTGGAACCTACTTCTGGAATCAAAAACAATAATCCGGTTCAACTAAGCCGGAGAGTTGCCTGTCTCCTGGGCTGGGCTCCGTGTCACCGCGAGCTGTAGTTGCACCAAGCAGGTCACAGCTCCTTATTGCGCCGTACTTCCGTGTACTGCTCTCCTACTAGAGTAACAAAAGTTTCGCCTTCTATACTCATTTACATCATATTTATAGCTTACTGCCAGTAGGTAACTCTGCACAAGTTAGTTCACAAGGTGTATTTTTTTAGTATTAAAAATCAACAGAATTAATGAATGGTTTGATGATCTGGCAACTCACTTGGGACTTTGGTACTTCTATAATTTATATAAAATTTTGCTTGGGCGTGTAAACGTTGGTCCCAAATACATACCTATACATTTTACCTCGTTTATATTAGCTTCACTCGTTTGTTTGGATGGAATATTAAAATCGATATTTTTCCTGCCTAATGTCCAATAAAGCTAAATTTTTGCACACAGGCGTATTCTCGATGAAAATATATTAATACATTCATTCATTATTCAATAAAAACATCAAAGTTAATGAATTGAATTTTTCTATGAGTAATGAGCTCACGAAAAGATGGCCCTAGTTTCCTTTCGAAATGGTTTTGTAAGCTGGGCATTATTAGAAAATATTATAGAAAATAACAATTAAATTTTATTTAAATTAAATCACGCTTATATTTAAATGTACTAAGAAGTAAAAAATACATATCGGAAAAAAAAATTGCTACACTCTCCATATAAAAGCGTGGGCCTTTTTCAATATCAATATCGTAAGCGCCCACGTTTTATTCGGAGTGAAGCAATTTTTTTTAATTGGGTATTGATTTTCATTCAGAGCTGATAGACAGCTGATGTAGTGAACTAAACAGTTCATAAATACTGAGCGGTGAATAGATCAACCATGTACCCCACATCTCTAGTATGTATCTATAGCAGCTGACACGAACGTGCACTACTTTCAGAAGCTTCAAATATAGACTATATTATGGTTTATATACTTTTCGAGAGTTTGTTTGTTGCTAAAATGATGGAACTGATTTCAAAAATGCAAAAATGATTTCAAAGCAAATAGAACAAAACATTAAGTTTTTTTTAATTCTTTTGACGTCTGGCACGTTAAATCTATGGATAACATCAGGTTACTAAAACCATAGATAACGGTGAAACATCACGAACACTTTATATTAGGGATGGGTCGTCGACGTATTTACCGTCGACGAAACGAGACCGTCCACGTCCATCCATCGACGAGACGATCAACTAGTTGAATTCGTCAACTAGTTGACGCGTCAACTTCGTTACGCGGACGTCGCGGACGTTTATCTAAACATCGGGACGATAGTCAACTGTCTACGGTTTGACGCGACGCTGCTCGACGGCACAACCGTTGGTTATTTTTATTACGTTAATTTTTAAAATTTAAAGAAGTTCGAAGGAATATAGTTTCGGGGAAAGTAAAACCGCTACTTGTGCTTATATGTAAAAAGAAATATTTTATTATTTATTTGTTTATAGGCTTTTACATATTGTTTTATATACTTCTTTCTATATATAATAAAGAAAGAAGTAGGTATACACAACAATATCAGGTGTAAGCAGTAAAATATAAATATAAACTACATATATAAGCAGTGAAAGTATCGGGTATAAGCATTAAAATATGAGTATAAAAATTAAAAATATAAAGTACAAAGCAATGTGTGTATAAAAAAATATATTAGATACACATTATTACATGTGTACAGGGTTATTTGTAAAACAATAATAACCTAGCAGGACTATATTCCTGCCTTGATTATGAGTATTATTTTTTGTAAAACGTTGGACTATCACTACACTAACTCAAATCGATTACGAAAAATTCATTCGTTTCAATACAAGTTAAATAAAATTATAAAAACCTTTACATTTATTTATTATCTATAAATTTATAACTAAATACATAATTTAAAAATACTTTACATTTGAGATGTTATCTAGAAATTTATTGAAGAATACATTTTTCAAAGTCAGACTTTCACTTTGTGGTGACATTATTAATAAATACATTGTTCCCAAAACGTGTAAAAAACCAATAAAAAGTGGTGTAAACAAAATTATAATAGATTTATTTTTTTTATCTACAATGTTGAAAATAGGGAATTTATAATAAAAATTAATTAAACCTAAATTCAAGATTATATTACATACACAATAATTAATGTTGGACTCCTGAATAAGGACCATAGTTAGGTATAGAAATTTTTATTCCCTACAAGTTTGTTTATCATTTATATGCTTAAGTTGAAAAGTAAGGAAATAACACAATAATTAAATTTTAGCATCGCTTTTCAGGTAAATATATAAGAAGTCGAGATCGATCGAATAAAATATTGATTTTAGAAAAATATCTAGCCGGCCTATTAATTAATAATAGTTCAATAAAAAATAAAATAATTAAACAGAATTGTTTTATTTTATACGGCGTAAAATTGGGAATTCACCGAATCGTCGCACGTGACATCACAAAAAATCAAGTAAAAAATAATAGATAATAGCTTATTAAGCCTATCTCGCGCTACGCATGTATTCAAATTTCAAATCTCTAGTCATAGTTCGTGTACACAGATCTGCACTCTATGGTAGTGTACTTTAGAGTTGAAATGAAATTACCCGTCGAGCCGTCTATGACGTCTATATGCACACTGTTAAAATGACCTTAAATTTCATCGCGTTTGGTCACAATCTTCAAATATGTGAGAAACACATTAAGCAAATTTTCTCACTTGGACCGGCAAATTTCTTTCTAGGACCGCAAAAATGATGGACCGTGCTGTATGCACCCTGTTAAAATGACGTTTAAATTTCATAGCGTTTGGTCACAATCTTTAAATATGTGAGAAACACATTACGCAAATTTTCTCACTTGGACCGGCAAATTTCTTACTAAGACCGCAAAAAATTATGGACCGAGCTGTATGCACCCTGTTAAAATGACGATTAAATTTCATCGCGTTTGGTCACAATCTTCAAATATGTAAGAAACACATAACGCAAATTTTCTTACTTGGACCGGCAAATTTCTTACTAGGACCGCAAATAATGTTGAATATTTTTATTGCATTGCCAGCAATGGACTATGTTGTCTTTACACTGTTAAAATGACGTTTACAACGATTTTGAAAATTTATTACAAATGATCGGGCCTTAGCCAAGCAAGACACAATATAAAAGAACACTGTTTGCCCTCATTTTTTTTTAATATTAACGGTTTGAAGTGTCCTACAAAATTGTACGGCTTTGGTAGAGCTCGATCAGTTGGATAACAATCTTGTTTCCCCACACTAATGTCATGGTGAGTGGTATACAGTTATAGCGTATGCGCATTCACTTGTAAACATATCACGTGGTACTGATGCGCGGCGTGATATCCCCATGAGCTCGCTTGGGTACTGCGCGCATGGCAACGTTGCCGCGGCACGTAGAAATGCCGCGCGACGTCGCGGAGTAGTGCACGACGTTGCAACGTCACGTAGACTTTATGCCGCGCGTGATGTCGTGCCGCCGCGGTCGCGCCCCCCCCATAATAGACTATACGATTTAATTAATTCGAATTTTTGAGTATAAGGTATAATTTTTTGAATATTTTTATATTAATGACAGTGAAATTTTATTTGTACACATATACAATTTAATTATAATAAGCGATATTTTGAAGGTTCTATGGATACTGCAATATAGGAAACAGAACGTTAAATTTTTGTCTTTTTTAAAACGATATATTTAACAACTTGTCGAAAAATATTAATGTCTGAATAGCACGCACCACTTCTTTTTCAAACTTTATACAATCAATTTGTAAATAAAGTATATGGTCTTTATTTGAAAATTTACGAGATAAGTTTACCAAAGATAACTCTATTGCATGAAAATTAAAATAGCGTTTTTGGGTTATAATTTTTTTGATGTTATAATAATATATTTGTTCATATATTTTTGAGGAAATGCTTCAAGAGTAAATGGATCTATCATAATAAAATTGATTAAAAGCCTGTTTAGTTAGCTATGGGTTTTGCAAAATGATTTAATAGGTTTATGTTAAATTTAGCAAAATCGATAGCAAATACGAAAATCGTGTACTGGGGCCTCTTAATGTAAAAAAAAAAATTAATTCGGAAAATGTTAGGTTGGTACATCTAAATAAATTTATCAATATTGAAAGAATAGGTACCGGCGCTTTTTTTCTTCAAATAATTTGTGCGAATTCGAATGGAAAGTTGTGTCAAAACTTCAATGATTTAAATATTGGACAATTTTATTATTATCCCTTTATATTAAATCGTGGCGTCTGCTTGCTTGCCGTCAACAAAAACTTTGGATCGATTTTCGGCCCTTTTCCCGTGATCCAATCGAGCAGAAACTTCGCAAGCAGACTCGTGGCGACGATCAAGAAGATCTATCAAAATTTCGTTAAAAAAAAATTAATAATTATAGTATAATTTCGGATTTTTAGAAATTTTTTTGGTTTTTTCAAATAGGAATCATTAGAAAAGTTTGATTACGGCGGCTTGATAACGTCGCGGAATATTTTCTAAATTTGAATTGCTCCGTCGGTATGCATAACAGGTACTTCACTAAGAATGTCGAAAATCTAAATTGACTGACAAATGTTTTTAGAATTTAATCTTCAAAGCATGAAGTGTCTTATCAAAGCTGAAAACATCTGACATTTTAGAAATATACTAGCTGTGCCCGCGCGGCTACGCACGCGTAGATTTTTAGTACACTGTTTGGATCGTTATAGAATTTAATAAATTATACTCTAATTATTAATTTTCGTTAAAAAAATTAATAATTAGAGTATAATTTCGAATTTTTATAAATTTTATTGGTTTTTTCAAATTGGAATCATTAGAAACGCTTGATTAGCAACGGCGCGGCGGCCCGATAACATCGCGGAATATTTTCTAAATTTGAATTACTTCGTCGTTATAATAGGTACATCACTACGAATTTAGAAAATTTACAAAACAATTGGTTCACAGATGACAGCAAAATTGGGTTTTTTGGGAAAAAATCAAATAATAATTTATTTCTTTTTGATTTCTGCTTAGTTTTGAAGAATTCTACATTACTCAAATCTGATTCTGACTAAATCATTTGACGCTGGAAATTGATAAGGTACGATATTGATGATACTTGAATCTATCAAAATATTGACATCTCAAAACATCTGACATTTTAGAAATATATTAAATTTCTGTGAGTTTAATGTTATGTTATATGTTTTAATTCGTCTTTAACCCTGGAATCCTGGTTGGGGTGCTGGAGCACCCCACAGTGTTTTCAAGTTGTTATTTTGTCTTTCGTTTTGAAGGTATAAGTTTATGCGTCCGCGTATTTTACTTTGCGGCCGAGTAGTCTGGATTAGTCAGTACCTCGGCGACTGCCGAGTTTTGTAGACGTATGTACTAGGGATGGGTCGTCGACGTATTTACCGTCGACGAAACGAGACCGTCCACGTCCATCCATCGACGAGACGATCAACTAATTGAATTCGTCAACTAGTTGACGCGTCAACTTCGTTACGCGGACGTCGCGGACGTTCTATCTAAACATCGGGACGATGGTCAACTGTCTACGGTTCAACGCGACGCTTCTCGACGGCTCAACCGTTGGCTATTTTTATGACGTTAATTTTTAAAATTTAAAGAAGTTCGAAGGAATATAGTTTCGGGGAAAGTAAAACCGCTATTTGCGCTTATATGTAAAAAGAAATATTTTATTATTTATTTGTTTACGCACATTATAGGCTTTTACATATTGTTTTATATACTTCTTTCTATATATAACAAAGAAAGAAGTAGACATACACAGCAATATCAAGTGTTAGCAGTAAAATATAAATATAAACTACATACATAAGTAGTGAAAGTATTGGGTATAAGCATTAAAATGTGAGTAAATAAAATGGAAGGAAACAATGATTTTGCGTAATAAAGGCACCAGTCATGAGGTGCGGTAAAAAATACTTTACATTTATTTATTATCTATAAATTTATAAATAATTACATAATTTAAAAATACTTTACATTTGAGATGTTATATAGAAATTTATTGAAGAATACATCTTTCAAAGTCAGGCTTTCACTTTGTGGTGACATTATTAATAAATAAATATATCTGTATTATTTGTCAACTTTAGTTTAAGGCTCAATCTGAGAAAAGGATCATTGTTCCCGAAACATGTAAAAAACCAATAAAAAGTGATGTAAACAAAATTATAATAGATTTATTTTTTATCTATAAAGTTGAAAATAGGGAATTTTCAATAAAAATTAATTAAACCTAAATTCAAGATTATATTACATATATAATATTAATGTTGGACTCCTGAATAAGGACCATAGTTAGGTATAGAAAATTTTATTCCCTACAAATTTGTTTATCATTTATATGCTAAAGTTGAAAAGTAAGGAAATAACACAATAATTAAATTTTAGCATCCCTTTTCAGGTAAATATAAGAAGTCGAGATCGATCGAATAAAATATTGATTTTAGAAAAATATCTAGCCGGCCTGTTAATTAATAATAGTTCAATAAAAATAAAATAATTAAACAGAATTGTTTTATTTTATACAGCGTAAAATTAGGAATTCACCGAATCGTCGCACGTGACATCACAAAAAATCAAGTAAAAATAGAATAAATAATAGCTTATTAAGCCTATCTCGCCCTACGCATGTATTTCAAATTTCAAATCTCTAGTCATAGTTCGTGTACACAGATCTGCACTCTATGGTAGTGTACTTTAGAGTTGAAATGAAATTACCCGTCGAGCCGTCTATGACGTTTATGGCATCTACAAGTCGTCAGCGAGAGATGAGAGAGAAATAAACGGAGACGTTTTGTCTTGCTCTCGCTCGTTGCTTTGTAATCTCGAATCGTCCACCGACCACGGCGTCCGCTGTCCACCGTCTACGAATTCAACTAGTCCATGCGATAAACGTAAACGGTCGACGCGTCGATGCAACGTCAACGGTTGATTTCAACTAGTCCGTCCATTCAACGCCCATCCCTAGTATGTACATATGTTGCGGGGTGCTCAGGCACCCCGGTATAGGAAAATCGTAAGTTTTTGTGTAATATAAATTAAATTATTGTACAAGTTTTTGAACTTTATTTACGTGATATTTAATAATATTGATTATATTATTATTACTCATTATTGCAATAACCTTAAATTTAAAATTTTACAGATAAATTTCAGTTTTAGTTGTATGTACTTCTTTTAGTCATCCTTCTTCATATAATGGGCAACTAAGTTCCAACGAATAATATCCATGGATAACTGGTTCACCATCATTCTTTTAGCGATGAATTTACTTGCAAAAGACTTGACGATGGTTATGTACAACACGCAAAAATAAAAGTGAAATATCGGTCTTATTTTTAAACCCATGAGACCGAGGAAAAAACTCTGCTATGTTTGCGTATGATGGATCTAACTATCTTATCCAATTGTCTGCTAAAATCAACCAAGAAGAAGGTCATCAGTATGTTATCAACTCTTCGTGATTATCCTGACAAAAATAATAAAGTAGAGCTCCAGGAAATAATTAATTATTAAAATAAAACAATAATTGGCGTAGACGTTTTCGATGCAATGGCAAAAAAATACTCCGTCCAAAGAAAATCGCGATGGTGGCCGATGTGCATTTTTATGGACTTTTGAATGATTTTGGCATTAACTCTTGGGTTCTCTACAAATGTTCGAAGGCAACAGATAAATCATAAATAAAATTTAGAAGAAATTTAAAAAAAATTGGGACATTAACTCGTGAGTCATTATTTGGAAGAACGCCTGCAAAAATCAAGTTTGAGGAGGGATATAAAATAAATTATTTGTGGTATCCTTAAAAAACCTATGCCAAATGAAAGATTGATTCTTCAGCATCACACCCAGGTGCGTTGTGGATTCTGTCCCAGGAATATAGACCGGAAGAGCAAAACTCAGTGTACGAAGTGCAGAACTCCAATTTGTTTAGAATATCAAATAAAAATATGCCAAAAGTGCTGCAACTAATTAATAATAAGTATATTTATTTTGATTTTTGATCTTTAGTTTACAGTCCTACGTCTAGTAAAGAAATATTTTTTTTAAATTGATTCATTAAAAAAATATCAACTCTCAAAGTCTGGGGTGCTCAGGCACCCCTTGTAGGAAAATCGGTTGGGCAAAATAGTGTAGGATTCTAGGGTTAATTATTGTTATATTTTACAAAGAAAGGGAGTATAGGAAAAACTTGGTTTTTATGTGTTACTTCTTTTATATAAATAAATAGTAGGTATATAAAAACGAAGTAGACACACAAAAACATCCTCGTATTCGAAAGCAACGTTGTTCCAAAATGTAACGAGTCATTACCCGTACCGGAGATATATTACAGGAACACCGTCACATTACCGCCATCTCTGGGCTTGTAGTACCCACCAGACTGGAACTGCTGGGAGCGTTCGGCCGCGAGCTACTAGATGGCGCTAATGTTAGTATCAGAGTCTCGTTCCTTCATTACGAATTAAATTTCCCGCACAGGTGTATCAGTATTTAAAGGATTTTACATCAGTTAAACACTACAGGAGAATTTCTTTACAATTTATAATATTTAGTCCCACAAAACGACTAAAAAAACGTTTGTCTGTAGGTTCATTTTTACAATTGTGAGTTACACTATTACAAAATATTATTCACTTTATAAACTATATAAGCGATAAAAAACGAAAACAATTAAGTACAAAAAACAAAATAAAAGAAATTTTCAGTACAAAGTTAAAAATTTTAATCAAATTAAGAAAATAGCAAATTAAAAATATAAATAGCAAAAATTAAGGAAAAAGATAGAGAAATATATATAAATATTAACATCACTAATTGTTCAAAGTCATTATCATAATAAAACATTTAATATAGTTCCTAAATAAGTAATGTCGTTTTCTATTAACCACTTTTTAAGTTCTGACATTGACTTTGGAGTTTTTAAGCCTGAGGGAAAGGTACTTTGTATTTCGTTCAAGAACATTGGAACTCGATATTCAAGTGTCCTCAGACCATATTTGTTTGTTATTCTTGGTATTGTTAATATTTAATTTGAATTCATGTTCGTGATGATGTTCATTGGGCTGAACAGGTTAAAGGGTAAAGATTCATCTCTTTGTCTTCATATGAAATCCTCCAACCTAGGGACTAACGTAAACAACACGCTTGATACGCCCTCGTGGTCATATTCCACTTTTCAGAGGGCAGATCCCCGGCTACGATCGCCGCTCTGACGTGCTATCAAATAATTTGGGGAGCGATGATCACTAAACCACGTATAAGAAACCCGAAATTCCTTAGAATAAGCCAGCACACTAATAATGTTGGCTACTTTTCTTCCATCACAAGGTTGTGTCGCACATATAATATGTATTTTGCTGACCCTAACATTGATGCTGATATTCTTGCAGATACCTTATCATGGTTAAAAACTCACTCATACACAACATCCATTTTCTAAACGATGACCCGTACCTATAGATCCATTAAATCAATTATTTATTAAATACTAATCGCACTACATTCAAATACTCAATATACAATACACATATATGTACATGTAAAATATAATTAATTGCAAAAATACACGTTACTAGAGCGTGCCGAAGACACTTGTAATTGGGATAATGGGCATAGTCTTCACTATAATGTTTAATTATAAATGTATCATGTACCTATTATCCTATTAGTGTCTCTAATAAATAAAAATAAATAAAAAATTTAGTATGCAACGAAATGCGCGCGTATCCACATATGTATATTTTGTATATTATTATTATTATTTATTTTTTTTTAATTTCAAAAAAATCCTTGTTTACAAATAAAGGTACTTAATACTAATTTAATAATAACAATATAAGATAAATTACACATTTTTTTGTTGTTGTTAAATTTGTGGATTATGCCACTCTACTAGGCTACGCCTGTCCCAGAGTGGCATTATAGAACACAATTATAATATTTTTTTGAATTCGTCAGTAATATTTATTTTCATAAGGTAGTAATTATGTATCTACAAAGTATCAAGTGCAATGTTAAGTTGAGTGAGTCATAAGTCCAAGTGTAAATATGTGTAGAATAATTGTTTAATGTAAAAAGGGTTCAAGTTTACTTTAAGATTATTTTTTATTTTCCTTAATTATGGTTGTTGAGTAACTGTCAAAAATTTATTAACTTGAAATTAGTGTAGAGTATAACATCTAACACGTGCACATAACTACACACATACCAATTGAACCAATATCCGAACCGAACCCGATAATCGTCAACCCTGCTGCATTTAAGCACCTGATGTTATATAACGTCACAGGTACCAATTATTTGACCCCATTTCCATTATTCAAACCACACTTGGTACGCTTGAAGGACCCCTTAATTTAAAAAAACGGGAATACTCGGTGAAGCAGGTGCAAGCTACCCAACTTTCGAATTAAATTTTTTATTTATTTTATATTTTATAGAATATAAAAATGCTTTTCCCGAACGAATGTTCCTCCAGATGTTAAAACAGCCAAGGAGTTTAATTTTCCATTTCACGGTCGTCAATAATACATAATGATAACACGTTAAAATAATTCAAAATATTGTTTGTGTTATATGATGACGGGTTTCTAATGTTTGACATTTATTTATTGATTTATACGAGTACACCATGTACTCTATTATTTTCACATTCTGAACAAAAAAATTTTTGTACTAATTTTAAATTTTTTACTGCCGCAGAACTTGGTACCAGGCTTAAATAAATAAAAGGCTTGATATATTTGTGAAAGGCTCTTTTCACACGTTTCTGAGTGTCATTGTAATTTTATAGTTTTTTCAAATAATTTGTCAAACATAAAAATGAATAAAAATAGAAAAAAACATTTATTTATTTATTTAACTGAATGTATATTTACATCTAAGTTAATCTAAATTTACACAATTTTATTATATGTACTTTTACCTTTAAACTGTATATCTGTCTTATGTTATTTTTTTAAATTTATATTTTGTATATTTTGTAAAAGCCCATACGGGCGTTAAATGAACAAATAAATATTATTAGTTATTAAAAAAATATTTTAGATAAAAATGAATAGATATAATAATTGTCGCTTCGTTTTTACAAAATTAATTTTAATTGTAAAAATTCAACAAGCTTCTGGAGCGTGCTCCCTTCTTGTTGTTTTGACAGAAGCGAAACCAGAGACAAACTGCAAAAAAATAAGCGGCGATTCAATGTGACTAGCAACTGACAATAAATAAAGAGATTACCTACCCAGCAGTTCAGCAGTGAATAGTGTATTCAACAGACGTGCAAATATTAAAAAAAGAAAGTGTAAAGTGTTTCACAGACGATTGATCAGTGACGACTAGTGCCAAATTGCGTGAATTAAATAATAGTGCTCCAATTATATTCGTGTCCAGTGATTTTAGTTGACTAAATAAAAACTTTAATTTCAAGTGTTTAATTCGTCCCCCACCGCCACGATACCGTGATAGTATGATACGAGTAAATGCGCTTAAGGTACGAAACGCGCTTTAGATCTATGTTTTAGATGCGGTCAATGGGCATGCTTATAAAAAAAAATCGAAATTTATCATACTGGCAACAACACTATGGAATACTCTGGACTCGACTAGGGTAATCTCTAGAGCGCTCCACAGGTCTCTCGAAACGACTAGGCAGTTTTAGTAAAATCTCGAAACAACGAGAAAGATTTGCTTACCTATAAATACGAGGGCGTCACGCGACGCGGGGTCTAACCGGCTTGACATTAGCGACGGAGCGCAGTGTGACCAACGCGTATATTACGGGGATAGTGAATAAACGAAGTTCGTGCCATCGGGCGAGAAGTTTTTCTACGTGCGAATATTAAACGGAGTTTTCTAGAAAGTGATCGAAGCAATAAAATCAGCGTGAAATTTAGTGAAAAACATTTTATAACTACAAATTTAATAACAGTGCGATTTAATTACAAAAGTTAAAATTATTTTTAGTGTTTTGTATTGCCTTCCGCAGCTACGTCCCGTGACAATTCCATTTAAAAACAATAAAATATAGCCAGGAGCCATTTACGGAACCTTACCTGCCAAACACAATGTTGCACAGATCCAAGGACGGAACAATTTTCTTGAACAATCGATAAAAACCAATCGCACGCAAAAAACATCGACGCGTGACCACTGCTGAAAACGAAACCCGGCACAATAGAAAATTATTGGATGTAAAAGGTTGTAATTTTTAATTGTTTCTGTGTGTAATCGGATACCATCGCTGTTTACGCAGATTTGTGTATTTTTTTGTTGTTGTATTTCTGTTTCAAATGATTTTTTAATTACGGACGCCACAGCGGTGAGAAATTGGCAATTCTTTTGAATTGTTTCTAAAAATCGATAACTGGAATTTTACAATTAATAGATACAACATAGAAAATATAAAATAATTTAATGCAGTGGCGTTTATCTGTTGGGAATCCATTTTAATAATAATTAATAAAATATTTTTTGTTCAGAATATTTTGAGTACGTCCAAATTTTTCAAGAACACAATACTGGATTTTATCCCCAGGGGAACATCATTAGTCAAGATATATTATAGATGTCTTATGGAGACGAGGCTATATTTTTATATGGGAAAATATGCATGGAAGTCTTTTTTTGGGTGTTTAGGATATTGTTCTAAAAATTCCCATTAAAATATACATACCTTGGATTATGGGAATGAATAAGCTTTGGACTGCAGGTGGCGGTAATAAAAATACAACTCACATACGAAACAAATTGTGTATTTTAAACATATATACAACTTCCAAAATAATTAATAGATGTGGTAGTCTATCATGGGTGGAAATGGAAACATTAAATTGTATAAAGCGATCACTTAAGTCAGTCGTACGATAGGTCGTAAGCCCTATGAATACCCAAAAAAAGACTTACATACCTACTTTCCCATATAAAAATATAGCTTCGTGTCTATGAGATATCTACGATATTTTATTTATTTATAAAATCCTTGTTATACAATTTATTTTATACATGAATATGTTAATCATAATAATGAATATAATTTTAATTACAATATTATTTATCTAAATACACATATTTTAATCATGTTTTGTGGATTGCTACAACTAATAATCTTGATATTTTTTGTTTTTTTTCCACAAATTTGTTTTAAACTACCATACAATATGTTTCGGAAACCTCCTCACAATGTTCCCCCTTTCCCACCACCTAGACATCCCCTCCACTTTCACTGAACCTACGACCCATACACCAGACATTCACTCCCACACACTTCAGTCTCAACTCATCTGACGAAGGAAACAAACCTGTCGTGAATAGTGGGTGGATTAGAAAAGCCCAAAGAAGAGAAGATTTGTGAATTTTGGAATACACCTATATCCAATTTAACTGTAAATAGTTGCGGATATTTTATACGAACCGTATGTTTTTCCAAGAAACGATTCTCGACGTTTCGTTGAATGCTTATTCAACGCCATCAGGAGGACGACCTTTACCCGCGGAGATAGAGAGAAAACTGATTACTACTTTCAAATGTGAGTAAATTGCGTGCAAATAATTTCAAATGCGTTCAAAGTGCAAATAAATTACGAGGCCGCAAATTATATGCACTTGGTTGTGGAGTGTTCACCTCTTCTACAATAGAGGTCGCCAGTGTGCAATATGTACTAGTTACGTCGGCGGACTTTACTGCGACGTCTATCAAGGGTTGAATCAAAGTCGTAAGAACTGGGCGCCAAATACTTGATAGTTTGTAACTGTCATCTCTATTGAAATTGGGATGTTTGTATATTTCAATGGACTCCCTTACTAATCTGGGTATAAGGTGCGGTTCTGTTGATAAAATTTTTGTCTTGTCAAATCTGATGAAGTGACAGAGATTTCCTTTGGATGCATGTTCGCAGATTGCCGATATATTGGAGTTTTGGAGACGTTGAAAAAGCATTCAACGAAACGTCAAGAATCGTTTCTCAGAAAAACACACGGTTCGTGTAAAATAACCGCAACTCTTTACAGTAAAATATGTCTAACGGCCATAATAACAACCTCAACTCTTTAAGACCTATATCCAGCACTAGAGAGATGGCGGTGGAGAAAGAATTATAATAAAATATATCTTTCGGAAAATAGAGTCATCACCTTAGTTTCAATTGTTATGTAACTGTGTTATATTAAACTCTAAAATTATATTTGTTATTAAACTGCGTTATATTTATTTTTCCTTCAAATGCCTGTTTTTTCCCTACCCGTATAATTTTGTGAATCCTGTGTATCCTTTGTATCTCATATGTTTTGTATTTATACACCATTTTTGAAATGCTTTATGCCTGCTGTATTTAAATATGTATGTGGTCAAAATTTTAGAAGTAAAAAAGTGAACTGTTGTGTCACTGGCAGAAAAATTTGGATGGCAGCCGTGCGACTCAGCTCTGCTTTATATATCATTTATGAAATGCTTTTTGCCTGCTGTATTTAAATATGAATGTGGTCAAATACGTTTAGAAGTAAAAAAGTAATTTGTTGGTTCACTGGCAGAAAAATTTGGATGGCAGCCGTGCGACCCGCTCTGCTTTGCAAGGCTGGGTTGTACGGTTGCCTTTAGTATTAAAAAATGCCAACCTGGCGGCGAATGAGTAGGATGACATAATTAATCGTTTCGATAAAGTGACACTATACTGATTCAATAAATAGAAGCTTCTAGATTTTTTATAAAGCTTTGACGATAATCTTGAACACCGTCGAATCGGCCCGGAATACTTCCACCGTTAGAAGCGGCATGCGCCTTTAAATATCACGCTGCCGGACGACACAACTCGAAGAGTCGGAGTTCTACGTTCTGCAAGCTCCATAAATATTTGTTATGTTTTCAAGTGGTGATTTTCGGGAACAAACATTCGAAGAGGATGAAAGTTGCAGCCCAGGACAATGGACATTCTTATCCCTCATATCCCAAGCAAATGGAAAGCAGTAGTTGACGTTGATAGTGACTATATACCATCAATGGTGACTATATAGACACCATCAAGGTCAATTACTGCTATATATTAGGTCCTTACATATGAAATTGGCGTTTTGCCGTACTGGCAAATTTGATCTCAAATATCTTCTCTTTGGTTAGGAATTCCAAATTCAAATTTATACAGCTATTTACTCATGTATTTGTGTTTTGAAAATTATAATTCATTTGTTTTTTCCTCAATTGTTTTTTTCTTTGCGTCACTCAGTTTACAAAATAAAAAACTTGAAATATCGCGTTATTTACGAGTACGAGTTCCACCGTGGCACCAGTGCTGCAGAAACGGCTCGAAGGATTAATGATGTGTATGGCGACGGTGCCGCAAAAGAAAACACAGTGCGATTTTGGTTCCAACGTTTTCGTTCTGGAAAATTCGACCTGCAGAACAAGCCCCGTGGACGGCCGGAGACCAAAGTTGATAATGAAGAATTGAAGGCTATTGTGGAAGCGGATCCATCGCAAACCACCTCCGAGTTAGCTGCAGGCTGCGGTGTTAGTGATAAAACTGTTTTAATCCACTTGAAGCAAATTGGTAAGGTGAAAAAGCTTGAAAGGTGGGTACCTCACGAATTGAGTGAAGCAAATCACAAACGCGCGTTGACTGCTGCGTTGCATTACTCAACCGGCACAATAATGAAGGGATTTAAATCGAATCATTACCTGTGATGAAAAGTGGATCCTGTACGATAATCGGAAGCGCTCATCGCAATGGCTGAACCCTGCCGAACCAGCCAAACCATGCCCCAAGCGAAAATTGACTCAAAAAAAGTTACTTGTGAGCGTTTGGTGGACTAGTGCTGGTGTCGTTCACTACAGATTTCTTAAATCTGGCCAGACGATTACGGCAGATGTCTATTGTCAGCAACTGCAAACCATGATGGAAAAGCTAGCTGCTAAACAACCGAGGCTGGTTAATCGCTCTAGGCCACTGCTGCTTCATGATAACGCTAGACTACACACTGCACAACAGACGGCTACCAAATTAGAGGAGCTTCAATTGGAATGTCTAAGACATCCACCGTACTTTCCAGACCTTGCCCCAACAGATTACCATTTTTTTCGAAATTTGGATAACTTCTTGCAAAGGAAAAAATTCAACTCCGATGGGGCAGTCCAAACCGCCTTCAAAGATTTTATTGATTCCCATCCGAATGGTTTTTTTAGTAAAGGAATCGATGAACTACCTATGAGATGGCAAAAGTGCATAGATAGCAATGGTACATACTTTGATTAAATTAATATTTAATAATAAAAAAAATCGGCTTAATGTTCCTCCCATACTAAACATCAATTTCATATGTAAGGACCTAATATTATGACCCCACATATACATATATAAGGTGTAGTAACATAGCTAGTCCACAAACTCTACAGGTGGATTTTTACCTTGATTATGAGTCGAAAATGTTCATGCAACCATGACCTAGTTGAGGAGATATGCGGCATCAAACTTTGCATTTTTTTTTCAATATTTCTGACTTATTTTTTACGAAACGTTGAACTCTCAATACGGTAACTTTTATCTAATATGAAAAATTCATGCCCTTTAATACAAGTCAAATAAACAGTCCAATTGGAATTTTTTCAGGGCTTTTATTATTTTATTTAACTTTTATCGAATTTTTCGTAATCGATATTAGTTACTGTAATAATATTTGAACATTTTGAAAAAATATGCAGAAATATTGAAAAAAATGTGCAAATTTTGATATTTCATAACTCCATAACTATTGATATTAGGTCATGGTTGCTTGAACATTTTCGACTCACAATCAAAGCAGGAATCCACCTGTTAAGTATTGTGGACTAGCTCTGTTACACCCCGAATATTATGTACATTATGACAGACATATTTTGCATAATATAAATGCGGGGTATAAAAGCAAAAGCAGAAAAATCCAATAAATGTTTTGAATGCAATCACCGAGGATAACTAATTTAAAATGAACTAAATTCCAGATTTTATGAGTCTATCTTTTCTAAAATATTTTCCTCTATATGTTTCCTGTAAAATCTCAAATTCAGTACATTATAAATTAGTGATCGTCGATGATACAGAGAATTTTTTTTTGAGATTGCTTCCTTTGCTTTTATACCCTACGTATTAAGTTTTCTTCCATGTATGGCTAGTTACAAAATACATATATATTATTTCAAATTTACAATATAATTTTTAAATAACTTTTGTTAATAATTATTGTTTATTTATTAATAGACGTGCAAACTCGGAATACGTGAAGCATCAATATTCTTACTATTTTCAAACTTAACTAAACGCTTGTGCTATGTTAACTTGCTGGTGTCCTGAAATGGGGCTCGAACCACCGATCACAGATCAGTAAGTGATCGTCATGACCACTACACCAACAAGCTACAAGCTATTATGCATCAACCTAATAAATAAATTACGCAAAAAGCTAGTAGCAATTTAATAGTGGATTCAAAATTAACCTTTTTGAAAAAGTGAGAAAATTCCCACGTTGTAAACATATAAATAAGTAATTATTTATCCAATATATTTTGCGTACTTCAGAAGATCCATCAAATATGTCAATAAAACAGTATAAATACTTAACTACTTTCTACTACCAACCAATCTTTTTAAAAGGAAATTTAATTTGTGAGTGAGCTTAAAGCTTCACGATTAGTAAATTTTCCACACTGCAAAAAGAGAGCGAGCATTTGTTTGGAGTAGTTTTGTTGGTATGGTGGCGTTATAAGGAAGTGTTACTATGGGCCGCGAAAGTAAAAGGTAATTATGTGAGTCGGGACGTGAGTGTCGTGTTCAGAAGGACAGGGACAGAATGATTAAAAAGAGAATGAAATTGGTGTTAACTTTCAACTGTTTCTCAAACTTATGTTCAGGTTTATTTATTTCTCTAGCTTCTCTAAGTAAATAGAATACAGAACCCACATAGAATACAATAAGTATGATTTTTCATACATACAGACATTTTGTAGAAAATATACAAAAAAAAATTGTAATAACATTAAAAAAATCATCTCTTCAATGAGCCAAAAAATATGCAATAAAGAATTAACTATCGGTTTTCGTAGGTTTAAATTTTCAGAAGCCATTCTCTCAGTTCAATTTTTTTTGGGTTGGACGCTTTCAGCAGAACTATGTCCAAATGTAAACGAAAATTATTTAAATGAAAATTAAGATTAATGATAGATGTCTCATAGAGATACAGGTATTAATATGAGAAACGTGATGTTTTATAGAAATTTACCCAGGGCTTACATCCTGTATAAGCTAGCTTACTCTATACGACGCAACGTAAGAACATCCGCACATTATCAATTTTTTTGTAGTTGTGTATATGTACATATATTGTACAAAATTATTATTTTATTTGGAATTTCTTTGAATTTTTATTTTATTGTCATATTTTCTCTTGGAATTCTAAATTTATAACTTTGTTTATCTTTATACTGTTCTGTTTTATGTTTTTAAATAATTAATTTTTACATTTGTCTATTTTATTCATTTTGTATAAATTTTAAAGTACAAGGCTTTAAGTCGTACATACAGGGTGTAGCAGAGCTAGTCCACAATACTTTACAGGTAGATTTCTGCCTTGATTAGAAGTCGAAGATGTTCAAGCAACCATGACCTAATATCAATAGTTAAGGAGATATGCGACATCAAAGTTTGCATTTTTCTTCAGTATTCTGACTTATTTTTTGCAAAACGTAGGACTATCATTATAGTAACTTATATCGAATATGAAAAATTCCTTCCGTTTGATACAAGTCAAATAAAATTATAAATACCTTCCAATTCCAATAGTAAAACATTCCAGTTAGAATTCCTGCAGGGATTATATCATTTTATTTAACTTGCATTGAAACGAATAAATTTTTCGTAATCAATATAAGTTACTATAATGAAACTTCAACGTTTTGTAAAAAATAAGTCAGAAATATTTTTAAAGAAAGGAAAACTTTGATATTGCGTAACTACATAACATTCACAACGATATTAGGTCATGGTAGCTTGAACACTTTTGACTCATAATCAGGCAGGAATCCACCTATAAAGTGTTGTGGACTTGTTCTGTTACGACCGGTATGTTACGTGCCAGTAATGAGCATGTGTACTGGCATGTGTACATCATTACTGGCACGTAAGCATGCGCTGTATTGAGCCTCTTGAGCCATTGCTATTTAGTAACATGTGTACTCACATTGCTCACACTCACAATAATGAGCATGCTCATTACTAGCAATGTGAGTACAAGGGGTATATTTTGAGTATGTGTGAACAGACCTGCTCATGCTTTATGTCGTGTCAATGCGATCTTCTCAGTCCGCGACAGATGAAACAAATATGGCGTGTTGGGGAGATGACAAAACATTACCTTCGTGACTTATTATAGGAATCACGAATGTCTGTGGAATACTCGGTCACCGCTATGTAAAAATAATATAGGAAGGAAAAATGTTTATGAAACTTTATTAAAAGACATGAATGATTCAAATCTTACAATAAATATTATAAAAACTAGAATCAAAAATGTGCGGATGGAAACTCGGAAACTGTTTAGATTTATTGGTTCACTTCAATTTCCTGTTTCAATTTACAAAGTTTCTCATTGTGAACAAGAGCGTCTCTATTCTATGATAAGAGCATGCAAGTAATAAGCATACTAATAACGAGCAAGTGTGTACAATTGTTAGAGCATGCCAATGAGCATGCTCAAAAATAAGCATGTGTATCATACATCCATATTTTTAATGTGGAGTCAAGTAATATTTTTTTTATTAATAATATTTAAAGCATTAACTTTGTGATTGGACATTATAACTTAATAAAAACCACTACCAGATTTAAGGTCTACCGGTTTCGAGACGTACCCGTCTCTTCGTCAGGACCAACACTACACTACTATGTTAACAATGCTATACACCACAACCATAGTAGTGTCAAACTTTCATCAATATTTATCACATGCGTGTTAATCTTGTCAGAAACAAGCGTGCACTAACTTGCTTACAGAATAATCAGGAATCTAACCGGAGAGAGTGAGAGGGGGCGGGGTCTAAAGTGGGTGTTACCAAATCAATGGGCTGTATGGAAAATTGATTTGGTTTTTAATAAGAGGTGCTTTATTATTCACAGCTTCCCTAATGTAAAAATTTAAATGTATTTAATATTTCACCCCTGTTTTTTAGTCAAATTTATGATTATTTTCTATGAAATGGTTTGATATTCGGAAAAATTGTTGTTATTAAGACACCTCGTATGTTCTTTGATTCTAGTATTGAAATTGCAAGATGTCCTTCCACAATATAATGTGATGGTCCATCAGAGCTGGGTACGTCTCGAAACTGGTAGACCTTAAATCTGGTAGTGGTTTTTACTTCCTTTCTTTTAACTCGTGGCTTCTGCTTGCTTGCCGGCTTGCCGTCGAAAAAAATTTGGATCGATTTTTAACCCTTTTTGCGTGATCTAATCGAGCTGAAACTTGGCAAGTAGACTCGTGGCGACGATCAAGAAGATATATCAAAATTTCTTTAAAAAAAATTAATAATTATAGTATAATTTCGGATTTTTAGAAATTTTATTGGTTTTTTCAAATAGGAATCATTAGAAAAGTTTGATTACGGCGGCTTGATAACGTCGCGGAATATTTTCTAAATTTGAATTGCTCCGTCGGTTTGCATAACAGGTACTTCACTAAGAATGTCGAAAATCTAAATTGACTGACAAATGTTTTTAGAATTTAATCATCAAAGCTGAAAACATCTGACATTTTAGAAATATACTAGCTGTGCCCGCGCGGCTACGCACGCGTAGATTTTTAGTACACTGTTTGGATCGTTATAGAATTTTCGTGAACCTTCTAGAACATTCTCCTTCCCGAAATTTCAAGAAATTTATTGAATGTACAGGAACCTTCTAGACACACCGACACATTCCGCCACTCAGTTTAGAACCTTATAGAACTTTCGGGAATTTTCTAGAACCTTCTCCTTCCAGAACTTTCTAAAGCAGGTTTTTCCGGAACCTTCTAGACTTACCGACACAGTCGGCGCGCCTATTTTGAAACAATCTGAAGCATTCGCGGCCTTCCCATAATAAAACAATATGCTAGAAAGCACATTTTCGTCACCCACTCCCACCCACACACAGACACCCCCACCAAACTCGCACATTTTCGATGTGACACCAAGGGCTATCCACCATCATAACCACCAGTGGGTGGTTGTGGCTGGTTGTGGAGAAAACTTGGCGGATAGCGAAACACGGGTTTCTATTTATATATATATATATATTGATTAAATTACTGTAAGTTTAGTGTTATGTTGTATGTTTTAATTCGTATTTAATTTTTGTTATATTTTACAAGGAAAGGGAGTATTACACAAACTTGGTTTTTATGGGTTACTTTTTTACTAAGTTAACTAACATCATTTCTAATGAATGAAAATTTAAACTCGAAGTTTGGCAACCGCCGGCCCGCCGGCCGCCTCGACAAAGACAAGTCCCGAAGTGAAAGAGCCCGCAGCGGCGGCGCCCGCCTTCAGTTGCCCGAGTTCACTCGAGGCGAAAGGGCGCACGCGCAGACCGTGACGCGCACACCCGCTAACCCCGGCTTCCGGTCCGCCATCTTGCTCTCCCGGATCTCGAACCAGGAACGGCGCGAAGTTGCAGCCGCGCAGAAAATCGCGCGCCAATTTCGAAAAAAAAGTCAGTTTGTTTTTTTTTACTTGTGCGCCATCTATATGTATGCAGTAGCGGTGGTGATTTTTTTTTGTGTGCCCCAATTCCCCGCGCTGACCCAATTCCGGAGTCGTTTTGCCGCGGCGCGCGTTCGCGTACGCGGCGAATTTTGCCGATCGAGTGACAGCTGTTTCGCCAGGCTCGCGAAATGTTTTAGATTTTTTTTACATGCGGGGAATTTTCTTGCAATTCTGAAGAGTTTAAAAATATTTTTTACATTTCATTCGTTAACTTTGTCGTTAGATATTATAAATTCATAATGGCTTTAATCGATGTGGCAGTACTGCAACCTGATTATTTAAGATTTCACTGAACGAAACTTTTCACTAAAGTAAAATTTTAGTAGTTATTAATTAAACCTAATGATGAGGGGGACAGTTCTCTCGAAACTATAGTACTGATAAAATAACTCAAGGTTTGTAGTGAAAAGTTTATTTTAGTGAAAAATAAAACAATTCTTTCTTTTTTACATATTAAATAATTTAATAACTACTTGTGTACTATTGTACAACTACACTTAACTGAAGTTTGCGTGCGTCTGTTCTGACGAAGATACAGCAGTATCGAAGCCAGTCAAGTTTTAATAAATAGCTTCAATAACTACTAAAGATTTACCTTCGCCTCCTACGTTAAGTGTCGTAAGTGACAAATGGATCATTTTTAATTGTTTTAGTGTTTCGCGCATATTAAAGTGACAGTATTTTTAATATAATTTTTATTCTATAAAAGAATACTGCCACCTATGAATGTATGCATACGAAATACAAAATACACGTAGTTTTGCAGAAAACTCTGAGATAAAAAAAACTTTTGTGAAAAGTGTAATTAATTTAACGAACACTCGATTTTTTTTTATCATTAAAATAATAAGTAATATACTCATAAATTACATGTTCGAATCCGGCTCGAAGGACCAAAAAGGGTTATGTTACATCATTTCATATACTTTGAGGTTGCCCCATATAAAAACAGTGTTTTTTTGTTAACTGTAAATTGCACTTACATGTATTGTTTCCTTAGTTGAAGTCTGACGCGGTTACAAAAACCAAATTTTACACGTCTTTTAAAAAATTTTGAGATATTTTAGAATTTTTACATATTAAACTAATTTTAGATTTTGAAAAGGTAACTGTTATGAATTTTCATATGAGACATTACAGTTGTTTCTGGCAGAATATAGAATTGACCTTACAGCGTCCATTTTTTTTTATTGTTGAACTAGATGTTTTCTGCATTATAATATTGTCAGTTGCGATACTTTAATAGGAGAGATCGAATATATTTATTGAAGGTTTATTATATAACCACGGACTTTTATCTTGTACGACAATTTGAAGAATATTTACACATATATCGCTCAGCACATCCTTGAAGTACCAAGAGTAATAAATTGACCTAAGACAATAAATTTCCACAACTGGGTGCACATCCAAATAAATTCGGAGCGCATTCAAACGTCTAAATAATGATCTTTCACTGTGTCCAAATCAAAAAAAGAAGAAACTAAAAAAAGGACAGTGTCCAACAAATGTTTCCTAATTATCTCTCCATTGCTGGATGAAGACCTTTCCAAATGTCTCACAGTGTCCTTTTTTATTCGCTGGCACGTATTTTCGTAGAATTTGATGACTCCGTCAGTCAAGAGGGTTCAAGGCCAGCCTGTCTGCCTCTTCATGTCCTTGGGGTACTGCAGGATGACTGCGTTCGTTCAGCGACCATCCATTCTCCGAACGATGTGACCATTGCCATTCATTTTCTTGGCATATTTTAGTTCTTTCACTTCAGTTTTATTGAAAATCCACATTTAATAACATTAAAGTTAGGAATTATGCGTTGATTTCACGCAGCGGAAGATTACTTTTAATAAACATCATACCACCCCATTCTTGATTTTTAAATAGATATGCAAGATTTGGCGGCCCTCGTAGTGCAGTGGGTATGACACTGGCTTCTCACGCCGAGGGTTCCGGATTCGATTCCCAATGAGATCACAATTTAATTTATGCGAATTATTCAAGCCTGGGGTTTTGTGGTGCATTTCGTTTCTGTAATCGGGCCTCCTGGCCTGTTGAAGCGTAAAAAAAAGAAGTTATTTTTCTTTTCAAATATTCGTTTACTAACTAACCATCTCGTTGTTTCCAAGAGAGGTTGGCAGAGAAGCTAGAGGGTTGTTTAAGCTTCTAACAGACTTATCCTCCAATATTTTATTTATCTGGTCATTCCAGATCTTTCGCGGATACCCTCTGTTTCTGCTGCCTTTTAAATACATTTAAGTGACATAAAAATATATTTATTATTGACATAATGTTACGTTTACAATGAAAATCAGTTATCAAGTCAAAATGTCAACATCGACAACATTGAATTAAAATTTTGTATTTTCGATTAATTAAGTGGGCTCCCTATCTCCATATAATATTAAATTTCAATAAAATTTTTAAAAGTGTATACTTTTTACTCAAAAAAAATAAAACACGTAAATTTTAACTATTAATATATATCGGATTCCTGGATTCGGTAAGTATACAGTGTTCATTTACTATAGGATAATTATATTTTTAATGTATCTGCATGCCTCAAGAGATCAGTTTCATCTGATTATGTTGAATTTTAGTTGAATATTCATCGAATCATCGCTCGAAACGTAACAATATTTTTGTTGTGGTGTAATTCAGCCTTGATCGTCAGTTACGTAAAAAACGTTACATAAATCATAACATAACTTACTTCACAGAAAAACTCGCAACAATCATTTTAGAAACAAAAATTATATCTTCAGGTTTGTGTTTTCTGGAGTATTATGGTGTTATTACGACCTTTCCGGCCGACGTTCAACCCACACGTCGGCCGAAAAGGTTGTAATAACACTGCATAATACCCCAGAAAACACAAATCTGAAGATTCTGAGTGACCGTGAAAACCTATCGCATGTATATTATGCGATATTATTTTTGTTGTAAGCATTGTGGCTAAGGCTTTATTTTGTAAGCTGGTTTGAAAGAAAAAAAACCCAATGCTTCATTACAAACTAGCTTGTCCACGCGGCTTCGCACACGTAGATTTTTAGTAACATTTAGTTGTATTTTATCAAATTGTGCATTAACCTTAACATATAGATATACATCGTCATGGATTTTTTTTATAGAACTTTTTAAGTTCTACAACTTCTTTATATAAAGTTTTTAATATCTCTTGCCGTTAAGTTTTTAGTCAACTTTAGTTATAAAATAGGTCACCACGAAAAACCCTTTCGTTTTAATGGGATAATATATAACCTATGTCCACCTTGAAAGTCCATTGTAAATATTGGTAAAAGAATTTTTGAAATCGAATGAGTATTTTCAGAGATTACCTCCTACATCCAAACTTACAAACTTTTTATTTTTATATATTAGTATAGATTGATGCATCGAATTCTTTTAAAATGCAAATTACTTGGATGGATGTTAGGGTGGGTCACAGTTGTATGATTTTTTTTTCTGTTTTCATTTTTTCCGGATCGACTGTAAGAAATACGTATTTTGTCAAAAAATTATGAACTGTTACAACAAGGTTAAAAATGTGTATCTATAAAGCAAATTTAAATTGTATTAGACACATTTTGACAAAATGAGCTTCGTATTATTATTATAATAATATTTCAAATAGCGCCAAAATCCTTCAGCAATAAGTATGTTTGACAGTAGGAATGAAAGGGGTTGACCATATTTATTTAATTTTTGCCTCAACAATGAAGCAATCATCTCACACTAATTAAGAAGAATTGCGAATGTACGAAAAAAGTAACCATTCTTGGTTGGAATCGTAATTGAAACATATCTCGAAAAAAAATCGAATAATCGATTTCAATCCGGAGGCAGGTTAACTTAAAAAAAAAATTGGTTCGCCCTAATATACGTATGATCTTTTTTTAGTAGCAATAGCAGTCAACGAATGGTTTCGTTAAAGATATTTCAAAATTAAAATTTGTTTCAGAGTTTTACAGCTTCATATAAGAAAGAGGCTTTTGAAATGTTCAATTTAACTTGTTAACAAGACAGCGCAGTTATGAAACCAGGATTTAATTATTTTGACACATTGTATTGCTAATCAATTAGATTCTAAAGGATATGGACATTATTATAATAGATTAATATTTTCCAAATGTAAGATAATATAAACGCGTGACCAAGAGCGAAGCCCGACACTATTGTTTGTATTTTTTCCCAACTCGGTTCGTACATTTGTTTTTTTTTTAATTAAGTGAGATTTTTTATTTTGTATTATGTATTCAATTAGTTTTCGTTTATTCTCGAGTTAATTTGTGTTTGTTACATCATATTTGTATTACGATAAAAGACCAAGGATGTCTCATAAGTTTACCTTTAACATTATTAGATATCTTAGCAAAATACCACCCTGCAAAAAAATTTCAGTCGTGCTTTAGAAACTTACTTATTTACCATTAAGCCATTCCCTGCGGGGTTAGGCAGAGATTATGGCGCGCCACACTCCTCTATCCTGATTCACAACTCTCGCCTCAACGGCATTCAATTTTGACAGGTTTTTGAGGCTCCTAACAGGAACTCCCTCCAGTCAATGTGATCATGCCACGACTTTCGTGGTCGCCCTCTCTTTTTGGCGCCGTCAACTCTATCGCATGTATTTTACTTACCATTCTTTCTTCATTCATTTGCTCTACATGCCCAAACCATCTGAGCCACCTTTTAAATTGTCATATTAACTATGCTAATATCGACTTTTTATTAAAAATTATTCAATAGATCCATCTAAAAATCCATGTGAAAAACTGCCTCATTAAATACATATATCATTTACCAGTCTGGTCCGCCGTGATGTATGAAAATAACAATCCTAAAAAAGTTACCCATAAAAACCAAGTTTTTATTAAAGACGAACTAAAACATATAACATAACACTAAACTTACAGTAATTTAATATATTTCTAAAATGTCAGATGTTTTGAGCTTTGATAAGACACTTCATGCTTTGAAGATTAAATCCTAAAAACATTTGTCAGTCAATTTAGATTTTCGACATTCTTAGTGAAGGACCTATTATGCATACCGACGGAGTAATTCAAATTTAGAAAATATTCCGCAACGTTATCGGGCCGCCGTTCAAACAGTTCTAATGATTCCAATTTAAAAATTCCAAATTACACACTATGTTTTAAACCACTTAATTGCTATATGTTTGTCAACTAGTTTCGGTTGGACTCAACCTTCTTCAGGATATAGACTGAAAGTCTATATTGTAATTGTCCTGAAGAAGGTTGAGTCCAACCGAAACTAGTTGACAAACATATAGCAATTAAGTGGTTTAAAACATAGTGTGTAATTTTTTCTTAAATTTCTTATAATGTCAAGCCACAAAGTGTTTTCTTGCTTTGAAAAGTATTCTATAATTATTAATTTTTTTTAACGAAAATTTGACAGATCTTCTTGATCGTCGCCACGAGTCTACTTGCCAAGTTTCAGCTCGATTTGATCACGGGAAAAGGGTCAAAAATCGATCCAAAGTTTTTGTTGACGGCAAGCAAGCAGACGCCACGAGTTAATAAAAAGGGAGTAAAAAATGAAAATTTTACGACTTCATTAATCTGGGACCTAGAGATTAATTATTTTTAAAATATGATTAGAGACCGGTCGTTTGGTCAATTTGTGCAAGACATGATACCATCTAAATACAAGTTATCCTTCCTCTCCCTCACTATTCAATTGGCAACTTGAATGCATCCAACAAGGGCGTATCGAGGCGATGGAGCCTTGATAAGAAATGAGCGTAAAAAATAATTAAATAAATGCCTTCGACAAAAGCGGGCGGGTGACAAAAAAACGAAGGCGAAAATACACCTAATAATAGAGTGGTTAATTAATCTGACTCTAACACAGATACAAACAGGTTAATTCGACGAGATTTATAGCGTACGACGCCATTTACATATCTATGTAGGTATATTAGAATAATGTTTAATTTTAGTTTTTGTGGTCCACGCGGGTCCAGTAGACCTTGCAAGTGGGTCTTGTACCCAGTTCTATGTTGCTATGTTGGACCTCCAATAATAGTTAGTAATTGGGTGCTTTTAGTGGTCGAGTTGTTAAGATAAAACTGTTATTCATGTATGTTGTTCTTCGCCATCAGCCATTTTCACTGACGTTTTGTAGGCATCTTATTCTGTTACTGACTATACAGGGGTGTTTTCTTAATTTAATTTTGAATAGAAAATATTCCTTACATTTTGTAAGCAATATCAAAGTTTATATATTTTTTCAAGAAATCTGACTTATTTCCGATGAATTGTTTTTAATGGTTTACAAACAATGAAAAATACATAACATGATATAGGAAATACAATTATAATACTATTACAATTATTTATTAATTATATTAATTAATTATAATACAATTAGTTTAAATGCTTTTCATCACTTAAATGTGAACACAGCAAACATAGAGATAAAAGTAAAGGTTAAAACCTATACAAGAAAGACCAGAAATAAATGATTTTATAGAGTGAGATTGAATAAAGAGACTAAACAGCTAATTTCCCAAGGTTGGTAATAGTTCTCTTATATTCGTGGAAACTGTCATGAAATATTTTAATGAGGACGTTATGGTTGTTTTCTAGTTAGACTATCACTACTTCTTCTTTTCACTGTCCAGGTATCGGTCGGATCGGCTCTTCTCGTTCTCAAACTTCAACTTCTTCGGTTCTGGGTATCGCTTTCATCCGGGCCGTTTCTCTGTAGTATTTTGGAGCATTGACTCATCCAGGAGTTCTTTGATCTATCTTTCAATAACTGTGGATGACTATGACGATGACCATAGACATTACTTAATTTGCTTCGTTTTTTCACAAAACGCCGATTAAAATAATTTCCACAACATTAAAATTATCGAGAAATTATAATATGTTTGTATTAGCGTACAAATAGCTGCATATGTATCTGGTAATGCTACATACGCATGTTTAGTACCGTTTAGGAAGTGAGTTAAGGCTGTGAAAATAGTGGCAAGTTGCCTGAGTGACGAACATTTGATAGATTGGTGACGGACATTTTTCTTAGGTTATTATAATACTTTAATGTCATATTAGCCACCTGTAAATCGGCCGTTTTCTGAAATAATCAATATTGCTATTTCATTATATATATTTTTTTTATTGTTGCCATTTTATTTTTACATCTTGCAAAACTGTATATACAATTTAAACGCAAGGATTTCATTACATTATCTATATGTATATTTTAATTTTGCACTTAATTTACACTATACTATAAAACTACTTTATTAAAACTTTTTACAATTCAATGTGGTATTTTTAATTTTTTTTTTAATTTGGTATTATGTTCATTTTTTTGCAGTGAATTTCAAAGCTCAGATAAAAAATGTAGTATTATTTGTTCTATGAGGTCGACATATCGCTAATAATTTTGTACTCCACTTGAGGTGCAGATATTCCTATTCACATGTCTTAAAAACTTCGTCTTGTACAGTAAGCTTATGTTCCTTTTGGACATGGGAAATTAAGCCGCTACCTTTTTTAGCGCTTCTTGTGCTTGAAAACAAGTTGTAGTTTGGAATATTATACAAGTTAGTTTCTTCTGCATGGATATTTACTTCTGACAAACAATCGCGTCAATGTATTTCTATTACATTTTGTGTCGACACAATAAAGTCGTCAAATTTTTTTTCGAATTGAGCGTATATTTAGATGTATCAGTGTAAATTGGTCTTTTATTTGAAGATTTCGATCTATCCATATTTTTACTGTTTTACATGTCTGATTTTTATAATTTTTAACTGTAGGTCGTCAATCCTTATTCTATTACTGCTTTTGAAATTAACTAACACTTAATTTACTTCTTGGTATTTCCTTATATCTTCTTCATTTTTTATTTGTATAGCTTTGTGGTTTTCCCCTTAGCGTTTAATTAATATTTTCCCATTTTTTATTCATATATATTAATATTTTTCTTTTAACTCTGTTTTGGTTTTACACAGAAGTCTCTTTTGATATTTTGTTAATCCTTCATTTATATAGATAAAACTTGTATTTCCATCCGTAATTATATTATCGTTGGATACTACCTTTTTACCTGTCTCTTGTTGATTGCTTCGTGAATTTAACGGTCAGTGGCGGCGGCAAAATCCACAATTTGTGACGTTTGTTTACGTTTTAGAGCTTTCTGATTGATTAAATTCATTCATTTCAAACCTGTCAAACTTAAAGCGACAAAACTGACGGCATTAAAATGTTATTCCATAGCTGTCAAGATAACGAAATAGCAATATTGCTTAATTTAAAATAGGTGGAATAATCTGTATGTTAAAAATTAAGTCAATTAAAAAAATAAAACAGATGTTATTAAGCAAAAAGCTAAGTATTTGTACAAATTATTACGTCGAAACTAATATCTCAATAACGCTCATTTTTCTATAAATTTCATTAGTGTAACAATCGGATTAATATGTCATTGTGTGTTAGAAAAAATAACTGTTGGCATTTCCGTGAGATCTTGTAACACCAAGGTCTTTATAGAATATTTTAGAATTAGTCGATATTGCAATTGGCATCTAAATGTCAGGCTGCTTTTAGATGGCTGAGAAATCAAGGATGCACTTAACTCGGTTGTACAGGATGTCCCAAAGAAGGCAGGTAGATTTTGTTTTTGAGAAGCAAGCCTGAAAATTAAACATTTATTAACTTATATATATTTTTAATATTTAAAGATTTAACTTTGTGGTCAGACATTTTAACGAAATGTTATTTATGTTAGTATGTAGCCACTAAAATTTTTTTTTTTTCTACCGGTTTCGAGACGTAATCCGTCTCTTCGTCAGGACAACCACTACACTGATATGTAAATATTACTACACACCACAACTATAGTATTATTTACATACCAATACCTTCACAAAATACTCTTCACATGCGTGTTACTCTAACTAAAGCATGTTAGTCTTTAGTTAGAGTAACACGCATGTGAAGAGTATTTTGTGAAGTTTTTAGTATGTAGATAACACTATGGTTGTGGGTGTAGTGATATTTACAGCTAGTGTAGTGGTTTTCCTGACGAAGTCTCGTCTTGAATCCGATAAACAAAAAAAAAACAACATTTTGTTAATTTATCAATTTGATGAAGACAAAGAGATTGTTTTACTTAGAAGCAGTTCATATAGAGATAATATAATTTATATTTTTCGCCTAATCAAATGGATCGTCATATTATATTGCAGTTTTTAGTTAATTTATTTTGTTTTATTTATTTGAAAAACTAACAGTTATTAATAATTAAATAAATACCAAAGATAGTGAAAACATAAAATACAATTTTTTCACTAGTCGTTTTCACAACATATAATATATGCATGATTTATTTACATAGTATGATATACTGTTAGAACTAGATCGATATAATTGATAGAACAATATAAATATATACTAGCTGTAACCCGTTAAAAATGACGCTACTTTTACATACCGGTTCCTAAAGAATAAGTATTTTACTAATTTATAGCCGACACCCACGAAATAGTAATAACGGCTTTTATCAGAATATTTTTTTATATTTCCCTTGTCAGCAGTTAATGGTACAAATGGTTCGCGTCTTTTCTACGTCCTGTACGTGCTGTATTTTTGACCGGTCACGTGCATGCGGTGGTGACAACATCGCTATCGGTGCCGTCTTCGGGTTCGCTGGCCCGGGGTTCAAGCCCCATCCCGGCCATTTAGTTTGGTTTTTTGCTCCCTTTATATTAACTCGTGGCGTCTGCTTGTTTTCTTGTCTGACGAAAAAACTTTGGATCCATTTTAAACCCTTTTCCCGTGATCCAATCGAGCTGAAACTTTGCGAGCAGACTCGTGGCGACGATCAAGAAGATCTATCAAATTTTCGTTAAAAAAAATAATGAATTTTTGGATTTTTAAAATTTTGAACTATTTGAAATATTTCAACGCGTCCGTTAGACGCGAAACCTGATTATAGTATAATTTTGGATTTTTGGAAATTTTCTATTGCTCCCTTTCTTAGCGTCGCCCGACCGAAGCCCAACGCGTAGGTTAAGCTCCAAACCAGTTTCCACTAGTAAATGAGAAAGGGAGTATAATAAAAACTTGATTTTAAAGGTTACTTTTTTAGTTGTGAATTCGAACGAAATTACGGACGTTACACGAAATCACGGACGGACAGAAAGACGGACAGTCTAACAGATCCTATTTGAAAAATGTCTCGGAAAGCAAACGCCACACATCGATAGGGTTGTGTTTAAAGAAGTCTAAATTATAAGTTCGTAAGTGCGTTAAATTTGATGCAAGTTCGCCGTATATACGAATGTTGCCTGTAATTAGGGGTACGTCTAAGAACCTAATTCAAAATTATTATAATCTGCAGGCCGTTGTACGTTCCGTAATATTTTAATGCTTTGTTTGCATAATTAATATCTGGCTTTTCATTTCATTTCCATTATGGGGCAACCAAACGACGCCTGATTTTAAAAATCTACGGCTTATTTGCAAAGCCGATAATATTCTGATTTGCGTAACGTTATCGGTGGTCAAGTGAGTGGGGGTAGCATTTCCAGTTTGAAACCCGTCTCAAACAAGGTTTCGCATTTTGACTAAACTTGCATTTATATGCACAACGCCTTCGCGGAGTCTAGCCGCTGGTAAGTCGTAAATATTCTGCAGTATTCTGTAATATGCTGTAAAATCAGTGTACATATGGACTTTTTTCCGTTTTTAAGTCGGATAATTTTTTTTTTCAATACCCGTAACAAAAAAAAAGTACCTTTTACATAATAGTGTGAACAAGATAACAAAAGCTTCTGCGTATAGTTTTCTGGGATATTCTGCCGTGTATATGTGACCTCTCTGGCAGAATATCCCAGAAAACTATACACAGAAGATTCTATACACGGCAGAATATCCCGAAAAACTATACATAGAAGATTCTGAACGGCCGTGAAAACTTAAGGACATTTTTAAGATAACAAAAGTGTTGTAACATTGTATAACTTAAAATTATAGTATAAATTGACAGTATAGACAGTTGTTAGAAAATGTTTGAACATATTACAAATTATAAAAAAAAATAGGTGTGAAGTAAATATATAAAATTATACAATTCGGTATAATAATTAATTTTGTGTATACATTTAAGGATATATGACGGCAGGATGTAGAGCTTTTATTAACGCATCTTTATAATGTGCTAAACTAGAGTTGAAAATATCCGAGATATGTGCATAAGTGTTACCTAGCCCATGCAGCTAGTTACAAGAGAGTTAAAATATGAGTTAGTTCTAGTGTTGTCACAATAAAATAACGTAGGTACCGGAGTAGCTCTAACAGGCTCATAAAACATAAACAAACAGAATATCAGGGGTGTCAAAATGTGAGTTAATAATAAATATGAATATTAAACATTTTTTACTTACATTACTCATTTAAATGTGCGTTGATATGTATATAAGTGAATATATGTATCAATTATGGTTTAAAATGCTAAAAATGAGAAAAAACATACGTCATCACTAACGACAGCATAAAGACGTCTGACTCGGATAGCTGCGCAGCTCTACTAAAGAGCCAAATTCGACAATTCGACGAATCCGGCACCCTGCGTACAGCGTACTGCATGCTGTGCAGTCTGCAAGCAATGGCTCAAGCTTCAAGAAGCCGTCATGAATGTCGAAGATCGGAATAGATGGCGCCAGACAGTTTTCGCTGTGTTATCATCGCTATCAGTGGCCATGACTGCTCTGTCAAGAGCATAAGGAGAAATAGAAATCAAAAATGTTAGTTATATAGTATATAACCACTAACCGAGATTTAAGTCTACCGGTTTCGAGACGTACCCGTCTCTTTGTCAGGACGACCAATCACTAACCAATTAGCTATTACACATTTTTGTATGTGATTACACCTTGGTAATAGCCGGAAGGCAAATGACGCGACTGGGATCAAATTTCACACACATGATCGAAGTTGCACTTACTTTAAGCATGCATGCACAGAAGGTAGTATGACAAACCAACGAGTATGTTAGGCGAAAGTGTAGATAATAAGCATGCAAGTGTTGGTCTACGAGTCTACATTAATAACCGTTCGTATATTGTAAGGCTAGTTAGTCATCTGAAAATTAATATAAAGTGTTTGGCTCACACCAGTATGACGTGGCTTTTCACAGCTATAATCTCGTAAGCTATAAGTCAGACATTTCACTATATGGGTATAAGGTGAATAAGATCGGCGGAAAGAGTAATCTTGCCCGTATCCGGATTGCGTTGAAAATTCCACTGTCTGTCTCACACATACATTAATATATTACTACATACCAGCTGACATAAACAACAGCCGGTTGAATGTGTAAATATTTTCAATCAAACCGCAGAATCAAGTGTTGACGGCACCAGAAAGAGAGGGCGACCACGGAAGACGTGGCATGACCAGATTAACCAGATACTGGAAGATGGTCCTGTTAGAAGCCTGAAAGTTGTATGTCAGGACAGAAGAGTATGGCGCTCTATCCTCTCTGCCTACCCCACGGGGAAACGGCGTGATGGTAAGTAAGTAAATAAGCAGAACCAACCCACCCTAGCGCTACAGTAAACCTACGATATCCGCCATGAAAATATATCAATAAGCTCCTACTTAATTACTTACCAACACGCAGTTTCCGCAACGCAGACACAACTCTCGCCTCATCGACATTCGTACATCTTCACATGCAAGCTCGACTATTGTTGAGGCTCCTTACGGGACTACCTTCCAGTATCTGGTTAATCTGCTCATGCTACGTCTTCCGCGGTCGCGCTGTCTTTTTGGTCCCGTCAACGCTGTCATATTATATCTTTCTTACCCTTGTTTCCTCGTCCATTCACTCAACATGCCCAAACCATCTGGTGACCGTTTTTTAATTCTATCAACTAAGATAAGATCAGTTTTACCTTTTTCCCAATATCTTCATTATTTGATAAATGGATTTATCACTCATATGTCTCACAAGTGATCTCATCTTTACTTCATTCAGTCTACCTTTGTTCCTCTTCTGCCAGCTCGAGGCTTCAACATAAATCAGTGTTGGTGCCATAATTATATTGTGTACCGCTAGATAGAATCGTTTTGAAGGTATTCCAGTTTGCTAAGATGCTCTTCATTAACATTTAGATAATACGCATCAGCATAAGTAAGCAGGGGAAGACGTGGGGATTGCGCAATTGTTATTTCACAGTGAATCGGGAGAAACTTCTGGTTTGTGTCTTCTGAGGTATTATGCCGTGTTTTTACGACCCTTCTAGCCGACTTTTTCCCATTTCAAGGTCTATCATCAGAAGCAAATGATTCTGAACGGCCGTAAAAACCTAAAAACATTCTTAATCGGGAGAAAGTTCTCAAAATGCGCTTAGGGAGTGAATATTGTAAAATATTTTTGGTACACATAAATATGTTTATTTAAAAAACAACCAAGTTAAGTCAGAAATCTGCAGTTATGCAAAACGTAAATTTCGCGATATTTTTACAGAGGTGGCTTTACGGTAGTTTATGTAACCGGATGTGGTTTTTAAACCAACATCAAATGATTGTATTTTTGTCAGTTCCGATTCGACGTAATATCTTTTATAGTAATGGCGTCGTGATCACAAAATTCAGGAAGTGATCGAAAGTCGCAAGTACGATTCGTTGATACGGCATTAAATTGAAATATTTTAATATCTTCGGTGAATAAATGTAAGTAGACTTAATCGTGTCGCGCGACTTTCTTTTTTCCTAAATAGTCTAGCTTCAATGCTATTTGTTATGCAGCGGAATTCTACCTTATTGTGAAACAGTATTTAGTCAGAACAACGACTCTTTGCAGTGCGATGGATAGAAATTAATAATAATAACAATTGGATCATTTATATAGCGCTGTTTTCACGAGTACTCACCTCAAGGGCGCTTCACACAAAAAAAGTTACAAAACAACTTACTGACTAAAAAACTAACCTAACCTAACCTAACCTAACCTAACCTATTCACTAGATGACATGCAAAATATGGAATTCACGTTAAAAACTATAATAGTTGAGAGTGCCAGCAAGAATCAAGTGTTTTCGCGGAATGCATACTGGGAATGGGAAACACCAGGTTGAATTGTAACGGTCTGAATCTACAGTTTTTATATGATTATCTAAACAAGTGCGTCTATAGTTGTTTTTTGATCTGTGGTAAGTTGTCTGTTTGTCTCAGTTTATTAGGTAGTTTATTCCACGACTTTGGTCCAATCATCATGGAAGCACGGTCACCGAAATTGGTTTTGTGAACGCGATTTACTTTAACTAACCTAATTGTGTTGTGCTGAGCGAAGTGTTAGTTGTCTGTCATTTGCGGAAAATGAAATGCAAAAGTTGGTAATGCATTGAGGGGCCATGTTGTGAATAGCCTTGAATATTTTGAGGCATAACTTATATTCAAACCTCTCTGGATACTTAATGGCAAAAGAAACATTTTCTTCTTTAAAGGTTTCACGGGACTCTAAAGCTTCAATCTTCCAGTTTGCTGGGCGCTCGCCTAAGACACACCTATCTCTTGGTATGCCATCTGTCTGATGCTTTTAATGCTGCCTATGTGTAAAAGCTGTACACTACGCATTATGGTGTTCCTATTCCATCAGTTTTGCATTTTGGGACATGAAATAATGCATGACCTCTGTACAATTGGCAAGTAAATATTAGAAAATATAAAAACTGAAATTCTGGTTAATTATTTCACTCAGTGTTTTTCTCTCTCCTGTAAAATTTGGTTTTGCATATAGACCTTTTTATAGAGATGCCCTCATTTGCTCTAAATTATAGAGCTACTTTTTGGAAAAAATGTCGTCTTATGCAATGAATCAAATTCCGCCGAAGAAAAGGAAAAAAATATTATTCAAGGGCATTATTTGTCCCTATTCACTATCTCTTGTAATGCCTTCAAGATATCTTCAAAATGTCATCCTTTCATCTAGCCTGAGGTCTTCCCCGATTTATTTCACCCTCTCATGGTCTCCATGTAATCCCTCCTCGGCTCCATCTGTCATCTTCGTCGCCGCCCAGCACCGTATTACAAGACCATCACCGTCACTTGTAAATAGGCCGGCCATTCAACTTCAGGCACGTCCAATTGTTAAATCCATCATGTTTGTTCGCGGTTACACCATGCGAAATGCGGTAATTTCGATCATTTTTGTTACATTTTCCATGGGTTATAGAAAAGTAGTAGAAATAAACAGTTACGCCAACAAAATGATGCAATGTGTAATCATCAAACTGCTTTCCTATAGAAATAAATTGTTAGTTATATTAGTTATTAGCCACTTACTGAGATTGTTTAGTCTACCGGTTTCGAGCCGTACTCATCTCTTCGTCAGAATAACCACTATACCAGCATGTAAATAACACAACACATCACAATCATACTACAATAACACTTTTTAGTGTATGAATAGTTTTATGGTTGTGATGTGTAGTGTTATTTAAATGCTGGTGTAGTGGTTGTCCCGACAAAAAGACGGGTATATCTGGAAACGGTAGATCAAAAATCTCAGTAAGTGATCGTATACTAACTAACATAAATAACATTTTGATAAAATGCCTGACCACAAACCACATGCTTTAAATATTATAAATATGCTTTTGTATTATTTTTTGTTTACGCCCATTATAGGCTTTTACATGTTATATACAAATATTTATGTAAGAACAATATCGAGTAAAAGCAGTATCTACCTACATACAAGATATAAAAATATAAAGTCATATCACGTATTATATAATTTAAAAAATAGAAACTAAAAACATTACATTAAAGAAGTATATTTCTTATCAGGTATAAAATATAAACATAAGAACAGTAAAATATAAAATATAAAAATATCAAGTACATGTATAGGTAGTAAAAGGTATAAGCTGTAAAATATGAGTATGGTAATATAAAGTACAAATGTAAATGTAAAAAGTAATTTGTATATAAAAAAATAAAAAATATTACGTATCTTAACATTAGTTATTACATTAAATTTTTCATCTTCATATGTCGCATTCTCTCAAAGGTTTTTTGCATTTTGCAGTATAATGATTTATCCTGTGCAAGATATATAACATCACTTGTATTTTTAACTTGAGCCACATTCTGAGAATCTCTTTTCTCAGCCTACCTACGCCTCCACAGCCTTCTACTTGTAATGGGTTCTAAGATAACATACATATTTCTTATTGCGGAGAATGTCTTCGAAGTGTTCAATTTTCTTCTTTTGACAGTTGTTATTAGTTTTCTTGTCTTATTCACGCATCTTGGTACCTCGTCATTGATGATCTTTTATTTATTTATTTATTAATCAACGCCCTAGTGGGCTTTTACACCACAAGAAAATTAAAAGGATTTTTATATACCTAACATTAAACACATTTTACAGTAAAGTATTAAAAAATAATAATAAAAATTAAACATATTAATGAAAAATGAACAATATGAAAAGTAACAATGTAAAACAATATAAAATAAAGTAACAACAAAAATGATCAAATATATTAAACGATGATTAGTACACAAGCAAACAGTAATAATAAGAAACCTCTATCAAATTAGTAATAGAGTAAAATAATGATAACTAAACCAATATACCAGATAGATAAGATAAAATCAATATATATTTAAAAGGGAAATGAGCAATAATTAGGACACTTTAAAATAAATAAATATACATAATTCATGGGGAACAAAACATAAATTTATGCGTGTATATGTTATATTTCTGCATTAACCCTGCTATTAACAAAAAAATTAGTTAGGACCTTTTTGTAACTGAGCAAGGTAGCAAGCATTCAAAATATCTATTTCGGCGTATTTATTGCCTAAATGTTGTATTCTAGATATTGGTGAGTTCCTTTGTGCTATGGTCGCAGTATTGTTACAGTAGTGCGGTTGTACTGTTCTGGAATTCCTAGCAGGTACATGAATGTTTATTAATTGGTCAGGGCTGTTAAAATAATTACCCAAAATTTTAATCATCATTTAGTAGTTTTTTGCTACAGTGGTTCAGCCTCTCGCTAAAGCGATCCGGCGTTCTGGTGATTGGTGGTTTGAGCCCAATTACAGGAGAACAAATATAGTCGTATTTTAATAGAACAAGTTTTTAGCTTGTTTTGAAAATAGTAAGAATATTGAGTGGTAAATATTCCGTATTCGCATGTCTATGTTTAAAAAATGTGATTAATTCAGCAGATCTTCGTATCCACAACGTTAATAAACCCACTGGAAATATTTTTAATAAGTTCTCTCCCTCTGTCCTCTAAAATAAAAATAAAATATTTTTAATAATTAGTAAGTAGTCAATCGAGAAGATGTTTAACATAGGTCGCTATTACCACATCTCAAATGCTTCCAGGCAATCTTAGTAAAGTGAAGCCGTTACATTCCATCGTCAGCCCTTCTCATTCGGTTGTGCTAGTTGTGACGTATACATTCAAAAGCGCCACTATCCATTTGGGATCCATATAGTTAATGGCGCTTTTGCTTCTGTACCTCACAGTTCTTCTGTTTCTACACGGTAACTCGTTTTGGCAGCCTGGCTCTCACCGAAAGGATCCAGCTATTAGATCTTTGAAAGGATCTAATCTGAGTTGCTACAAATGAAGGAGATGATTCTCATTGATAACAATGATTCTCTATTCAAATTCTTAGAGAAATACCTATTGTAGGTACTTCTCTTTGTCACACTTTCACACAAAACGATCCACAGTTTGATCTCTTGCTTCGATCTGAAGAGAGACAACTTATTATGTTTCACTAGTCACAAAAAGGTAAGAAAATAACAACGATATTTCTCCTTTCAAGCCTTTGAATAAAATAATTATCAAAAAGCGCCAAATGGTGTCCCCCTTTGTCACCATAAATTATTCGAGCACCTTCCACTAAATGTTGCTATGGATAGCAGTGGCAATATATTAAAGTGGGTCTACACTCGTACATACTTTTATATTAAAAACACTTGGGATTTCTTGAGCACAACACTATAAACACGATTAGTAGATTTTATTTTAATCTTATATCGTGGTCTCTGGGTGTGGGATGAGAGAACGGATAAAATAGGTAATATTGGTCGGTTACAAATAATTTGAATAAGCTATCGAAGACTAGAGGCGGTGTACTTTGCAGGGCGCGGTAGATGCTGGGCTTGGCACCCCCGATTTGTCCAAAAGGTCCGTAGAGGAATCCGTGTCATGGCGAGTCGTGACGCCACTGCTCGTTGGCCTGCAGTTTATCTTAGTGAAATGCCAAGAGAGTCATGCTGATAGTCAAAATCTGTCTTCATGTCACCTTTTACAATAATCTTACTAGGACGTAGTAACTTTTTTTAAATTAATTTATTATTTTTTTATTATAACAGGCATCTTGCAAAACTGTATTTACGGCTTATAAGCAAAGATACATTACAGTATCTATATTTAATATTACATTTCTTAGTTGACCTTAATTAATAATACAATATTAAAATTATATGCAAATTATCACCAATAGGCTAGCACTCTAATAATGTTGGTTATTTTTCTCCCATCACAAGAATGTGTCGTATTTACAATACATATTGTGCTGACCGTAATTTTGATGTTGATATTCTTGCAGACACCCTATCATCATTCTAAATGTCACTCCTACACAACATCCATTTTCTCGACAATAAGCTAAATCCATAGAAAACATTAACCAATTATTTAGTCACATATTTTTACATGTTCACATTACATTAATATTCTAAAATATACACATGCATGTTTATGCTAGAGTAGGTCGAAGATACTTATAATTGGAATAATGGGCAGTCTTAATTAATAATGTATTATTATTTTTGTATCATGTACCCATTATTCTCTAATAAAAAAATTAAGAATTAAAAAATGTAAATCCACCGCTTGCATTTATTTCCTTTTCTTTTTCTTGCATCTAGCATTACACTTTTATATTTTTTATTCTCGATTATTAATGTGTCTACTTTCTTTCAAATTAAATAATAGATATCCATCTATGTTAGTTAAATAATAAAAAAGGCTACCAACCTCAGAATAGGTATTTCTGTATATCTAGGTAGTGGCCGAGAGGCATGCCACATTTCATCCTATATTTAAATATATTACGTGTGTATGTATCAAGCAATTAAACGTATTTTCTCCAATTAACGCCGATTTGTCGGTACTGAAATTAAATGAAATAGAAGAATTAACGATTTATAAAAATATGACATACTTGACTAAAAAATATTTTATTTGTAAAATCTTACACTCGGGATGTAGTATGTTACCACAAAACTATCAATTCTACGTAAATATAGTGAAGCTTTCATGAAATACATCTAAACACGCACTGTAATGATTGCTATACTTTCCTGAACACTGATGAATGAATTTAGTAACAAGTTTTTAATACATTTTCATAGAAGAAAATATATTTTAAAAGAATTGATATGGAGACTTACTTGGGATTTAATTTATGTGTACGAGTATACGAATATCGAGTCCATCAGAATCCTTCTACCTTATAATATTTGAATTTTATTCATTATCGCGTAAATGTAATAAAGCGAATGATTTTGTCAGTTTAGAAAAAGAAATTGAACATTAGCATTAATTTAATAAGAGGAGCTTGTTGGTGTAGTGGCCATGCGCTCGCCTAGTGATCTGGTAGTCAGTGGTTTGACCCCATTCCAGGACGCAAACAAGTTAATCCTATTTCCATAGCACAAACGTTTAGCTTTGTTTGAAAATAGTAAGAATATTGATGCGACACGTATGCTGTGTTCGCATCTCTATTTTAAAAATATATATATTATATATAAAAATATATATATATAAAAATATAAAAATAAATATATATAAAAAATATATATTCACCACGTCCTCTCCTCTCCTCTTAATATTCCCGTTAGAACCATCATTTCACCTTACATCAGTAACTCCATGATCTCCTTTTGTCAGTACCTTATTATGTATCCTTTTGTTAGTACCTTATTAAGATAAAATACCATGTCTTTTATTTTTTAATGCATTTAGTTTGATACTTCACTTGTCACTGTGAGGTTCTGTGACTCTCTGAAATTAATTTATTATAATAATTAATGTTATAACATTTTAAAGACATTATACTCCCCATAACATAAGCCAAAGCTTGAACTTATGGGAGTATTATTAAATATACATACATTACATACACATTATATAAATAATGTATATGTATAATATATAATCAATAAAGTAAGTTTGTTGGTGTAAAGGTCATGAAGTTCACCTAGTGACCATATGGTCGGTGGTTCGAGCCCCATTCCAGGACACGAGCAAGCTTTAGCTTATTGTAAAAATGTTAAAATATTGATGCGACACATATTCCGTGTTCACAGCTCTATTTAAAAAAAAATAATAATAATGCGTAATTAAACTCATGTAGATTATATGCATTCCATCCAGTTTGAAGTTTCTAATGAATTTCTACAAAGTATATAATATTCGAATATTATGTTCGTTTATGAGCCGGTTGTAACGTTATGCGCAGGCCAACAATTTTCAGGCCAGATTTTTATTTGTATGAATTGATTTTTCCTTATTATCATAAAATTTCTATTTTTATTATTTTATTTTGACTGCCTCGCCAAATACGTGCGGTTACTATAAAAGTCAACGATGATTTATCAATTTTTTGTGTCGCATTTGATCGAGACGCTTTTTGCTGCCAATCGAATACTTTCCAAAATTCCTTTTTATTATAAATTAGTCGTGAGTTTGTTTTTTTCTTAAACGAATCTCGCCTTCCATTCAGAAATCTTCTTAACCTAGATTTGGCGATGTGACTTTTTCCTTTTGTAGGAGTCTGTCGAATACTCGTTCTTTACAATACGCCTTTCACCTTCTCCGCGCGGCTCAGACGGTTCGCCGAAAAGGTAGATTCGATCTTCGGACCGTCTGTAGTCCAGTTCTGGACAGGTGGCGTCATTCGAAAATGTCAAACGATTTACGCTACAACCTGCTGAAGGACTGCGCGGCACATGTTGGACCTCGTTCTTCTCAGAAAAAGCCTTGCGTAACAGTTATATAGAGCATAAGCATATATATATATAATTATATATATAGTAGTACCTATATATAATATATATGATATATATATATTATATATCTATATATTGTAACGAAGTTAATATCGCTAGAGAAAGATATTTAATAATTTAAATAATTATTAATTCGAGAACTAAAATTTTATCAGTTGCACAACACTATGGTGCGACATTTTGTTGACACAAGTCTATTTGTTTTTTTTATATATAGAATTCTTCATTGAAAATAAAATAAATACATACATGTTACAGTGACAGTGAATATAACATTTTTTATACGTGTTAGAAAAATTAAAGCTTGTGTTTAGGGTCAGGAGTACATGATGCATAAGAGCATGAATGATAAGTAAGAATGATAATAATGGAACAGTGAAGAGAAATATAAACATTATTAAATGAATATTAGTGACTCAAGTATACAAATAATTTTCGGAGTACAGTTATTTTTTAATATGTCTAAACAAATTAGTAGGAGAACTTGGAACCATTTTTGGGATATAAAAACAAATACAAATAACTATCTTATAAATTTATTTTCATATTAGAAATTTATTATTTATTCAACACCCATATATATGTATATATATATATGTATATATAATATATATCTATATATATATGTAATATATGTATATATGTATATATATATGTGTATTTTTTAATTATTTGTTTGTTTGGAAATATTACAGACGTAAGTAACAGAGCTATTCCACAATACTTTACAGGCGGATTCCAGCCTTAATTATGAGTCGAAAATATACAAGCAACCATGACCTTTTTTCCATTTTTTTCGAAAAAATTTTTTCCCGTTTTTATTTACCAAAAAAATTTTTTTTAAGCAAATAAATAAATACTTATTAGGAACCGACACGTAAAGAACCGTCATTTTTGAGGGGTTACAACTAGCATGAAATTAATTGCGTTCGCAATTATTTTGATTCACTGCAAGCCTCGCCTTTCTCTTAATAAGTGCAAGGTTAAACCGTAGAAACTGGATCATCGTAAAGACGCACAAGCAAGAGTTACTACAAGATACTAACATTAATCATCCTTTAGAGAGGATTCAAAAGCAAGCGCGTGTGTTGAAATCACCATCACCGAGCGTTAAGTAAATACAGAACATCAACATTATTCATTCGCAATTACGTCGGGTCGCCTTTTCCACCAGTCGCTTTCGATTCGCGTAAAATTGGATCCGTAAACAAAAAACTAATTGAATATTTCTTGTTCGCCCGGGCACTGCAAGATCTACTGTGACACGGTGTCCAGAATATTCTGGTGTTGCGACATCTGTAAGATGTAATCTTTATATTAGCAAATAATTGCAAAATTTTACATAAATAAACCGTTCGGGAATCTTATTTATTTTGCCACGAATAAAGCGATTTTTTAGTACGTTCTTAGAACACAATAACTGGATTTTATCCACAAATGGAAAATCATTATTCAGATAAATTTTATATGTCTCACAGAGACGAAGCTGCCTTAAAACTGGCTTAAGTGATCACTTAACGCAAAATAATTTTCATCGATCCTCCCAAGGTCAATCGCACATCTGTCACAATTAATCTTAGATTGAGATTACAATACATGGATGTACTGTAATCTCAACGGGAATGGAATCCTGAACCCCTGGCATGACAAGCATGATAAGCTTTAGTATCTGTATTTGATGAGGTAATTTTTTCCATAAAAAGAACGTGCCCTTGTAACAACATGGTGTCATATGTCATCTGACGTTAAATTAAAATAATAGAAAATGCGTTTTAACCTTTTTAATATCAAATATTCGCAAAAAAGAATAGCAACTTGTCTCCATATAATTTTATTAAATACTAGCTTACCCGCGCGGCTTCGCATGCGTAGATTTTTAGTAACTTTTAGTCATATTGTAACAATTTGTTTTTTAACTTTAACATATCGATAAGTATGAAGTAGATTTTTAGTAACTTTTAGTCATATTTTATCAATTTGTGTATTAACCTCAACATAAAGATATATGTCGTCACGGATTTTTTTTTAAATTTTCTATAGAAAGTATTTAAATATCTTTTGCCGTTAAGGCAGCGTTCATAAAAAAACGCATCGCTTGATCATTTTTTGTTGACTTAAGTTGTAAAATAGATCACCACGAAAAGCCCTTTTATTTTAACGGAATAATAAATAGCCTGTGTCCACTCTGAAAGTCCATTTTAAATATTGGTGAAGGAATTTTTGAAATCGGATGAATAGTTTCGGAGATTACCTCCTACATCCAAACTTACAAAATTTACCTCTTTATATATTAGTATAGATTATTACACTGTCACAAGATGATAGAAGCAGAAAGAACTACACGTAACTCGGTTTTTAGAGCACTCACACCTCTTACAGTAAAATTTTTTCCTGCATATATTTTTCTCTAGATTTTTAATGTATGTACTTTCTTTACAAATAAATATTAGATGTCAAGGGGATAAAATGTTAAAAAAAATTACCTACTAGATAGGTTGGTAGTGGCCGAGAAGGCTAGTTAAACATTATCCTAATTTATTTGTATTATGTATATGTATTAAGCAATCAAATGACTATTTTTGTCCAACAAACGCCGATTTATCGGCAATGACAAGAAATGATATAGTATTATAAAGAAAGACGATTTCGAGTACCTATTTTATGCGTATAATTTAACTCACATAATTTATTTTATTTCAAGTCAAAAGTCATTATTTTAAAAAATATAACAACTGCTACCAACAGTGACTCTGTTTTTTTTAACTTCTACACGATTAGGAAAATTTGACATGTTGTAACAAAAATTTAAAAAAAACCTTATGAGAATTTTGTTACAGAAATGTCAATTTTAGCATAACCGTAGATAGCTCCATTTAAGAATTTAAAAATAAAACATTTTAAGGTCACAGTAATTAAAATAACATGAAACCTTATTTTTTCCACTAATCATCGTCAACGAAGAATGCCATTAAATCAGAAATTATTTTAAAATGCGAAATCTAAAAGCGAAATTGCTTTGTCCCAAATACCACCGCTTGAAACCTAGCTACGTAGCGGGTTTGCGTCTTGTCCGTGCGGTGATGTATTTTGTATGGAAGTACTTGGAACGAGTTCTTTTTTCGAAAGGAAGGTTTAATTAATTGACTCCGCGGTTATTGCAGTAATGAGCGACGAAGGGACTGCATTTAATGATAGTTTCATGGTATTATGTTCCCACTGAAGAGATTGTGCCATTTTTTGAGAGGCAATGATCTGTTCTAGGACCGAAATTGACGAGAATTATTTTACTGAACAAAACCGCAATCGAAAGTAGTTTTAAAATACTTCAGCTACTTTCAAACATGTTTGTACATCATTTTGATATGTTATTTGCAATATCAGTTAAAAAAATATTTAGACTGGACTCACTAACATATTTTTTTCAAATAGGTTTATTTTAAATGAATAATTAAAATTTATATGGTTTTAGGGACTGCATACATCATGATATTGTCATATTTATGTCACAAATGAGACACTTTAAATTAATTTAAGTTTTGTTTATAAATGGATACACTTCACACTAATTTGCACAGTTGCTAAAAAATCTTCTTCTTCTTTCTTGCATGTTCCAACTCATTTCCTAGGTAGGCTGTTAGGGTCGGCTTTTCTCATTCTTAGGCTGCATCTTCTTCGATTATGCTTATCGCTTTCGTTGAGGCCGTTTTTCTGTAGGATTTTGGAGCATTGAGTTATCCAGGAGTTCTTTGATCTTCATCTGGATGACTATCGGTAAAGTTCCATAGGCATTACCTGCTTCACCATGTGGTCTAGTGGTCTCCGTCTTATGTACCCGTACCACCTCAGCTGTCGTTTCTCCAACTTACTATGTCCTTGACACCCAGGCTTTTAATCCTATCTTTTCGATCATCTGGACATTCGCATTTTTGCTGTTTCGAGTTGCCTTTAGTAGGAGTTGTATGTGGTCCAGCATTCGGAGCCATTCATTATCGTGGATCTTACCATAATTCTTTTTTATAGATAGGTATTTTCGTGTCACACAAGATTCCTGTTACGGATCTAAATTTCATCCATCCCATACCTATGAATATTGCAGGCGCGTGCAGTTCGAATAAGAAGCATGACTTTTTCTTAATCACATATTTTGAATCAGAGATAAATCTCGTAATATTTCTATCACAATAATCAACATATTATTCAAATTTTAATATTTCGTAATATTCTGCCAGATAAATATTTCCATTGGATTTTTTTTCCAAAAATATCTTTATATAAAAGTCACGCTTCTTGTTCTCACTGCACGCCTCTGGAATATTGTGACCTTTACCTGTGAATGATTGAACCCAGATACTTAAATGCGTCGCAGTTGGCTTTTGTTTTCCCATCCAAATGCGTAGAAGGAGTTTGCAAAAAAAATGAATATATCTTGAATATATCTATCTTCATTGAGAATGCAGGTATCGCAGTCATTATTATAAATAAACCACATCTTATATTATTTTCATGCGCCGCGATGCACCATAATCACAATAAGTTACAATGAAAATGTCCCACGAACCGTATTCTTAACGTATAATAGTGAAAATATTGGCAGGTAGTTGACTCTTCTCATTGCGTTTGGCCTCGCGTTTCATGGCGTCATTTGACATGAAAATAAACATAAGTATCATATTGCGACAAGGTTAACAAGCCGCTCATAACGGTGCCGTCGTGGTTCGATGGAGTTGCGTGAAGAGTTCACCGCCACTCGATCCTGTTGGTCGTGCTGCAGTGCTGCACTTAGAGAGGTTCCATCTCCTTTATTTGCTCTGACCATCTTCTTGTTCAACACTTTCAGTGATCGCCATCACCTCAAAATTACCTTTCCTCTTCAGGTGATATATCCGAGGTACTAGAGAATTCTATTACTCGTATTTTTTATTAAATTTTTTTATTTATTTATCTTCATCTTGGTACATGACATAGGAAATGGAGCCGCTCATTTCACTAGTGAGTATAGTGAGAACAAAATAATCAAGATATAAAACAAAATACTTCGTAACGAAATATATGAAATGATTAATATATTGCGAAGTGGTGTAGATTACAGAATAGTATTAAGTGACTTTGTACATTTAATAATTTAGAAATAATCATTAATTAATAAATCGCTAATTAATTTCCACTGTTTTTATTTGTTCTCCTCCCGCAGCCACGACACGTTAGAATATTATTGTTTTGTATATTATCTGTATTGAGAATTTTTTTATAAAATACAACTAAAAAAAATCACTTTCAAAGGACAAACGATTTAAATGCTAAATATGCGCTGTTGTCAATTTGCCAAATGCAACCACCAAAATCTACAAAGCCGATATTTGGTTTATTCCATGAAATATTTTATTTTTTCTTCATTCATTTTCATTGTGTGATGAGTATCATAAAAAATATTATACGTAGTTACGATAAAGAATAGTAAAAGTTTTTTAAATTTTGCTTTACGCTTGCACTTCACCTAGCTACGTCACTCATTGGACCACAACTGCGATGTCGAGGGAAGGGGCTTTGTATTGACTATAGTCATGAACTTTCGGGTCCATGGAGAATATTTTTTTAACATTGCTTTGATCTGTTATGCGCGAGTTCACCAGCCTTGCTTGTAGCTGTTTGTCAACTTTTTAAACACGTTATTCAAACTTTAAGAAAAAAATGGTGTTGCAAGTCATGTGAGCCATCTCAACATGTCTGCAATCGGTAATCACAGCGCATAGTATTTGGCTAGTCGGCTCTCGTTGATTGCTTCATAGAAAGACTTTGCTAATGTACACATGTTCATATGTAACGTAGAAGCAGTCGGCTTGTATGCCTTCCGAAATACGATAAACGAATACTAATTGAATCCATTCAAGGGATATAATTATGCAAATGCTTGTGTAACTGGTACACAATGTTTTTAATTTTAGACGAATTATCAGTATGTCGATTATTATTACTCCCTTTATATTAACTCGTGGCGTCTGCTTGCTTGCCGTCAACAAAAGCTTTGGATCAATTTTTAACCCTTTTCCCGTGATCCAATCGAGTTGAAACTTGGCAAGTAGACCCGTGGCGACGATCAAGAAGATCTATCAAATTTTCGTTAAAAAATTAATAATTATAGCATAATTTCGGATTTTTAAATTTTTTTTTGTTTTTTTCAAATTGGAATCATTAGAAAAGTTTGATTAGCAAGGGCGGCCCGATAACGTCGCGGAATATTTTCTAAATTTGAATTGCTCCGTCGGTATGCATAATAGGTACTTCACTACGAATTTCGAAAATCTAAATTAACTGACAGATGTTTTTAGAATTTAATCTTCAAAGCATGAAGTGTCTTATCAAAGCTCAAAACATCTGACATTTTGGAAATATATTAAATTACTGTAAGTTTACTCTTATGTTATATGTTTTAATTCGTCTTTAATTGTTGTTATATTGTACAAAGAAAGGGAGTATAATAAAAACTAGGTTTTTATTTGTTACTTATTTATCATATTAAATTGTTTTACATAGACCTATTCAAGGTTAGGTTTATCGACATTTATGTTCATCGAATGTTTTCCTTAACCTTTCACTTTGACGTCACTTTTTTACCACTTCTCAGAAACCTTTCGTGGCTTAATTCAAAGGATATTTCATGAATTCGTGTTACTTTTATGTTACAATTTTAATAATTCGGTTTTAATGAAACAAAATGAATACATATCTTATCAACTTTCATTAAATATGACAAATTTTTAACAACAACAAAAATAAGACACTTTTTAGTCTGTGGCAATATTACATCACTTCTAGAAAACATAACATTTTAACCATATTTATAAACAAAAAATAAACTTATTACTAACTTGGATGGAAATTCTGTCATGGGGGAAAAATGGGGCCTCTGAGACCCCACGTCTATATTTACGGCATAATAATCAATTTGTTTTCGTATAATTAAATATAAATATACTTATGTTTCACCCCTTATGTATTGAAAATATCAACACGTTTCAGAGTCCATGGCCCCTTCGTCAGGATACAATGTATACGATTACTAATAAATTAAAAATCACAAATCGAAATATAGAAAATAATAAAAATATATGTATACGGGAAATTAGTAAATACATAATTAAGTACAAACATGAAAACTAATTTTAAAGATAACCATTTGTATAAAAGACCTGGTTGTTTATAATATTCAATTAACTATTTACATTTATTCCTATTTCCAAAATTTCAAAGTACAAATACAAATACAAAATATATTTTTATTAATTAAATTAATAAGGTCACCACAAAATCGTTTCACTCTTTTTGAAGAACTTTGTTTTCAATCCATTGTATAACGTATATATTATTGGAAACTATGGTATTAAAAAAATATGCAGAAAGCAAAAACACATTCACTAAAATGAACTCCGACAGTTAACTAATGATATAAATCACATTGTAATATCTGGCGCCATCATGTTGTGTATAAATGTCAATGGTCATCACTATCACTCAAAATCATTCTTATTTGTTGGTGCGTACCTAACTCTATTTTTAAATATATTGTTATGTGTTTGTATTCTTAGGCTTCAGCTTATGACATGTTGTATATTTTTAAAATAAAAAATAAATTTTGTTTTTAATATATCGTACTGAAGTAAAAATTATAGAAACTTTTGGTTGCATCTTCGTTTATCGAATATTTTATTTGTTTATTTATTTAACAGAGCATACACGGTGAGTACAGTTATATACTTTAATATCTCATTTATTTAAATTTTCAGTAAATTTTATAATTATGTAAAAAAATATTTACTGCCTCCTTAACTAGACCGAGGTCTGTGATAAGGGAGTCAAGTTAATCCTTTGTGTCCGACAATAAAATAAATTAAAATTTAGGAAATTATGAAATTTACAAAATGAAAAATATAAAATAATTTATTATAAATATTATCAAACATAATAATCTCGTTGTATGTCCGTCCGTCAGTTCAAGGCTAAAAAACACAAATTAAACGGGCGGAGACGGGGCGTGAGCCCCGGGCTACGTAACCCGAACCGGCTGCTCTACGCATGTTGCTACGGTCTTCGTGGACCGCCAAAAAGAGATTATAAATATGTACGAGGGCTTAGAAAAGACGCGAACCAATGTATCGTCATTTTTGACGGGTTATGGGTTTTAATAACGATATTATTATCCTAAGAATAGAACGTTCTGCTTAGTCTTGACACCTAACTCAGATATCTTCACCGCCGCCCTATAAATGAAACGCAAAACCACACTAGAAGCTTTGATTCTTCGATCCGATTCGCCTTCCTGCCTCCGTTGCTAGAGATCTATTATCTGTCAGCAGTACTGGTATTATCAATAAATTAAATGTCAGACACACACTGTTACGATGACCGCGATTGTACTGGCAAACCGCTCGCCTTGCGGCCTTGCGTTTCCGGGTTCGTTCGCAGTGGGAGGAAGTAGTCGCCGCTGTCCTTTTTCAATGCATAATTCCGTTTCATAATTTAACTTACTCGTGTAGGCTTTATTAAATTGAATATATTAATAGGTGTAGGTACACGTAAACCAAGCAATAGGATATGATCTGTCTCAATAGCAGGTGTTGCGGACCGCACGAGCGCGCGTAGAACAGTCATAAGACCAAATCAAAAAATTCTGTTTCGGTCCGTTTACGTGAGTGAGGGGGATGGCTACATACACAAGTCACAATTTTTGAAAAATTCAACTAATAAATATCTTGAATAGGTTTGTAGCCACTAACCTGAAGAGTTTAATAATTTCACACACGTATCATATTTACTTAATTATTGCGACTAGTACGGTTAGGAATTTTTGACGGTAAATAACGTTTTATTTTTTTTAAATAACTTATTATACAGTATTTCAATGGTATATTATACTGGATGTCTCATAGCTAGTAGCAAAAACTTTTCAGGTGGATTCTTGCCTTGATAATGAGTCGAAAATGTTCAGGGAACCATGACCTAGTATTTCAATAGTTATGGAGATATGCAGTATGTGGGGCGTAAAAGCAAAGGCAGCAATAACCAAAAAATAAAAAAAGATGTTTTGAATGCAGTCACCGAGGATTATTAATTGACAGTGTTTCAAGTGTTGTCAATTCTAGATTTTATGAATGCATCCCTTCAAAATCATGTTTCATATAAATGTATAGGCTTTGTTTCCTATAATATCTCGAATTAAGTACATTAAAAAAGTAATCCCCGATGATTGCATTAATTTTTTTTTGGATATTGCTGCCTTTGCTTTTATACCCCACCTATCAATTTTTCTTTTTCAATATTTATTATTTATTTTTTGAAAAAAGCTAATCTATCATTACAGTAACATATATCAATTATAATAAAAAAATTCATTCGCTTCAATATAAGTCGAAAAAAATGATAAAAACCTTGCAAAAATTGAAAATAGAATTTTTCAAGAGGTTTTTATCATTTGATTTGAGTCGCATGGAAGTAAATGAATTTTTCATAATTTATATAACTTATTGTAATAATATTTCAACCTTTTGCAAAAAATAAGTCAGAAATATTGAAAAAAAAATTGATGCATATCTCAATAACTGGTTGGTTGAACATATTCGTCTCATTATCAAGGCAGGAATCCATTTTTAAAGTTTTTTCTACTAGTTATGAGACACCCTGTGTATTACTATAACTTTGTATATTATTAAAATATAGTCCTAAGAGTATTACCTCATTAGTCTTCCAGCATGCAATCATCTTCTAACCGTTCTCTGCTATTTCAAGATACGCCGATGTGCAAAATTGTCAGCATCCATAGATATCATCTATAAATCATGCGACATTACTTCTGACATTTTCCTCTTCAAAAAAATAACACTCTTCAATTCATTTTCCTTCGTTCGGTTAGTAACAGAAACTTGCAAAACAGCTGTCACAAGACTTCATTTTGCTAATAATAAAATAAATTATGCAATATTACAGTTTTTTATGCATGAAAGGAAGACACGGCATCTTTTTTTCTGACATAAAACATACTATGCAATTCTAAATGATATAATTGTGGCATTTTCAAGCAAAGCCGTTAACCTTTTATCCGATTAAAGACTAGATTTGATGGCGTCACAAGTTTTGCACCACAGATGAATCTTCATTAAATTCTACGCTCACTATTTCAATATGGAAGACTCAATAGTTTACACGAATTGTCTTATATGTGTGTAAATTTACGTCAAGTTTTGGTACCTATTCCCCAACGTAGGTTATTGTTGAAAGTACCTAAACAAGACGTGTCTTGTTATTTCTGACCATAGACGTACTATAAATATAGACTAGTCACTAAAAAAAAATCTGAGACATCTGGATTCTGCTGTCTTCTCTTGCGTACTAAATGTATCAGAAAGAGATAGAAATTATTTTCATAACCACGTATAAGAAAGGACAATAAAATATATTTTTTAAGAACGAATGCGTATGAAGTTAATGGCGATTGCGGTATTTATTCTATGGTCTTTTCTCTTTCTTTCTTGTAGCGCAGCATACGTGTAAAAGAGATACAAATATAAACAGGGTTGTGTATTGTATTAATATTATATATATATATATATATATATATATCTATATATATTATATATTATATATATATATATATATATATAATATTATATATATCTATATATATATATATATATATTATATTTATATATGACATATATCACGCGGACATTTATCTATTTTGGACACCCCTAGACCAACTCCCGCAATGTGCATCTATGTCTTTTGTGTAGCAGATATTTTGGTTTGTAACTAGTCTATATTTATAGTACGTCTATGTTATCTACGCCGTATTTCAAATTCAGAAAATAGTTTACACGAATTTTCTTATATGTAAATTACGTCAAGTGTGGGTATATATCCCATCGTACGTTATTGTTAAAAGTACCTAAACAAGATGTGTCTTGTCATTTCTGACAGCACTCAAATCAGGTACAAGTGTTTTAATGATAGAAAGCAAGCATTTTTCAAACGTGAGAACATTAATAGAGCCGTACAAACAACAATCGCATTTTTCCACGCCGTTTTATTAGTATCCACGCATCGAGAACGCCCGCGAAATAAGGTTAAATATTAATTTCAAATGTACGAAATCGGACGTTGATAATTTATTAAAAATCCGCTTGACTTGTGACCTTTGGGCACCGCGTCCTGGGGCGAAACTTTCACTTGTTTTCGCTCGATCGCACGCAGACTCGAAAATAATCCATTTGCTTTTCATTCGCAGGTACCTACCCACGGCGCACGGACACGCGCACACGGAGTCGACGACAGAGTTGCCGAGCGGAAAAAATGTGATAGCCGTCCGGCAGGGATAGATTTTTCCCCACTGGCAACACCCGCGGGAGCTGTCAACGAGTGCGCGGCAAACGCGAAAAACAGTGCGGCCGATAAGTTTTTATTTATTGTTTGCGACTTTTTCGAAGTGTCATGTCCGTTGGTTATTCGTCGTGCTAACGATGCTTCGGCCTAGAAGGGCGGTGACAAGTTTCGGTTGTGACTGTATCGCGTGTTTGTTGTATTAAACTCGAGTGTTGAAAGTGTTTTTTTTTTGGACCGCAGTAACTTTTTTAGGATAAGATGGCGTCTACAGAGAGGAGGAGATTTTTCCAGAGGGAAATGGCGTTTTTGGCGGTCTTCCTGCTGTCTGGTCTTGCGATGTGTCAAGGTAAGACTTACTCACTTTATCTTAATAATAACAATAATATATAATTAATTAAGATAAATTAAAGAAGTCGCAGAGACGAAGCTATGAATATAAGTATTTTTATACATTTTTATATATTTTTATATGAGTGAGCTGGCTTTAGTGATCACTCTACACAATGCAATGTCCACCAATTCCATCATAAGAACATCCACACATTATCAAATATTTTGAAAGTTCTATATATGTTGAAGTCTGAGAATCTTTCGTTTATTTTAATTCACTATGCGATAGACATCTGTAGTCTTTTTTCATCAACCAGTTAGTATATATAGATAGATTTTGTATTCTGTATTTTTTAAAGTCGAATAATAAGCAATATACTTCATAATGTAGGTAGGTATACATGAAATTATCACGAATTATTCTAACATACATACAAAAATACGTCTGAAAATCAGTATATTCAATATTTTTAACCTGTGTTCTTAGAACATGCCTACATATCAAAATATAGTTATGATAATGGCGCTATTTTTTTTAATTTAACCTCCAAAGCACTTTACTCAACAACTATTTTGTTCTACACAAGTATTTTAAATAAAAAAATGACATGCAAACTTACAGATATGAGGTTTTTAGTATTTTTAATGAAGTTTCTAATGCACTATTCCGTGTTGCGAAGGGTAGAACGTTTCGCGCCTTTGTGACTGCAAATGTTCGTTCACTAAAGTTAATCTTCTTGCAATATCTGACCTGAAACATTGGCGTCTACCAACCTGTAGATCAACCAACACAATACGAGGGTATTCCACTCATTTTTGGAAACTGAGACAATACTGTCCAAGTACGAGAATTTTGATTTTCCATGTATTCGACGGTTTTTTATTTTATTTTATTTTTTTTTATTTAATTAATAATATATATATAAAAAAAAATTCTACAATCATACATAAATGTTTACAAATCTATATTTTTTGTGTGTGTATACCTCACCAAAAAGAATTATATTCTTGTGTGTGGCGTTATCCGAAAATAGCAATATTGTGATCTTTAAATTGCTATCCCAACACTTAATAGACGAAAATAAAAATAAAAAATATACGAGACGTACTTATATGTAGGTATACATCAGCTTTAGGTGTTAGTCATACTGAAATAAGGAGATTAGTATATTTTCACATATCTCTCTCAAATTCAATAACTTTATTGGCGGTGTCCGATGTCTGCAATGCTTGTAGAAAAGTGATTTTTCCGGTGCCTTCTTATTCAAGTGGTCTGGTCTGACAGCTTCAAACGGATTACCGATTATCGCAAACGTAACCTAACAATTCTCTAAGTTTCGACTAAAATTACATGAAATGAGTACTGCTGTATTTAATTATGTATTTATAGTAACGCTGTAAGTAAATAATGCTCTATTTAAAGCATATAGAAAAAATATTAATGCATATGCACTTATTGATTTCTTATCCCACAGCGTCCTCATCACGTTAAACTCATATACAGGATTATTTGGAAAACATTAATAACCTCGCAGGATTTCATCCCTGCTTTTGACCTTATTTCAATAGTTATGGAGTTATGCAATATCAAATTTGCATTTTTTTTCTCTATATTTCTGACTTATTTTTTGTAAGACGTTGAACTATCATTACAGTAACTAATAAAATGATAAAAACCCTGCAGAAATTCCAGTTGGAATCTTTTCCAATTGGAATTCGAAGGTAAGGGAATGAATTTTTCATATTCGATATAAGTTACTGTAAAGATAGTCTAAAGTTTTACAAAAGACAATTCAGAAATATTGAAAAAAAATACAAACTTTGATTTCGCATATCTCCATAACTAATGATACTATCATAGTTTCCTGAACATTTTCGACTCATAATCAAGACAGGAGTATATTCCTGTAAGGTAATTAATGTTTTCCAAATAACCCTGTATATTTTGACGTTTGACTGATACATGTCATGTCTCGCGTCGCACTGTCGCGTTGTCTCCTTCTCTTTTAATTACAAACACAGGCGTGTCGTTTGTTTTTGTTCTCGTATATTATGTATCGGGATAACAATCTTAAGATTTCAATATTACTATACTCACACTCATGCTGCCTCATTCAAAAAAGTTTGTAATCTATCCAGCTAAAACTTCGGCTTTGAAAACATAAAATTAACGACATTAACCTCAAACACATTGCACCCCGAATGCAAGAACTTTCCAAAATATGCATTTTGAGATTGTGGTTTTTAATTTATTTTTTTTCTATTGCAAACAATAGTATAATTAATTATTAAATGTAATATTTTTGCGGCGCAATCCACGACGATGGTCCTTATAAAAGATCCGCCTGAAAATAAATACCCTTGATATAATTGAATGTCCTGATTATAAAACTAAAAATGCATGAAGATGTTTTACAAAGAAAAATATTAAAACATTTGAATAATATCTGTTCCGTACATTTATTAATCGCTTACAATAATATCTATAAAAATTACTTATTTAAAGGTGATGTGTTTAGTGTGTATAAGTGTGTTTGCATGTATGTGCCTTGTACGTTGGTTTTAAACCTATGAATTCATTATTTAAAGTTTTTGCTTAATAATAAGTCTACACCAAGGGAATTCTCGTAAAATAAGCTTCCACTGAAAATATAGCATTCTTTAACTCAAAAATGACCATCGACAATCCGTCAGACATCGCAATATTTTTGTAGAGGCTTACGAAATGTGGAAAACAAATAAATCGATAAATCTTCGATTAAACGTTGCATTATTTTAACTAAAATATCTATGCGTACATTGGATTCTTAGCGAAGTCGCTAGCACACACGAACATATTGCGAGCTCTTAACAAAAATTATTACGGTAATAATATATTTACTGCAAGATATTGCGAAGTATTGCGTAATACCGATTGAGATATAACGGGGTCATATTACCATGCATTATATCCATTAGGTAGGAGTGGTATCCGGTAAATATTAACATTTTTTTGAATAAAAGTGCGCTATTGTATTCAAGTACATAATTGTATTCAAGTACATAATTGTATTCTTGAAAAATTCGAACGTACTCGAAATATTCTGAAAAACATAACATTTAAGCAGTGTTCAAAACGATCTAAACATTGAACCACTGCTATTCTTCGTAGAAAAAACGCAACGGAGGTGGCTTGGGCACGTACTAAGAATGTCTGATGGCCGAATTCCTAGGAAAATACCGAGTGCGATTCCTGAGGGTAGACGTCCAGTGGGCCGCCCCAGACTTAGTTGGGCGAGGCAACTCTAGAAACTGTGTGAGGAAAGGATGGATGGTCGCGCACTGATCCACGACGTCGCGCGCAACATAGCGCGGCATTTCTACGTGTCGCGGCAACGTTACATGCGCACGGTACCCGAGCGAGCACACAGGGACATCGTACCGCGCGTCAGTACCACGTGGTGTGTTGACAAGCTGAGACGCATGCTCTACAGTTACATATGCTACATGATGTGATATAAAACAGCGTTCCGTAATATTGTGTCTTGCTTGGCTATGGAAGACCCGATCATTTAAAATAAAGTTTCAAAATCAGTTTTTGTCATTCGAATGAAATTGACAAATGATCCGTCAAACATTCGAAGATCGCATAGAATATCATACCTTATTTATCTTACCTTACCTTAGAATACCTTCTTTTCCTTTGCAGTAAATACTTTCGCACCTACCACTTTTTTCTGCTCTTACGTTTCAATAAACTCGTTACGTTAAATAGATACGCAGCACTTATCATCATCGGGCCACATTTCCGCGACAAGTGATATGTGAGTCCCGGTGTGTACAGTTGCCGGCAAACTTCTTGAAATTTATTGGCGTAGTGGGGGAACGCGCAGAAGACAAAATTTGGGTCTCGTTGGTGGAATGGTACATGCGCAAACTTTTCTCCACTACGCCGTAAAATTTCAAGATGTTTGCCGGCTACTGTACACGTCAAATGACCGCGTTATCGTCCCCGAAACATGAGCATAGATCTTGATGCGACATGCCGCGCGGAATGTTGCGCGATTTGTCCCCTAGTGAATACATGGCTAATATACTCACATGTCGCATACGCACGCGTGGACAGAGTGGCAAAATCTTTCAAGATGAATACATCACATCGTCTTGATCCGCTACAGAATCTAAAGCACCTGTCGATTCGCTCCAGTTTTAATGGAGTCATTTTTTTTAGATTGGCTGGTCATTATGTTAGACCGCTCGCTGTCCGCTTCCTGCGTCCGAAGCCGAGATGTGCGCAATAATAACAGTGGACAGACGCCGGCGCGGCGCGGTGGCCTCGGCGTGGTTCTTGACATTTGCCGCGGAGAAAATGTGGCGGAAATTTTTACGGATATCAAGACCGAAGGCCGAAATCATTCCCGCCCGCCTTTGTTGCGAACGCTTGCTTCGTACGTTTTACGATACACGCATTTATGCTACAGTGATACGTATCACTTTAAAATAAAAATTACGCAATCTCTGTTTCTTCCCTCGCTTCTCATCTCAACAAACATGAATATCTTGTAAACGTTTGTTATTCATAGGTTTGGATCTTCTCCCATCCATAAATCCGTAATACCTCGTCATTTTAATATTAACTTCACCGCCGGTCTTTATTTTTTGTGAATAAATCTTGGAAGTGAAAATATTATAAATACTCTTCCCGTCTTCCAATCGAGTAGAAATTTTGCACATCGACTTGATGTCGATGACAATGCATTCTTACA